>CM024240.1:11235817-11771962 GCA_013421045.1 Propylea japonica
ATTGCAGAAAGGTTTGGAGTTTCCCATACAAGTGTGTCCAGAATGTTGCAGCGATTCAAGGAGACAGGTATGAATGTCCGAAGAGCAGGACAGGGTAGACCACGGTTAACAACTGCCATTCAAGAACGTTACCTGAGAGTTTCTTCTTTGAGACAACGGTTTGCAACCGCTTGCCTCCTTCCAAATTAAGCCTGAGCAAACTCATGTGGTGCAAATTAGCGCTCACACAATAAGAAATCGCCTCAGAGAATATGATTCAAGGCCTCGTGTCGCGGCAAGAGGCCCAGGTCTTACCCCAGCCCTTCGAAGGGAGCGTTTGGATTTTGCGAGAGAGCATATCCATTTGGAAGAGGCTGATTGGGAAAGATTTCTCTTCACAGATGAGTCTAGATTCTGCTTCTACCATTGTGATCGACGTTCCTTTGTATACAGACGTCCACATAAAAGATATGCTCATCACATCGTTCTGGAGTACCTTGAAGAGGTTGAAGTCTCTCGAATGGAATGGCCAGCAAGAAGTCCAGATCTCAATCCGATTGAGCAGGTTTGGGACAACCTCAATAGAAGGCTGAGAAGTTCAGAAAATCTTTCAGCTACTCTTAATGACTTAGGAATCCAACTCAGAAAAATCTGGGAATGATTAGATCAGAACATTTTAAGATCACTCATTTTGAGTATGAACCGTCGTTGCCGAGCTGTAATTAACGCAAGGGGTAGAAATACCAAGTATTAAATCACCTATCAGCATTGCAGTATTTTGCAAAATGTTTATTTCTCTTCTTTCACATAAGATTCGGTGAAATCCTGAATTTTTCTTTCATTTAATGTGTCTTGTTTCGTTGAAATCCCGAGAGAACATAAAAATAAGTTATAAAGTCAATGTAGAGTTAACTTTCATTAAAATTGAGATTTTCAGAATGTGCGTTAATTTTTTGCGCAGTGTATTATTTTCGGGAGGAAAATTTCTGTGATGAGATGCTTATAACTAGAAATAGTTGGGTTTTTCACTTTCATTATGGAACATTTAGATATTTTATTTTAAAGCTACTTACATAGACGAATAAGAAGTTATTATTCCAACAATCCCCATGCCTTATCACTGGAAAATTACAGTTTTCCACTGACATACACTTGAAATAGTTATCTTCCAAATTTTCCCTGTAATTCGTTATTTTATCAACCATCAGTTGTTCTCCTTTTTCCCTGTATAGTCCAATCACGAAATCAAGTTCTCTTTTCATCGATGCATGACTTAACTTTAACAGTTTCTTCCCTTGAAAATCCTCATTATTTTCCGTAAATCCCCGGAAAATCTCATGTTCTTGATCTTTGACGGCCATGCTCAATGCTTGCCACTTGGCATATGCTTCAAGCACCAATTTTGCGCAATTGATATCTTGCGGTTGTTCCAAGCCATGCATATTAAAACCTTTAGGTTTAAGATTATCCAATAGAATAACATAAAGATTCTCCTTGATAATAGTTCCGAAACATTTTGGTATATTTTCAAAACATGTCGACTCTCGTTCTTTTGCGAATTTCTGGAAGAAAGGCACGATTTTCGAATAGAGGTTTATTTCGTTTTGAAATGCAACCCGTAGGTTCAAAACATCCAAGACGACACTGTCTGATTTGCTCTGTTTTATTATTAGATTGAAAGTTTGTTCACCAGTTTCGTTTCGTGCAGTTACATCAGCGAATAGGATATCCCCCAATGATCCGCCTCTGGTGTCGTAGTCGGGATATTCAATGTTTATTGTTTCGTAATTGCGTTCGGTGAAACATTGCGCAATCCAAGAGCACACGTCTTTCTTTTTGTCACTGTCCATTTCGGTGAAAACTGAGTAGAAAAATACGAAAAAAAACACGAATGTTTTGAGAAATGAGTGTCACTTAACTAAAGGAATGATTTTCACAATATGACTGAGTTACTTCTAGGTATATTGAGGCTGTTCAATCTTTGAAGGTCTAACTGTAATATCGAAATACTGAAGTGGAATCCATTCAGAAATGGAATAGAGATTACGGGAAGTCAGTGGCGGCTCGTGGAAAAAGGTCTATAGTACATCCTGAATGATGGACATCCAAGTAGGCCCTAAACGTCTAGACCCAGCTTTATTTCAGAGGCCTATTACACCAAAAAAATACTTTGCAACTTTTCACTTTGCACTTTGCATTCTGACAAATTTCAAAAGTGAAAATTAATTGTGTTGCACAAGATTTCTCCCAACATTTAATTTCTGCGAAGTGCTTTTCACTTTGCAATTGATTTTTCACAACGCACTTTTCAATTATGAATAAGTTTTTATTATTAGGTGTACAAATAAGTTTCCGCGGTTTTTTATAAAAAATTAGGAATTTATTGTAGAGGAAAAGTACATTACGTTTTATTCAAAGTATTTTCCATCATTTGCGACTACTTTTCCCCATCTTTCTGGCAACATTCGGATACCCCGTCGAAAAAACTCTTCATCTTTTGACGCTATCCACAAATCTACCCAATTTTTGGTGTCTTCATATGATGTGAAGCGCTGCTCAGACAGACCATGTGCCATCGACCGGAACAGGTGATAATCAGAAGGGGCTAAGTCTGGTGAATACGGCGGGTGGGGTAGAACTTCCCAGTTGAGTGTTTCCAAGTATGTTTTTACCGGCGCCGCAACATGTGGACGAGCATTATCGTGTAAAAGAATAATTTTGTCGTGTCTGGAGTAGTATTGGGCGCGTTTTTCCTTAAGTGCCCGGAAGTGTTCGGAAGAGAGCTCCAGTAATGGTTTCGCTTGGTTTCAGCAATTCATAATACACGACACCAAGCTGATCCCACCAAATACACAGCATGAGTTTTTTTCCATGAATATTCGGCTTAACTGTCGATGTTGATGGTTCGCCGGGCTTAACCCATGACTTTCTCTTCTTTGGATTATCGTAGTGAATCCATTTTTCGTCACCAGTGACTATACGATGCAAAAAACTCTTTTTTTTATTCCTGGCAAGCAGCATTTCACTCATGCATAATCGGCGTTCAACGTCTCTCTGCTTTAGTTCATATGGAACCCAATTTCCTTGTTTTTGAATCATTCCTAACGATTTTAAACGATGTGAAATTGCTTGTTGAGTCACTTGTAGAGTAAGTGCAAGTTCTTTTTGCGTTTAGGACGAATCTTCCTCCAATAGTGCTTCTAATTCCATGTCTTCGTACACTTTCGGCCTTCCACTGCGTTCTTTGTCTTTAACGTCAAACTCACCGTTCTTAAACTTTTGAAACCATTCCTGACAACTTCTCTCACTTAAAGCAGCTTCACCATATGCTTCTAGAAGCAATCGATGCGCCTCAGCTGCAGATTTTTTCACATTAAAGAAGTAAATCAAAAGTTCCCGCAAATGATGCTTATTCGGAATAAAACTTGAAATTTTTGCACGAAAAAAATTACGTGATGCTGATACGGAATCACTAGTACTTTAAGGTTATGGTGTTGCCAGATGACTAAACTTGGGATATTACGTTTTACATCTGACAATTTCTCCATAACCTTCTGGTGGGGCTTCTTTTGACAAACCGCGGAAACTTATTTGTACACCTAATATTATTATTATTAATAATAACAAAACTTATTCGTTTCGTGTAACATTATTAATTTGAAAAGTGGAAAGTGCAAAGTGAAAAGTTGCAAAGCATTTGGTGCAATAGGCAACTGAAATGTTTTGAACTACAAAATTTCAGCTCGAGCTTGTGTGGCACGTAGCGCCATCTTGTTGAAAGTAAACGTTGTCCAGATCAATATTATCCAATTTCGGCCATAAAAAAATCATTAATCATTTCTCGATAGCGCAATCCATTCACCGTAACTGTTGCTCCAGCCTCATTTTCGAAAAAGTAAGGTCCAATGACTCCGCCGGACCATAAACTGCACCAAACAGTCACACGTTGAGGATAGAGAGGCTTTTCAACAATAACTTTTGGGTTTTCTGAGCCCTAGATGCGACAATTTTGCTTGTTGACGAAGCCACCGAGGTGGAAATGGGCCTCATCACTCAAGATGATTTTTCGAAGGAATTCCGAATCATTTTCATGCATTTCAACGACCCAATCAGCAAAGACACGACGTTGTTGATGATCGGCCGGCTTGAGTTCCTGTGTTAACTGAACTTTATAAGCCTTAGTCCCAAATGTTTATTCAAAATACGGTGTAATGACGTTTGTGGAATGCCTAATTCCAAAGAACGACGAGGAATGGACAAACCTGGGTTTTCTTCAACACTTTCGGCTACAACAGCAATATTCTCGGCTGTTCTTGAGCGACGTGCACGGGTTTTATTCTTCACATCACTAACTTGTCCCAACACCTCGAATTTTTCCACCAATTTCTTTATTGCGGTTCGACAAGGTGCTTCACGACGACCCAAAAATGTTCGAGTTTTACGAACCGTCTCTGCCAAATTTTCACCATTTTTATAGTGAATTTTAATAATTTCAATGCGTTCTTGAAGCGTGTATCGTTCCATTTCTATTAATGGCATAGTTTCTACTTGCAAATGTCAAAAACTGACAGCTTCAAACGTGACATATACCGAAATAGCGGGCTATTCAAAATAACACCTCTTTTTGGGAAATCCTTTACCACATGTCCTTGAAGAATAGCTACCTGGACCATTTTTTGAGATAATTCCCACGACAAATTTTGTGTTCAATGAATCGATTGCTGAAGTTTCTGTGTGTAGCAGGTGGCATCATCTTGTTGAAACCACATACCATTTTCCAGATTATTCTGAACAATAACATGAAAAAAAATAATCATTCAACATTGTTCTGTATTGTTCTCCATGAACTGTCAATCTTCGACCATTTTCTTCAAAGAAATATGGACCGATAATTTTCCCAGCATAAAATTGCTCATCCACACTGTGACTTTATCACCCAAAATTCAAATCGTGACATTTCAGCTTAAGAAGTGACTTAGTATTTACACTTGATTCAATTCTTCTCTCGAGAAGCGAAAACCATTCTCGAAATTTTCATGTAATGTTAAAACAATTGAATATTTACATTCGTTCCTACCTCGAAAGTCGAAAGAAGGTGTTGATTCTATTCATGAATATTAGATTATCATCTTGATAAATATTTTCTAAAGAACAAATTTCACCTCGTTATATTTTCTTTGTTAATCCCGGAAAAACATTGATAAAATCTGAAGTGATAATATATATTCTCAGATTTGTGTTGAATCTTCATTCAATAGTACGTTCTCCGAAAAAAAATGGGAAATTATAACAAAGAAGATCTCTTAAAAATTGTGGGAAATATTGCGAAAGAAAATGGGTTCACGAATAATATAAAGATAATCTTCGAAAGGGCCACTGAAAAATTAGATGGTTTCATGGGTGAAATACTAGCAATCGACGTCATAGATCAAGAATCTCAAAAAACTTTGCAATTGGTAGCGAAAATATCCTTAAAAAATGAGAGACAAAGAAATCACACCACCATATACGAAAGTTACAAAAATGAATTGTTAGCATACAACAAATTTTTCCCCGCCATTGAAGACCTAAGAAAACAGTTCAATATGACAAAACAAATGCAAGCCCTGGTTAAATACTACCAGTCCTCGGAAGCAGATGCAAAAGAAATACTGATAATGGAAAATCTCAGAAAGAGTGGATTTCAAATGACACCTGTCAGAAAATTGTTGGACGGAGAACACGTTCGCTTAGTTTTCAAACAATTCGCTGAATTGCACGCGAATTCGTTCGCGTTGAAAATGCTGAACCCTCAAAAATTTGAGGAAATTGCTGGTGAAAATGTTAACGTATTTCTTGCTATGCTCGACATGAAAATAGGCAAGAATTTTGTGGATAACATGACTTCCGTACGAGATGCGTTGAAAGATAAGGGATTCCAACATGTTCTTCTTGATTACTATGCCAAAGATCCAAAAGGCATCCTGAGAAGACTACTCAATTATGGAGAAGAAAAATATGTTTGTTTCTCACATGGAGATAGCTGGAGTAATAATCTGATGTTCAAATATGAGGTAAGTAAAAATTTTGAAAATTCAATAAAAGCACTGAGCAGGTACAGGGTTTTTCACTATATCTTGACCCCCCCTTTAACTTTGTTACTGAAATAAATACAGAAAGTATTTCATACAAAAATTTCACGAAATCGACTTAGATTTTACAGTATACATTTAGATAATGGAATATTTACAGGGTGGTCAACATATCGATAGCAACTTCATTTTTTCAAATGGAACATCCTGTATTTTTTCCTTTTTTGGTTACCTTTTTTTCCCTGATATCGAATATGTAACATATGTTGGTCTATCTCTTTTATTCTGAGTACCACAAAGTTTCAAATTTAAAGAACCACTTGGCAAGCTTTTTAATCATTTTTCAAGTGGCAACATGCCCATTTTTGGAGTGACGACGAAAATTGGAATATACAGGGTGAACAACTTATTAAATTCAACTACATTTTTTCCGACAATCCCATCCTCATCAGGTGCTTCCTGAGGCGACAGTGTCCTGTAAGAAAGCCAGTGAGGAGGTGTAATTGCTTCTTACCAAGATCTAGATATCTTTTGGATCCCGCTGTCTCAAAGTTCTGAAGGAACTTAGTGGAATGATCCATCCCTGGGAGATTTCGCCAGAGTTTTTCCTCCTCGGCTTTCTCTTACTCCAGAAACTCCTTCTTATAGGTACTTTAATCGAGACCACAAAAGGGTTCTTGTCTTAGACTAAGGTTCTTGTCCAATGAGTGACATTCGTGCGCCTTCTTTGGCAAGTGTATTGGCCTCTTCGTTTCCTTTTATTCCCGGATGGCCGGGAACCCAGATTAAAATGACCTCATTTTTCTTACTTACTTCATTAAGTTTGTTCTGGCACTCCCAGATTTCTAGATTTATATCTAGACATCTTTCAATAAGATAAGATTTCCGCTTGAAAGACGCTCATACAGGAGCCTAGCGACAGTGCACACTTGGTACTTGGCCTGTATATCCCAGCGCCTGCTCCTGTAGAGGTTTTGGAACCATCTGTATACCATTTTACGGTATTTTCTTTGAGGTTATAGTCGGTGAATTCTCTCTTACTTAGCAATGTCCTGAAGTTTTTCTCAGTGCTTACTTTCTTGATTATTACATCACTAGGGAGGTTCGCACATGAGATGTAGTTGTTCTGAGAGGATCAGGCCCTCTGGTTCTTTATTCTCTCATTACCTGTACCTTCCTCAGATATTCTAAAGATAGCCTTAAGGGCTACCCTATCAATGACCTCAAGTGCCCTAGTAAGTCACGTTCTCATAGTTCCAGTGATGCATACATAGACAAGCCTCTGTACTTTATCTAGCCTTTTTCTCGTACTTACCTGTCTTACCTTGGCAAGCCAGGCTACTGCCCCATATGTGATTATAGGTCTCACAATCATGACATCCATCGCAGTATTTTTGGGTCACAACCCCAATTTTTGCCACATAGACGTCTACACGCCATTAGAGCCATCGTCTAATTTCTGAACCTACAGTTTAATAAACTTATAGTCCGTTCACGAAAGGTTGAGCCGTCGGTTGGCCATGGAAGCATATTCCACTGTGTACATTAAAATTTTAGGTTATGTTATTTCTTTTCTTATCAGATTGATACGCAATGTTGTCCATATTCCACAGAGTTCTCTGATAACTAGCAAGCTCGTCGGACGAGGCCGGGTACATTCGGCAACGTTGACTTCATTTACGTTATGGCAGCAAATACTGCCAACTTCAGATAAATAAACAAACACCTACTATTGCTCAGTCTGAATATTCTGCTCGGCGTGCACTTCTTGCGCTCAGCTGGTCTTTTATTAAGCTCTCTTCGCTCACTTCACTCTGCTTCGTGATCTTTTATTATCAGAGCGAGCAAGACGATCAGATATATTCGCTCCCGGTCAAAAGCGAGAGCTCTTCCAAATGTCATTTTATTTCTAACCCAAAAGTTAGTTTAGGACTGTTTAGACTTTAGGTTAGTTATTTATGTTCTGGATATTTTAACGAAAGATGAAACTAATTTTGTTGTTACAATATGTGGTATCGCGAAAGCAGAGACACCGTTTCAGAGCGAAAGACAGCAAATAAAAATTTTGAGGTTACGAATTCTTTGACTTGACAAGCCTTTGCGCCTGAGCGTTCTTTTGTTATTTTCACTCTGCAACAAATGTCTTGACGTCACAGATAATCTTACTCGCTCCACAGATCATATTTTCAGATTCAGACTAAGCATATGTAGCCTATTCGTTTTGAGATATTTCGTGCTCCTGAGTAACTCAAAAGCTCGAAATACGGCTTGCCATTGGCTGCGCACAAGCACTGGTACAGCTCAGGAGCACGAAATATCTCAAAACGAATACTATTATGGGCTCAAAATTTCGTGAATGGCCTATAAATAAAATTTCTTTCCACAGATGAAGAATGGCTCCAAAACACCCACCAATGTTAAAATTCTGGACTGGCAGGCATGGTCAATAGGCCCACCAGTGAACGATCTTTTATTCTGCCTCTACTCCAGTGCTTCCAAAGATGTGCTAGATAACTCAGAAGTGTACCTAAAATCTTATCATGAGAATTTGTCCAACGCTTTATCCTCATTTAATTTGGACGTAGAGAACATTTATCCGTATCGCGAATTGAAGAGACAAATAGCTAAATACTATAACTTCGCGGGTATTTTCGGAGTGATGATAAGAAAGATAAGGAGCTTCGACGAAAATCACAAGGTTGACCCAGTGAATTATTCTTCCGAAGATGGTTCCACCCATTTCGATGCCGTTCTTACAGTTGAATACGATGAAGACTATTTACTAGAAAACGTTAAAGATTTGCTTGATTACATTGATGACATGACCAATGGAAAGTACGACATTTGAAATATAAGGATGATTGATTCGTAACTGGTTCTTTTTACTTCACCTTTTCCATTTTTTAAACAAAAAATATTGTTTTTTCTTACCTGAATATATTCTTTTGAAATCAAGAGCTAACATAATACAACACAATACATAATTTTGCGAAATACTTAGTTATGTAGGAATTAAATTTTCTCGTGAATAAATTGATTTTCTTCGAAGTGTATATTCAGGGTGTCCCAGAAAATGTGGGAAATATCGCGTATTCAGATAGAACATAAAAAAATGAGATGACAAGTTCCCATAATTTTTTTCCCAGCGGCCCTCCCTACGAAGATACGACCTTCTAAATGACGCCACTGGAATTTTATTTTAGTGGAATAAATTTCAATTACCTACTTACTTCTTTCATTATTTTTTTTCGAAAACGGTTCATTTTATCGACACTGAACAAGAGTACCTTTTTCTGCAGCTTAATGTTCAAGGTATCCAATTTTGTTGTTTTAGCACCTTATCATACAGGGTGTTAAAAATGTAAGCATTAAAATGTACAACCCAGTCCGCCCCTAGTAAACTAAACAAGCTAATTGAAATTTGAGTGCGGTGATTTAAGAGGTACTTAATACTATTGATCATATCAAATTTTCATCAAATTATATCGATTAGTTTGAAACTAATTCCACTAAAATGTATTTCCAGTGGCGTCATTTAGGAGGTCGTATCTTCGTAGGGAAGGCCGCTAGAAAAAAAAATTATGGGAACTTGTCATCTTCATTTTATATGTTCTATCTGAATCCGAGAGATTTCCCAAAGTTTTGGGGACACCCTGTATACCCGTGTTTCAATATACAGAGGTCTGTAAAAAAATGCGAGAGACTTTGAGAGATGATTCCTCGATGAAAATAAGCAGGGGTAATTCATGTAAATTTTTTTCCGAATCGACCCTCCAAGATATAGCCTTTGTTGACAGTTTATAATTTGACAGTTTATAATTTTTTTTACGGCTTCTTAAAACACTGAGTGTCAGTTGCAGGAACGTCCATTAAAATTTAAAGGTCCATTAAACTTTTAATCCTCCATTATTACAAGGAACTAATGGAGGATTAAGGGTTTAATGGACCTTTAAATTTTAATGGACGTTCCTGCAACTGAGCATTAGTCATAAAACTATACATGATACATGATACTCACAAAATTTTTTTAGATCTCATAACTTTATTATTAGGGGTTGAGAATAACAACACCCTATGATTTTCGTTCAGAAATTGTTTTCGTGGGATAGATTTTCGAGAAATAAAATTCTCTTATGGTTTCCCATTCAATTCTGGAAAAAAAAAGTCTCTTGAAATTTTCTACTGAATAAAGTCAGTAACTTTGTAATGATTTTTCATAGTAAGAAAACGATAAATTTGAATATATTGAGGGCTACTGGTTCAATTTTATTAATTTATGATTTTTTTTCCAATATGGCAACAGATTCCGACTTCATGCTGTAATTGTCGACATGACAGTGCCATCTCAAATTTTTGTCACGATAGACACAAGTAAGATGTCTAAAAATTAGACACAAGAATACCTACTTGTCAAATGAAAAAAAAATGCCGAATCAAGAAACTCAATGTCACATTCTATTGTCTCACAGAAAATCTTAGTATCAGTCATTCATATCATTCAATCCTCAAAAAATATATTTTAAAATTCAATTAATCGTAATTCGGCATGATACAATGTATCATTTTCGCTAATTCCTTAAGACGAAGCAGTTATTTGATGAGAAATTAATCGAGTTGAAAAATCTTACAAGATGACGAAAATGATCAATATTGGAAACCTGGGAAGGATAGGTGAGTGTTTTCTTATTGCTATTGTATCATTATAGATATCCAAGCTATTCAAGGTCCACATAAAAATACATTGGAACTTCCCTATAACCAACTTCTTTATAACGAATGTCTCTGTATAACGAATTTCGTACAAGACATTGCACCTTGAACCAAATTCCTTGTTAAAAACACCCTCTAAAACGAAGTAAATTCTCTCTATAACGAAATATTCAAAGAACATCACTATTTGAATGGGTATTGGTAAGATGGTATAAGGGTGGGTTTTTCCGAAATTTTTCCGGGAGTACGTAATAAATCCCGATCTTAAGCTAAATCATTACGGCGGCAGAGAGATCCTTCTGACACAGTTATAAATACACCCCTGGCTGTTTGGTTTCAATCTAACCATTACGCTAGAGTGAAAGTTGTGTGAAAATGTCTAAAAGAAAGTGTTTTAGTTTGATTGATAAACTTAACTTTATCAGTGAAATCGACCGCAACATTGCCGACTATAGAAACAAATTTTCTGTATAACGAAATTTCTTTATAACGAATTTTTTTGCGGATTTAGCGCTTTCGTTATAGGGAAGTTCCACTGTATTAATATTTTTGGTATACAGTGAAGATGTGGGAAATCGCTCGGATTCAAATAAAACATAAAAAAATCCAAGAGAGCCCTAAGCAGGTGCTTTTGAGTGCTCATTCATTGGTGGAGCAAAGGGGCCCAGGGAAAACCTCAGTAGAAAAAAAACCCTGTCCCGACATTCCAACAAAAATAAAATTTATGCGTTTTCGTTATAGGGAAGTTCCACTGTATTAATATTTTTGGTATACAGTGAAGATGTGGGAAATCGCTCGGATTCAAATAAAACATTAAAAAAATCCAAGAGAGCCCTAAGCAGGTGCTTTTGAGTGCTCATTCATTGGTGGAGCAAAGGGGCCCAGGGAAAACCTCAGTAGAAAAAAACCCTGTCCCGACATTCCAACAAAAATAAAATTTATTAACTATTTGAATATTGAAGGATTTCTTCTTTAATGAATCCAACCGATAACCCTCTCCTAGATGCCACCGGAATTCTGAATCTGAAACGAAAAAATCGAAGCAGAAAAAAGGAACAGAAAAAAAATTATTGAAATTCTATTAAATCGATTTAAAATTAACAACCCAAATCGAAAACGACTAGGTAACTTCATGTATAGCCCTTAAGCCATCCTGAAATTTAAATATGGGACAATTATTCGGCTGAATTCCATTTGAAAATCATGCTATTACAACGGCCATGACCTATTCTTATACGATTGAGAACAGTCTACATTTTCCTTGGAAGATCAAATCCAGGAACTTTATTGGAGGGATTAGTTATTAAATCTTTGTTTTGAATATTATATGTGTTCCACTCGAATTGCCAAATTGCTTTATCGCTTTCATTCGAGGTCAGAAAATAATTGGACCAAAATATGAATTGTTCTTAGGTCTGCCAGCTCTGGACACTTGCATACCACTTGTTCAGCTGTTTCTGCTTCTGATCCACAAAACTGGCAAATCTCATCTGCTCTCATTGTATGCGAGTGTCCAGAGCTGGCTGGCCAAAGAACAATTCACACGGGCAAACCGGTCCTGGACATCTAAGAGGTAACGGCCAAGGCTCCTAAGGAGGTTGTCGGTTTTATCAACGTCATTGATGACCTCCTCGGTTTTCCATGACTGAGACAATAAGTATTCAAAGAACAGACAGATTTTTTATGATTCTCTGTTCTTCATAGAAGTCATAGAACATTCCAATTTTGATTATTCGAAGCATAGACTAACTAAACGGAGAATAGATGAGACACTAGTAGAACAAGCTTCAACGCCATCTGTTTTTGTACAACATTACTAATTCGTGAAAAAAGCTCAATTGAAAAAGGAATCTGTATCGTAATGTTGCCTCAAAAAGAATTCTGTAGTGCACCTTTTGAATAGGTAGGTACACCCATATACAAGAGGCAAAAAGTTTTTTGAAATTCAATTTCCAGAAGGAAATCAGAAATGGATTCGTGCAAGTTATCGATGAGTGAGGAAATTTATTTTCTTGAAAATAATACCTGCAACGAACTTTCATCTGATTTTCTTTTGGAATCGAGAAATGAGGATCAATAATCAAATTCTGGATAGAATAAAAATTTATTAACTGAAATAGGTATCACCAATTGAAAATACAGATTTATTTCATAAATATCTAATCAATAAACTAATAATTTCATTGAAAACATTTTCAAAAACTAACAATAATGAATTCAATAATACAAAATATGAGTATTTACCTACTTAACTTATTCAATACATGAAAAACTTTTTTGAAAACTTAATTCTTATAGGTAACAGAATATATATAATATATATTATAAAATTACCTTCTTGCATCTCGATTTTCACATCCAATAACACAGCACGTCTTCACTCTTGCAGGCATATCGAAATTTATTATATTTCAAAAAGAACGTGTCAAACCACTCCTTGTGTCAGTTGACAATTCAAAGGTTTTTTGATAATAATGATTTTACATACTTACTATTTTCTCGATAGGATTTCCATGAATGCAACGACATCTAACTATCAAATTGAAAATAATTTTTTCGTGTATTTGTCTCCTCCTCCGACAGATGTCGCGGAATATACGAGTGGCTCGTCTAATTTTTTAGTTTGTCTATGATTCGAAGTTTCGTTAGTTATGACAGCTCTAAAAACTCAGCAGAAATGATAGAACACCTTGTATTTTCATTAAAAAATTTGCGAGACCCATAAAATATGACATATTCGAGACCAACGAACACATTTTGTAGGTCCCGGACCTGGCAAATACCTCCTTCCCGGTACTGTCGGATACGAAAGACACGATTGTACAAGAAATAGAGCACCATATTACTCCATCGCACCACCTCTTCATGAAGGAGTAAAATCCAAGAGTCCTGGGCCTAAGTACCAGCTGGCGTATATGACGAGAGTAGGAAAAGCTTCCTCTCCCGCTTATTCGATGGTTTCTAGGCCTAGGCCAATCGGTAAGTACGATTTCTCATTTTGCTAATATACATCAGGGTGTCCCGGAAAATGTGCGAAATCTTTTGAATTGAGATAGAACATAAAAAATGAAGATGACAAGTTCCTATAATTGTTTTTCCTAGCAGCCCCCCTTACGAAGATACGACCTCCTAAATGACGCCACTGGAAATTCATTTTAGTGGTATAAATTTCAATTAATTACTTCTTTCGAAAACGGTTCATTTTATCGACACTGAACAAGAGTACCTTTTCTTTAGATTAATGTTCAAGGTATTCAAATTTGTTTTTTTAGCACCTTATCATACAGGGTGTTAAAAATGTAAGCATTAAAATGTACAACCCAGTCCGCCCCTGGCAAACTGAACAAGATAATTGAAATTTGAGTGCGGTGATCTAAGAGGTCCTTAATACTATTTAATCATATCAAATTTTCATCAAATTATATCTAGTAGTTTGAAACTTATTCCACTAAAATGGATTTCCAGTGGCGTCATTTAGGAGGTCGTATCTTCGTAGGGAGGGCCGCTAGGAAAAAAATTATGGAAACATGTCATCTTCATTTTTTATGTTCTATCTGAATCCCAGAGATTTCCCACCTTTTCCGGGACATACTGTACACAGGGTGTCGGTAAACAAATGCGGGGGACTTTGGGAGATGATTCCTCGATGAAAATAAGTAGGGGTAGTTCATATAATTTTTTTTCGAAATCGATCTCCCTTCCAAGATACTGCCTTTGGAAGGCGATGACGAGTTGACAGTTTTTAATTTTTTTTAGGAGTCCTAAAAACACTGAGTCATAAAATTATACATAATATGCGATTCATTAAGTAGATGTTACTCACACAAATTTTTTTGGATCCCATAACTGTATTATTAGGGGTTGAAAATGTCAACCCCTCTTGTTTTTCCTTCGAAAATTTTGTTCGTGGGATAGATTTTTAAAAAATAAAATTCTCTTATGGTTTCCCATTCAATTCTGGAGAAAGAAGTCTCTTGCAAACTTTCGATACAGTCGATACTTTTCTCGGAAAAAATAAAAACTTACAAGCAGTTATGATCACTGTTCATTAAATAATAAAAATAAATGATTTCAGGTATGAAAAAATCACCTGGGCCTGCAGAATATCTACCGGAGCGTGGTCCAATAATGCCATGCTACTCGATGTCGTACCGCTATAATACACATAAAATGCCGAATTATCCTGGACCCGACAAGTACATCCTTCCCAGCACCATCGGGCCAAAGGTTCCTGACAAACGTTCCAATGCAGCTTATTCAATGTAAGTCATTTTCAATTAGAGAAAATTTTAAAAATTGATGACGGGGTGTCAGAAGCTTTTGCGCGCATAAGCCAATATTACACACAGCCACTGCCACGCGGCAGTATCGAAGGCAGTGAGCATTCACACTCTGTTTCAACATTTCTCTCGCAACCAAGTTTCGACAATAACGAAGAAATTCCACAGCAAGCTAAAAGGTTTTCCAATAAGAGGTGTTATTTTGAATAGTCCGCTATTTCGATAGATGTCACGTTTGAATCTGTCATTTTTTGACATTTGACATGTAGAAACTACGCCATTAATAAAAATGGAACGAAACACGCTTCAAGAACACATTGAAATTATTAAAATTCACTATAAAAATGGTTAAAAGGCAGAGAGACGGTTCTTAAAACTCGAACATTTTTGGGTCGTCGTGAAGCACCTTGCCGGACCGCAATAAAGAAATTGGTGGAAAAATTCGACAGGTCAGTGATGTGAAAAATAAAAACCGTGCACGTGGCTCAAGAACAGTGGAGAATATTGCTGGTGTAGCCGAAAGTGTTGAAGAAAACCCAGGTGAATGGATTGCTCTATCGAGAAATGATTAATGATTTTTTATGGCCGAAATTGGATAGTATTAATCTGGACAACGTTTACTTTCAACAAAACGGCGCTACGTGCCACACAAGCAACGAAACCATTGATCTTTTGTGGGAAAAGTTTCCGGATCGTGTTATGTCTCGAAGAGATGATCACAATTGGCCACCGAGATCTTGTGATTTAACACCTTGCGACTTCTTCCTTTGGGGCAACGTGAAAGAGAAGGTCTACGCCAATAGACCAGCGTCGATTCGAGACCTCAAAGATGGAATTCGTGAGGCTATCGAGGACATGGGGCAGCCACTTTGTGATTTGGTAATGGAAAATTTCATTAAAAGGATATGGTCCTGTAAGCGTGGTCTTGGTGGTCATTTGCCTGATGTTATTTTCCACTATTAACGGCATAACTTCTTCTTTATATTGAAAATGGCATTTTTCTTTGAATATCAAAATAACACCTCTTATTGGAAAACTCTTTAGTAGAAAGTACTAACTTACTGACGCTCACGCTGCCGGTCCTTTTGCTTCCGTACAAGAAACCCCAAATTTAGGGAGCGTAGGGCACAGGGCAGCGCGAGTAACAGTGGCAGGAGCAGTGTATTGATTACATTCTCATGCTGCCCACTTCCCAGCTCCTTCCGTGGAAGTATGCTGAGTGTCATCGCGGTGATAGGCGCTTAACCTTTCAATATTAATGTTGTTCACAGGGCCTTCAAACATTACATAAATCCGAAGGCAACATCTCCTGGACCAGCGACGTACACCCAGACCGACCCGAGTAAGTACAAGCAGAGGAATCCCAACTACAGCATAAGGCCGCATCTGAATCCTCCATCCGTTAAGACCGTCACTCCTGGTCCGAAATATTTCCCAAAACTTCCGCAAAAACCTGGTTATTCATTTGGAGTACGTTCGGAAAATATGCCATATATCACTGCTGCCGACGATATTCCATGCGTATGAAAAATTGTTTTCAAAAAAATGGAAAATTTGCTAGTAAATAAGTACAAAATATGATGAAATATAATTTTATAACGAGAAGAATGATCTTTTATTATGAGGCATTTGGGATAAGAAAGCAGCGCCACGGCGGGCATTCGTGGAACTATTAATATTGACATGGAAGGAGTTGGTTGTATCGTTTAGGTGTATATCTGCTTCATTAAAATTTGGGTTTTTCATTAATATATCAGAAATCTATAGTGAACGAGTGTATTACTGTGTATGTTATATTTTTATTTTCTGTGAAGATGGTGGGTGTCATCATTTGTTTCAGCCATAGCGAAAGATGAATAGGTTGAAAGGCTTTGAGCATTTTGGTTTCCCGCCTGCCGGCATCAACCTTCTGTCCCTCCCTTCAGCTTATGTTCTGCTGTAGGGTGTTGTCCTCGTCAGTTGGTCCTGTATTGTCTATTACCCTGATTGTCTGTTCGTTTGTTTATGTGTCCATGATGGCTTCTTCGGCCCACTCGTTAATCTTTTGTACGTCTGTCTCGTTAGCTCTTCCGTTCTTTCTTAGTGTCAGCGTTAGGTCTCCGTATTTTTCTTGTATCTTTTTCCGTATGTCTTTTCTATTAGTCAATGTACAATGTAGTCTTATGTGTTCCGCGTCTTCGTCCTCTCCGTTGCATGAGCATTTTCCGTCTGTGTCTCTCAAGTTAAATCTATGTATGTATTTGTTCATGTTTCCATGTCCAGTCGTCAGTTGTTGGGCCTTGAAGGTTAGTCCTAGTCGATCTGTACCTGTCTGTTTGCAGTGTCCGTAAAGTTCACGTCCTCGTTCCCCCTTTTCCCATGTCTCCTGCCATTCTTTCAATAGTTTTTGTCTTTTGATTTTTCTTTTCCAGTTTTCTTCTTGTGTATGTTGTTTGTGTTGTCTACTGATATGTCTAAAGGATGGGTGTCTTTTGTCTATTTTGTCCATCCGTGTTGACCTTATTTGGTCTCGGTTCTTTGTCCATTCAATGTGTCTATGTTTCGCTTCTACCCACCAAGGTTGAAAGGCTGTTGAGGAAATCAAGGAAAACAATTTTGTTGGTTGAACTGCTGAATTAACTTCATTTTATTATATTCAAACAGTACTTTTTTCCCTTCACAAGAACATTCTTCAGTGGGTTTTTCTTTGTTCAGTCTTACTTGTCTCAACCTTTCAGTTCTACTAGAACTAGAGCATTCAGGTTGTTCCTCCTTTCTGGTAGTAAATCCAACAGAAAGGTTTCTGGTAGGAGTGGTAGGCACAGCAGTATTTTTCAAGAACTCTGTTATGAACTGGGATCTGTAAACGATTAACCCCATGAATCTAATCTAACCTACAAGTTTTGTGTAATCCGTATTTACCTCGATAAAAATAATCGTCATCTACAAAATCAAAATGCAAGGATCAAACTTTCATATTTCCTGTGACTGGTTTACCGATATTAAGTTTCAGTTGGTAGGCTTTTCGTCGATCCATCAACACTTTGTCACTTTACTCCTCGATTTCCCTTCTACCCTAACACGAAATGTATACCTAGCTTGAGAAAAGGCATGGAAATGTATATTACTTGGAATTCTTTTTTTCTTAGAAAGAAAAACGAGGGACTAAACAATAGCGATTTTAATGAATTATACTCAAAAAATTATTAATAACGATAAATATCCATATAATTAACGACAACACAATGCAAAATGAAAGAATCATATCAATATTAAAGGTTTCTCAGATTTTCACCAGAGGGCGTATCGCTTAGCTTGATTTGGCTATGGTAAACGCGTTTTGATGTTGGAACAAACCTATTAACAAGAATACAGATAGACCTGAAATTCAGACTATCTGGGCAGTTCTTTAGCTGAATAGTTTGCTACTTGGAATGTTACGCCAGGTCTCATCTGAGATGTTTGAAAATAATGAGGTTCACTGCTTCGCTTCTGTTTCACACAAAATTTGAGATTCAGAAATCTTTCTGCCGTTAGTCTGCGCTAGTCTTTCAGCAGAAAGTTTGGTGGGGAGCATATACTCCGTTCACGAAATTTTGAGCACATAGTAAGCGTTTGTTTATTTATCTGAAGTTCGCAGTATTTGCTGTCATGACGTAAATGAAGTCAACGTTGCCGAATGTACCTCGCCTCGTCTGACGAGCTTGCGATTTATCAGAGAACTCTATGCAATATTGACAACATTGCGTATCAACCTGACAAGAAAATAAACATCATAACCTAAAATTTTAATATACACAGTGGAATATGCCAAATTGTCATGGCCAACCGACGACTCAAACTTTCGTGAACGGAGTATAGATTGGGAAACCCTGCCCTAAAGTGACGTATTATTATAGTCCGTTCACGAAAGTTTGAGCCGTCGGTTGGCCATATTCCACTGTGTATATTAAAATTTTAGGTAATGATGTTTATTTTCTTTTCATATTGATATGCAATGTTGTCAATATTGCATTGAGTTTTCTGATAACTCGAAAGCTCGTCGGACGAGGCCAAGTACATTCGGCAACGTTGACTTTATTTTATGTTATGACAGTAAATACTGCCAACTTCAGATAAATAAACAAACGCCTACTATGCGCTCAAACTTTCGTGAACGGACTATACAGGTTGTCCCGTAATTAGACCGACAAACTTCTAGTGGACATTATAGATCGTATTTGAGACAGATTCAACACAAATCATATATGTAATGCAAAATTGCTTCTGTCTAAAATATGATCTATAATGTCCACTAGAAGTTTGTCGGTCTAATTA
Source organism: Propylea japonica (assembly GCA_013421045.1). Classification (NCBI taxonomy): domain Eukaryota; kingdom Metazoa; phylum Arthropoda; class Insecta; order Coleoptera; family Coccinellidae; genus Propylea; species Propylea japonica. The sequence goes on from CM024240.1 coordinate 11,255,154, forward strand.
CGGGACACCCTGTAGGTAATCAAATTGAAACATTCCAAGCCAAAGATTATATTCATTCAGTTATAAAAGTATCAAAATTTGTTTAACGCTAAATATTTCAACATATTATAAATTAGTAACAATTAATATTGTATAATAATAATAATATTGTATTCCAATAAGCTTGGAAATTATAGTGATCTGAATAAATTCCAATAATGAGGGGAATCAGTAGCAATTATTGAAATTGTATTTTTTGCTTAGAAATTGTCGAATATTTAATTTTTCAATTTATTATTACTAGTATTCATGAATACGCATATGTGAAATATAAACTCATCTTGTGTTTTCCCATAATGAAATAATGATTTTCTAATATTTCCTATTATACGAATTTAAATTAACCTATCAAATAATTGGCAGTATAGTAGTAGTATAGTCTGTATTTTCAGAAGTGAGATCATCGAAATTTGAATATTCTTTTGAAAGAAATAAAAAAAGGAAAATAGAACAGTATTAAACATTTCAGAAGCAGAGTAACCAATCAGAAAAAAGATCGTAAAGGGTATAGCCGGGTTTCAATGGTAAATCTGCCCCCGTGACCTTTTCGATTCATATTGAGGGGATCGATTAGGCATTGAATGAAAATAATTCAGCCAACTTTTCAGCTTTTTATCTCTAGCCATTTTTGAGATTTCTGTGAAAAACACTTTTTTCGTTTTTATTTTTTTTCTCTTGTGATATCCAAAGTTTTCGAATGGTGATTTTTTCTGTCGATTACTTGCTATTGAAGGAATAGACGTATAATTTTTTTATGAATTTCAGCTGCAAAATCTATTTTTAGGAAAAAAAATAAAGTTTTTGTCATTTGTTTTTCGGTGTTCTTAAAAAGTGTCCACCGCCATTTTTTGACATAAAATGTCTTCTTTGGCCCTTTATACCCTGGAATTTTTTCACATTTTTAAAATTGGTGGAACATTTTGAAAAAAAATTAAAACTGTTTGAATTTTAGGATTCAACAGATATCCATCAAATTTTGGTACCGTTGTATTCATATTGGCTTCCTGAACAATATTAGTGAAAAAAACAATTGGCGATCTGTTTTAGTTTGGGAGATATGGGCCCCCAAAATCCGAAAAATATTTTACCTGAAAGTCACTTTTCTCACTACAGAAACACTGAATTACCGCTTTATTAAGTTCAAAGCCTCTCTGAACATTTTAACATGAAGATTTGATTCATTTTATTTCAGATATATTCAATAATTGTTGCAAAAACATCGAAAAAATTCTAGGAAAAGCCCGCCGTTCCTTATGGTAAGTTTGGCACTATCGCGAATTATTTCGCGCGAATATGACACGATGCATACCGGTAAATCCCGCTATCATTTCCTAGTGGCACTTGCTGAAAGACGCGGTAGTGCCAAACTTACCATAAGGAACGGCGGGCTTTTCCTAGAATTTTTTCGATGTTTTTGCAACAATTATTGAATATATCTGAAATAAAATGAATCAAATCTTCATGTTAAAATGTTCAGAGAGGCTTTGAACTTAATAAAGCGGTAATTCAGTGTTTCTGTAGTGAGAAAAGTGACTTTCAGGTGAAATATTTTTCGGACTTTGGGGGCCCATATCTCCCAAACTAAAACAGATCGCCAATTGTTTTTTTCACTAATATTGTTCAGGAAGCCAATATGAATACAACGGTACCAAAATTTGATGGATATCTGTTGAATCCTAAAATTCAAACAGTTTTAATTTTTTTTCAAAATGTTCCACCAATTTTAAAAATGTGAAAAAATTCCAGGGTATAAAGGGCCAAAGAAGACATTTTATGTCAAAAAATGGCGGTGGACACTTTTTAAGAACACCGAAAAACAAATGACAAAAACTTTATTTTTTTTCCTAAAAATAGATTTTGCAGCTGAAATTCATAAAAAAATTATACGTCTATTCCTTCAATAGCAAGTAATCGACAGAAAAAATCACCATTCGAAAATTTTGGATATCACAAGAGAAAAAAAATAAAACGAAAAAAGTGTTTTTCACAGAAATCTCAAAAATGGCTAGAGATAAAAAGCTGAAAAGTTGGCTGAAGAATTTTCATTCAATGCCTAATCGATCCCCTCAATATGAATCGAAAAGGCCGCGGGGGCAGATTTACCATTGAAACCCGGCTATACCCTTTGATCTTCACAAGGAATACGAGATTCCCTGAATAAGTGTCGATAATTTTGTTACATTTCATTCATATTTATTAGATAATGGGATAAAATTGTGAAAATACTTCTCTCTGCCTTCAACTCACATTGTTACAAGTCCGCAAGAAATATCCAGTTCAATTTCGTACTACTACGTTTCACAATATTCAACAATCTCTAAACAACGAAAACATACCTTAATAGATTAAGCTGCACGTTTCGGATAAAATGATTATACTTGTAGTTGATATTAAAAACCAAGCCTCTAAAGGAACAAATAGATAAAAACAAATATTTCCATCACTGGTCATGATTGAGAAGACCTCCCTTTCCAGTCCATTCCTCTTTGAATTCTACGTCACACTCTAGATCTCGTAAAGCTGACTTTATATCATATTCACACTCTTTGAAATTTTTAAACGCATCTTTTAGTACTTCTTCAATTCCCAATTCCTTGAAATGACCGCATTGGTATTTGCTTCTGGAGACCATGTTTCTGATAGCCCAGCTTCCGGTTTTCTGAAACAGCAATTTTCGAATGAAAATTGAAATTCAGAGCGTTGTTTTACAAGAATCATTCAATCGCTAAACCAATTCACAAAATAAATACAACTCCTAGAGAGTGTTTCAAATTGCACGTTTTTTTAGTTTTTAGTTCTCAAAAACTTTTTATTGGGCCCGGAAAAGCTTACGGAGCAACAGGGTGTTGGTATTTCCAAGAAAAAATTGGTTTTTTCTTCATAACTCCTGCAGTTTTTGAGATATTCCGTCCAAATTTGGAATGCAAGCTATTTTCAACAGTCTTCATCTTAACTATACTCCGTTCACGAAAGGTTGAGCCGTCGGTTGGCCATGGAAATTTGACATATTCCACTGTGTATATTAAAATTCTAGGTTATGTTCTTTATTTTCATGTCAGATTGATACGCAATGTTGTCAATATTGTATAGAGTTCTCTGATAACTCGCAAGCTCGCCGGACGAGGCCGAGTACATTCGGCAACGTTGACCTAATTTGACATTATGACAGTAAATACTGCCAACTTCAGATAAATAAAGAAACTCAACCTTTCGTGAACGGATTATAGAATCACAGGATGTTTTCTCTTCTGGTTCCATGTCTCCTTTTTCCCTCCCAAACTTTTTTGTGGTACGCCACTGATCAGCGTAAAATCAATTTTTGATATCTTCATTCAATTTAGAAACTTTTTTGACACCTGTAATATTTTCGTATCTCTAACCGTTTTCGAGTAAAAAATTATTTAACATTTTAGTTTGATATTGAATAAGCTTAAATTGTGAGTTAAGTATCAAAATAAAAGCAAATTTTGGGCATACCTATATATAGTCCGTTCACGAAAGGTTGAGCGCATAGTAGGCATTTCTTTATTTATCTAAAGTTGGCAGTATTTGCTGTCATAACGTAAAATAAATTCAACGTTGCCAAATGTACCCGGCCTCGTCCGACGAGCTTGCGAGTTATCAGAGAACTCTATGCGATATTGACAACATATTGATACATGCGTATCAATCTGACAAGAAAATGAACACCATAACCTAAAATTTTAATATACACAGTGGAATATGCCAAATTGTCATGGCGAACCGACGGCTCAACCTTTCGTAAACGGAGTATATATCGAGTATTTCTATTATTTTTTAATTTAGTGAATAACATACAATCGTTCAATAATTTTTCACTCGAAAACGGTCAGAGATACGAAAAAATTACAAGAGTCTAAAAAGTTTCTAAATAGAAGATATCGAAAATTGAATAAATAAAATAAAAAAAAAAAAATTTTACGCTGACCAGTGGCGTTCCACAAAAAAGTTTGGGAGGGAAAAAGGAGACTTGGCTCCGTAAAAAAAACGCTGTGATTCTAGTTAAGATTCAGGACATGCAATGATGGAGGCTAACGAAGCTTTTTCGGACCCATATTCATATGGACTTTTTTTCTTATAATCACATGTACATTCACCCCCTCAAGTTGTGTTTTGACATACTATTATGTAACACCCTATAAATATTACTACCTGAATAGTCTTTTCTCCTGGAAAGTTCTTCATAATCCGAACAATCTCTTCAGGTACTCCTGAATCAAACATAACCTTACTATTTTCAGGAGACCTCAAGCACAAAGCTGCAACACATGACAGACCAGCTGATGCTCCTGCTACAGATTTCTGAAAGAGAAAAAATACAAAATTAATCTCTTAAGTTTCCAAGATTTGAGATTTTTATTACTTACTGTGTTGCCCAAAGCTGCTGAAATGAGTGGAGCTATACCCTTATTGATCGCTTGAACCTTAACGACGTCGTTTCCAGCCATTGCTTTCAGCAGTTTGAAACACTGTCGATTAATTTTCTGAAAATATATTTTTTTCAATCTCAAGAAGAGAGGATGATGTATATTTCGAAAGATTGTATAAAGTTTACAACTACTGATTAATTTTTATTATACGAGGGAGAATCAAATAAAGGGTTTTCCAATAAGAGGTGTTATTTTGAATAGCCCGCTATTTCGGTAAATGTCACGTTTGAAGCTGTCATTTTTTGACATTTGACAAGTAGAAACTACGCCATTAATAAAAATGAAACGATACACGCTTAGATTATTCACAATTGTTGTGAATAATCTAAGGATACACGCTTCAAGAGTTCAAGAACGCATTGAAATTATTAAATTGGTGAAAATTTGGCAGAGACGGTTCGTAAAACTCGAACATTTTTGGGTCGTCGTGAAGCACCTTGTCGGACTGCAATAAAGAAATTGGTGGAAAAATTCGAGCTGTTGATACAAGTTAGTGATGTGAAGAATAAAACCATGCACGTCGCTCAAGATCAGCCGAGAATATTGCTGCTGTAGCCAAAAGTGTTGTCGATTCCTCGTCGTTCTTTGGAATAAAGCATTCCACAAAGGTCATTACGCAGTATTTTGCATAAAGATTTGGGTCTTAAGGCTTATAAAGTTCAGTTAACACAAGAACTCAAGCCCGCCGATCATCAACAACGTCGCGTCTTTGCTGATTGGGTTGTTGAAATGCATCTCTCGAAGAGGTAATCACAATTGGCCACCAAGATCTTGTGATTTAACACCTTGCGACTTCTTCCTTTGGGGACACGTGAAAGAGAAGGTCTATGCCAATTGCCCATTGTCGATTCAAGACCTCAGAAATGGAATTCGTGAGGCTATCGAGGACATAGGGCAACCACTTTGCGGTTTAGTTATGGAAAATTTTATTGAAAGGATATGGTCCTGTGAGAGTGGTCGTGGTGGTCATTTGCCTGATGTTATTTTCCACTATAACAGCATAGCTTCTTTATAATGAAATGAACATCCTATCATTTATTTTGAAAAATGGAATTTTTCTTTGAATATCAAAATAACACCTCTTATTTGAAAACCCTTTATTTGATTTACCCTCGTAGTTGGTTTCAACAGGATGGGTGTCCAAGTTATCACATCAGAAAAGTCACACATCGTCAAAAGTCTTGGCCCCCTAATAAATACAGGATCTCTATAAATAATTATAGCAGGGCAGTTGGCGTTGAACTACTATTAATGTTTATATCCTGATGTAAACTTTAATTTAAACAAAGGATACTGTAAGTTTAGGCTGGTAATTTCAAAAGAAATTGAATAATGTGACTGGAGTTATTAATTTTTAGAGAACTTGTAAGAAATGATAAGATCAAAATTTCCAAAGCAACCTACAATGTAACAATCATTTATAAAGACCCCGTATAAACATGGAACTGCTTTTGAGCTGATGATTATAACAGAAATCTATAATATGGACATGTTAATTTTATATCAACATCATACGTCATCATAGAAGATTGTCACAGAGAATCGCTATTCCCTTAGAAATAAGCGCGCAGAAATGTAAACTCACCTCGCTCTGACTATGTTCCATCATCAGCTCTTTAATTGTATCTAATCCTCCAGCTTCTGTTACTTGCGTACAGAATTCGTGTCTAACTAGCAAATTTGATATAGTCAATAACAAATCATTCACTAAATTCTCATCACTTTTCCACTCTGAAACATTGTACATTACTCATCAAAAACCTGCGTAATGTTTTCAAATTAGGAGTGATTTCCAAAAAAACACATTTTTGAAATGATGGACCCTCAGAAAAATAATAATAACTGTTTTTATTGAACACAGTCAAAAATAATAGTGATAATCGGTTTTTTGTTTTGTTGTTAGGTTTTTGAGAAAAAATTTATGAAATAAGCTAGTGAATTCAAACGATCCGAATTGGCAGTTGAGTATGATGTACGTGTCAGAATAGTATATTATGCAACAAGCGTATAATGATAGCTATTATTTGCGACGTGAAGTTTAGGCCATGAGCTGTAAGCAAGTGGCCCAAATCATCGAGTGAATAACAGCCATTATACGCAAGTAGCATACTGTACTTTATCCATGACTACTGAATATATTTCTTAAAGATTTTAACATTTGGCGACCGTGACAAGGCCCTTTTATGACAAGCGTGGAAAAAATCGAGTTGACACATGAGAAATTTTTGGAGAACTGGTCATTGTATATTTTATAATAAAAAATGCTTCTATTGTTATAATGAAAGTAGATTTGGCCCTCGATTGACAAGGTATGCCCATATTTGTTAGTTGGAGTACTTTAAAATACTGAAGAAATACCAATTTAAAGAAAACTATATCAAAACTAAATCTATGAAGCATCTGACAGCAGTGTGTTATAATCTCATTATACCCTTGTGATTAATGGGTATTATTAAGGCCGAGCACAGAGACGTACAATGGACGGATTTTACAATAGTTGTGGATAAAAATTATTATTGACTTACTATTCAGCAAATTGGTGAGAGTTTGAAGAGTTTCCATTGCGATCCTTTAGCATGATCATGGGCTTTTCCGAATTCAACTCTAATATCATCATCAAGTACCAAGGCTCTAAATAAGGATAGAACACCGCGTAGTATGTTATTATTGGGTTCCTCCAATAGGATTTTTAATTTGCTTAGAATGTTTGCATTGAAAATTTTTTGCCTGTTGAAACAAAAATTTAAGTTTAGACCTCTCCAAGCTCAACACATTCTTACCGGTTCATTTCATGAAAAATGCAACATTCTCTAGCCCACTTCAAACACAAATTAATTATCCCAGGTTCGTTTTGAACATCTATATTCTCCAAAATAAGTTCGACACCTTTGTCATCCAAAAGATCAGGCTGTTTAGTCATCAAAGCAATAAATGCTTTGAAACAGGTGGATTTTAACCCATTATCATCTTTATTATTCTCTACTACAGTTAATATTTGTTCATAAGCACCAAGTTTTCCTTTAAAAACAATATCGATAAATTAAATAAGTAATTATTTAAAAACCCGAACATTACCTGCCAACACTTGATGATCAAGTCCTTTTTGGCATTGTTCTTTAAGTACGTCTAAAGCCTTTGATACTTCCTCTGTATATACTTTTTCTATATTAGCCTGTTTCAACTTTTCAATTGCATCTGGTATAACTTTGTCATCAAACGGTTGATCCAAGATTTTTTTCGAAATATTACTAAGATCAACATTCTAAAATTAAAGTGAATTAGACTGAACAAAATTTCACCACAGCTGTACAACCTCATCTTCAAATTGTTTAATAGCTTCTTCGATAGCTTCCTCCAACGTAATCCCTAATAATTCTACATTTTCTTTCACTGTTTCATTGAAAGTTTCCTGAGTTATTTTTCGAACCATTGCAAACTTTTCAATAAAAAATTCACCTGTGTGGCTTGCTTTATTGGAAACTTTCTTTGAGGGCAATTTGTACTTGAACGATAATCAGAGCGAAAAATGAAAAACTGGAACGATTTAGATGAAAGTGAAAACAAATGGGTTGTTGAACTTGAATTTTCAGATTATTTATTATTTATTTTTATTAGTAAGGGACCATAGAATACAAAAAGAATGAAGTAATTCTGACATAAGAAGAATGGGTATATGTCATTTTCATAGAAAAAATTGATTTATTTATTATTTGAAATTAATTTTTATTGAGTAATCAGAAAATCTCTGAAGTCTAAAGAGATAAAGTGTTTTTCTGGTTATAGCAAACAGAATGAAATGTAAAATTCTGAAATAAGTATTATAGATATATTAATTTACCTGATTCAAAATGAAGAACATAACTTTAGTAAAAATAGGTGCCATTGGGGGCTTCCTTACTGTTGGTATGGGAACGGCTCTCAAATATAAATTGAGTAATAATTTGAAACAAACAGAATTTTATAAAACCGCCTTGGACTTAGTGCGGCATAATAAAGCAGCAGTGCATTACCTCGGAGAGCCCATCAAAGACAAATCAATTGACCCTTTCGATTCAAAGAAAAATTATATGGAGAATGGTGTTGGTCAATTTGAAGTGAGGCTGAAAGGCAGCAAGCAGAATGGTACACTTCATATTTATGTTCAAGAAAATACAGGTGATATCCCTAAAGGTTGGAAATTAAGTCGTCTTGAGTTAGCTCTAGATAAAGAATCCGATAAAAGACTTTTAATCAAGACCGAAAGCCCGCAAAACAATGATATATATTCTGAAATATTGTCTTTTGAGCAGAAAATCAAATAAGAAAACTAGTGTGAAAACGAATATCTTTTTGTACCCTTTGAAGTCACATCTACCATTTAGCTTATTCTCAATGTAAGGTTACAATTAGCCAAGCTACCTAGATCCTAGATCAAAATGAGTATTTAATTCAAAACTGGTAGTTTGGATGGATTTAATACCAATGAATTTATCTAACGGGTGTTTTTTTTTAGGAGGTTTGTTTTTCCGATAGATGTCGTTTTATTTTATGACAGTTGTTTTGACCGCTCAAAGTGGCATTTCTACTCAGTATTGTTTGGCAAATCATTATGAATAGGTTAACTCCAGAAAAACGTTTTCAAATCGTGGAAATTTATTTTCAAAAGCAGTGTTCAATTAAAAATGTTCATAGAGCACTTCGTGAATTTTATGGTGCACATAATCATCCGTCAGAGACTACCATAAAGAACGTAATTTCGGTCTACATTAACTCTTTTGGATGCCAAGCCACCGACAAGAAGGAGAAGAGTTCGCACAGAAGAAAATATTGCTGTCGTTGAGGCCAGTGTCGATGACGCGTTACCGTGAATGGAAATCGATACAGAACCATGATCAATGAGTTTTTGTTGCCAAATCTTGAAGATATGGATATGGATGAAATGTGGTTTCAACAAGATGGTGCCACTTGGCATACAGCACATGAAACAATCGACTTATTGAAAGAAACTTTCAAAGACAACATTATTTCGAGAAATGGTCCGGTGAATTGGCCTCCGCGTTCGTGCGATTTGACGCCACTCGATTACTTTTTGTGGGGATACGTGAAGTCATTGGTTTATGTGGATAAACCTCAATCGATTGACGCTTTGGAAACCAATATCCAACGTGTCAATGCTGACATACGCCCTCAAATGCTTGAAAAAGTGGTCGAAAATTGGACCTCCAGAATGACATTTGTGAAAAATAGTCGTGGTGGACATATGCCACAAATTGTGTTTAAATGTTAAATGCCAAAAAATTATCTACCAAATAAAAAAAATTTTGGTCATTTCATAATTTTATATGTGTTTTATTCAAAAAACAAATCGGCAACCTCTTAAAAAAACACCCGTTACAATTTGGTATAGAAACCATTAAAATCAATGATGAATTGCCAAAGTTCTTATACAACGAACTTCAGCAAAATTTTATACTGGTGTCCCAAAACTCGACATCAACCCGGAACCAGGTGAAAGGGCAAGTAATGCTGGTTGTCAGAAAGAAATAAAAAAAATCTAAGTTGCATGATTTTAAAATGATAGGCATTTAAGAAAACACAAATTCCACACTCTGTGACAGTCTATTCACTCCTGTTGAAACAAATATCAACTTTCTCAAAGTTTTTTTTTGCTGTTTAACCCTGAATAATGCTTGTCTAAACTGTAATCAAAATTTTGATACCAGCTGCTCTAGGTTTCATAAAAATAGGGCTAACTTCTCAGAAAAAAATTCAAAATAAAAATTGCCTAGGTTCAACTGACTGTATTGAAAAAAAAAATGTACTACGCAAGTTTGGCATGTTTTGTCAAAAGTTGGCGCAATTAGGAAGGATTCAAAAATGGTATAATACTTGTTAAATTGTAGCTGCCGTAGTTCAAATTCGCTTTCGATTGCCTTTGAATAAACTTTTTCTTTAACTGCTTCCCTGTAAAAAAAGTCGAATAAATTCAAGTTCAGTGAACGGCCGGCCCCGAGATTAGACCAGAACGTCCGATCCATCTTACAGGAAAAAATGTTTCCAGAAGAAAAAATTTCCAGAGAAATTTCTCCGGAAATTTTTTTTCTGAAAAAAATATTTTCTCTGGAAATTTTTTTGTCTGGAAACATTTTTCCCGAAAGATGGATCGGACGTTTTGGTCCAATCTCGTGGCCGACCAGTTCACTGGACATGAATCTATTGGACTTTTTTTACTAGGAAGCAGTTAAAGAAAATGTGTATTCACAGGCAATCGAAAGCGAATTTGAACTACGGTAGCTACAATTTACCAATAATTATACCATTTAGGAATCCTTACTAAATGCGCCAACTTTTGACAAAACATGCCTAATTCCCTTTTTTTTAATACAGTCAGTTGAAACTAGGCAATTGTTTATTTTGAATTTTTTTTCTGAGAAGTTAGCCCTATTTTTATGAAACCTAGAGTATAGTCCGTTCACGAAAGGTTGAGCCATCGGTTGGCCATGGAAATTTGGCATATTCCACTGTGTATATTGAAATTTTAGGTTATGTTCTTTATTTTCTTGTCAGATTGATACGCAATGTTGTCAATATTGCATAGTTATCTGATAACTCGCAAGCTCGTCGGACGAGACCGAGTACATTCGGCAACGTTAACTTCATTTTACTCTATGACAGCAAATACTGCCAACTTCAGATAATTAAAGAAACGCCTACTATGTGCTCAACCTTTCGTGAACGGACTATAGCTGGTATCAAAATTTTGATTACAGTTTAGACAAGCATTATTCAGGGTTACACACCAAAAAAAACTTTGAGAAAGTTGATATTTGTTTCAACAGGAGTGAATAGACTGTCACAGAGTGTGGAATTTTCTGTGTTTTCTTAAATGCCTATTATTTTAAAATCATGCAATTTAGATTTTTTTTATTTCTTTCTGACAACCAGCATTACTTGCCCTTTCACCCGGTTCCGGGTTGACGCTGAGTTTTGGGACACCCTGTATGAGCAACAACTATTTAAAAAAATATTTTATTGTAGATGTGTAATTGTGTAAAAACGAGGATATACAGAATTTTTTTTTCGATAATATACAATAGGATCACGAAATTTTTTACAATGTATTTACAATAATAATAATGACTTCTTCACCAATAATTTCTAGGCACTAGTCCTTTAGGAGCTTTAAATTTATTTCCATTCTCCCTAAATTCTTGTAACAAACATTCTAAACGCGTCACAGGTCCCCCGGTGTCAATTTTCTTCATCAATGGAAAATAATGTTCGATAAAATATCTCACGACTTTCATGAACTGCTTGCCGTAGACATTCTGCATTTCAAAGCCAATTGTCTCGAAAAAAGAATGAAACATAGTTGCTGTAATGTCGATTCTAGGCTTTAATTTCAAAGCTGCTACAATCCAAGTCCAAGCATGCTCGATGTAATACGGATGTCGATCTTGACTTCTTTTCGGTAAAGTGATAAGAATAGCGAAATATAACCTCATTGTTCCCGTCATTCGTTTCAAAAATTTGTCCTGTTCTTCTACTTTGTTGTCGTTGTATCTGTACCCTTGACTCTTGTAGTAATCTTGATCAGTCTGATCGACTATACGTGGCGGATAATACGGTATCAAATAGGGACATTCCTTGTAAAAAGACGCAAGCAAAAGTTTGCCGAAATCCTGACTTTCATTCCAAATTGAAACGATAACAGACGCAAATGGAAATGCTGATTCTGGGTTGCCCGCAACCATCAAATCCCCTTGTAGCACAAACTTTGCTGCGAGTAAATCGATGCAGTATGGAACACCTTTTGGATGTTTCGAAGCTGTTATTTGAAGATCGCCTATAACGACGTTTCTTCCACTTAACAGGTTTGAGAGTTTAACGTACTTGTCCAGAAGATGTTGGGAATTGGCTGCCGAAATGGTGTTAACGGATAGATTTACAGCTTTCTTGCAATCAAATCTGAATTGCTTGTAGTTGTCGTGTTGTAGTGACTCCTTGAAAGATTCACTGTATTTCTGATGGAACTCCATTATCGCAGTATATTTTTCCAGTTGGGATTTTCCAATATATTCATTTAGAGAGGATACAGAAGATTCATTTTCCTCGACATTTTCCTGTCTAGGTAAAACATTACTTTCAGGAACACTATTACTCTGTGACGCGTTACTATTTTCAGCTTCATTCTTGGCTTTTTGTTCCTTTTTTTCTTCGTAACTTTTCATTATATGATCAATATTCACTTTTAACTCATTCATTCTATTCAAAACTATTTCAATCATGTCTTTGGCCTGTTCAGAAACACACTCCTTGCATTTAGCCATCAAGCAGTCATAAGTTCACTAAGTTCTTTACAATGTTTCCAACTTTCAAATAATTCCATTTTCAACTCCTTTTCTTGAATATTCTTTATATTGACCATTATTTCTTGAAATGTTGACTGAAACTGACCCTGCATATTCAAGCATAGTTTAGTTAACTCATTTTCTCTTCTCTTTGCTTCCAACGCAGCAGCCACCTTTTTTCTTTCCTCATCTAACTTCTGGTGATATTCATCTAATCTTTTTTGATCATTGATTTTTTCCTCATCATATTTCTTTAAAGCGAGGGCTAGTTCTTCCTGAAAAACTTGCATTTTGTGCTCGTGTTTTTGCTCTTGAAGCATCCGATTATGTTTTCGAATAATGTCTTGCTCTGCGGAAAACGATACAAATTTCTTTGAATGATTTTGGATAGCCTCACGAACTTCTTGTTGTCGCGAAAGTTCATATTCTTTGAGAACTTGGCGAAAGGGTATAAGTGCATCTGTTTCAGAAGGATCAGATAACTCAGGGTTTTTCTTTGGTGAAATTTTCTTGTTGCATTCAGGGGTTTTAGTTACAAAACTTTTTTATCAAGAGATTTTCCACTGCCCTTTGGAGGTGTTGATTTCGTTATATGTGTGTCTTCATTTTCTCCAAAACTAGAGTTTGGTCCTATAGTAACCTCGTGTATTTGATGCTTTATCAGATCTAGTTTTTTGAAAGCAGATATCTTCAGGTCTTCAAGATATGGTAAAATATCGTCAGTGGTCCTTTCTGAATCCATGTATAACAAATTATTTCGCGTAACGTTCATTCTTCAATGTAATATTGCTTTCTTTTAATTTTAACTTGCTAATTTTGGAATTTCTTGTACTTTACTGCTTGCCAGTTCTACTAGTCGATTTCGGTTTTGTTGTTGTCGTTTGCCGTTGTTGATATCGGCAGGAATTGCAAGGTTATGAGAAATTTGACAGATTGAAAACATAGAACTAAAGTTTTCTTCTTCTAGTAACTGACCAGTCACTGCAGAAAAAGAAATATGTACTAATATTTTTCTATGGTGTAGCAACTTTATGTGGTGCGCATGCACTTATTCATTTCAAATTGTAGAAAGTTTAAAAAGTTTGAACAAGGGCAACATAAATAAATCAAGGGTAATGAAATCACGAAGCAATCAAATGTCTGTATTTTCGGCCGGAAGCGGTCCAGTAGACATTTGAAATTTTTTATTATTTTCCCGATATGTCCGAAAACAAACATTCGATCATTTTAAATTTGGCATTTGAAGGATTATAATGACGAGCAAACTTCTGCAAAATTTTCTGAGGAACGTGGTATTAGAAATTTAAAATAAAATATTTTATCTGTGCGTGGTAAATCGATAAACTTTTGGCCAGCCTATGGCCGACTGTTTTTCATTCACAAAATAAATTTCATTCGAATCGGATATCTTATTATGGAAATATAAAGATTCTTCTTTTCAATATTCCAATTGAACTTTCTATGGTTCTGTTAACACTATGGCCCCAAAATTGTACATGGGGCTTATTATGAGCATCTTGCATGTGGCCGCAAAATTTCATTTCAATTGGTTTCGTTTTTACTGAGATATTGAGAAACAAAAATTGGCCATATTTTATGGAACACCCTGTACGATTTGGCTGGTTAACGAACACAACTAAGGCATTTAGGAACCGAACTCCCCCTGAAAATTTCAAGTCTTTAGGAAAATCTCTTCGAAAGTTATCGTGCTAACGACCGGCCGGCCACACGAACAGAATTCAATTCGGATTCGTCATCAGGGAGTCGAACCCTATCGTTTGAGACCATTTTCGGCTCAAAATTAGATAATTACAGACATTTGGGCAAAACGATATAGCACTCGTTTAAGTAGAACGAGCGCTCAAAAAGTAGTTTAAAGTTTTCTGATGACTGCCAAAAATGACAAGGTGCTCACACTATCAAATGATCCAATGGTTAGATGCCATGCCTGTATAATTCATTAAGTAGTTCAGTTTTCTTTATTCGTTTCGGGGGGGGGCCGGCCCCCCCCTATATACGCCAGTGGAAAGTTGCAAGTTTTAAGTATTTTCCTGACGACGGTTGGCGAATGCTGGACGAAACGTTGAACAGAAGAAGCAACAGTGAAATAGCCCAAAAAATATTCTAACCAATGTTCCATCATCATGTCAACAAATAAATAATTCCACCCATGTTAGTTAACAATTTATTGATTTTTCATTTAAAAATATATGATAAATAAATAGAAAAATCATTATTATTAAAGCTTAAAAGCTTATTTATTTTAATACTTTCAAGATGAGTTGCTTCAACATACATATAAAAAATAAAATTTGATACATTCTAGAAATAAACAACTCCAAAAAATCCTACATTGTTGAAATATATCCAGACAATACTAGGAATATAATACAAATACATTTACATATTGTTAATTGGAAAACAATTTTTTTTTGTTATTTCAGTCTAGAAACTGATTTATTTCAATACATTTAAAGCGAATACATTCATGGAATTCATTTCACATGTACAAATAAAAACTTTAAAATCAAATATACGCTTTCAAGAATAAACAACTATAAAAATATTGGACGAATACTTGTGAACCAATATCACGACTATAATACAATACATTTATAAATAATTAAATTGTAAAATTAATGCCTTTATGGAAGAATCTTTACAATTTAGAACACTTCATAAGTACTCTTTTTTGTTAAAATTAAAAATGCACTCGATTAAAAATTCAGGCATAAGAACCAAGATGACGATTTATCTGCTATGATGACTTTTTCTCAAATCACTTGACTGTAATGTGTTGTTACTGTTTAGTTATTATTCCCACTAACCCAGGACTCAGAAAAAGTCACAATTACAGAAACCTCATGGCTTGTTCTGTACAGCGCGCTAAAAAAGTAACGTAACTGGTCAATAATCGTTGTACAGGGTGGGCATATTTCGATGTTTTAGCACTACAACTTTTGAACCAGAGAAAATAGGCAAAATCTGATCCCACTTCTCGATCTCTTTTTCTGAGAAACTAACAAGAGTAGTATTCATTTTTGACTACCTTCTTTCGTTCTCGAGTTATAAGCGAAAATTGGCGATATCGAAAAAAATTAATATCTCTGCTGATACTGATGATAGAGCTCTGAAATTAAAAATTATACAGGGACTTTTTTACGTAAAATCCAGTGGCGTGCTCGCCTTTTTTGCACCATTTCCAATTACGAAGCTATGATCCAAAGTTATGTTTTTTTAAATGGGAACACTAGATTTTTGTGCTGTTTTTTGAAAGCTTAATTTTTTCTTATTTCAAAAATATATAACATTTTATGGTTTGTATCAATATGAGTATAGGACATGGTCAAACACCTATTTTCATCTGACTCTCAATATTTTCTATGGTTTCAACAGTTGATGTGCATAGAAAAATTTTGTATCGTATAATTACCACAATCTCTTTCCAGTTGTCTTTTCATTTCTATGCTCTTTACTCAATTTGTCCAAGACCGAAGAATAATGGACTGCTTTATTAAGAGATTCGAGCTGTTGACTGTCAAATTATTCGTAAGTTTGAATTCAAATCATTGTTTCACAAAAAAATTATGAGATCGACGGAAGGAAACTGCTCTTGTTATAGGAAGCTCTATTTTTCTATGCACATCAACAGTTGAAACCATAGAAAATATTGAGACTCAGATGAAAATAGGTTTTTGATCATTTTCTATACTCATATGGATACAAACCAAACAATGTTATGTATATATTTTTGTAATCAGAAAAAATTAAGCTTTCAGAAAATGGCACAAAAATCTAGTATTCCCATTAAAGAAAACATAACTTTGGGCCATAGCTTCGTAATTAGAAATGGTGCAAAAAAGACGAGCATTCCACTCTATTCTACGTGAAAAAGTGCCTGTTTAATGTTTTAATTTAAGAGCTCTATCATCAGTATTAGCGGAGATATGAGTTGTTTTCGATATCGCCAGTTTTCCAATTTTCGCTAATAACTCGAAAACAAAAGAAGGTAGCCAAAAATGAATACCACCCTTGTTAGTTTTTCAGAAAAAGAGATCGAGAAGTGGGTATCAGATTTTGTCTATTTTCTCTGGTTTAAAAGTTGAAGTGCTAAAACATCGAAATATGCCCACCCTGTACAGAAAATTATTGAAAAAAATCCATGCAATGAAGTAGAGGGGCGCGGAAGGTAGGGATGAGAAATAACATATCCAAAAAAGCATAGGATAAATTACTTTTGAAATTAAGACTTGGCAGGTAAAACGATTTTCCTTAAATTCTTCCTACAATAATTATTGTCGAGTTACCTTACTTTTTTGACACTCTGTATACTCTACAGTGATGAAATCAGGTATGACACCCATGTACTTTTGGAATGGAAGACATAATAAAACAAGAGCACAAAATATATAGGTAACAAATGATTCAAACAATAGAGAGCATTTCGTGAAAGCAAACTTTTGTTCCATCAGGTCAAATATCTAAAACAATCAAATCAACAAAGAAACAATATTTATGTTCGAAAGAGTAAAGATCTTTTAGATATTAGCTGTGAATTTTTTTGGAGTTTGAGTGTATTGAGAATTACTTTTAGAATGGGGCGTACAAGGTATGACATTCAGAATTGGAATACGCCTAAGATGATTGGGGATCTCTTCGGGTTTCAAAGTACTCCTGCTCCCATCTCGTGTAGATATATTTCTCTGCAAAGCAAAATTGTTATCCATACTCCGTATATCATTGAAAGAAAGATAACATGTATAGTCCGTTCAAGAAAGTTTGAGCGCATAGTAGGCGTTTGTTTATTTATCTGAGGTTGGCAGTATTTACAGTCATCTTCTTCTTCTTCTTCGCGCGGTGCCTTCCGGCCGAACTGAGGCCTAGTGGCCCATTGTTCACCCGCATCGTTCAATAGAGACTCAGCTCCTCAGGCACAAAGACAGAAATGTCGCGAGCCTGCCAGGAGTGGTCCCTCTCACCATAGGAACAGTAGGTGTTGGATTACCTAGGTGTGTTGACCTTAACTCAGTTAGGTTGCCACAGTTGAACAATATATGCTCAACCGTTTCATCAGTGCTCCTGAACCACCGGCATAGGGAGCAGCTCGTTAATCCCATTCTCTTCAAATGTTTGTTAAACAGGTGACCAGTCAATGCACCAGTCACCAGACCGAGTTGTTTCCTCTCCAGCAACAGAAGTCTATTGACCTCAGGTCGCGAGGACGGTCTCTCAATGAGAATCCTCGACCACCTCAGGCCCACCCCCGCGCTCCATTCCGAGGAAAATTCCCTGTTCAGCCAGCTCCTGAAGAAGCTTCTAACAGATGTGCAACAGATTGGCAGCGCAGGCTCCGGACCAACAAATGCTGATCCGGCTCCCCGCCTAGCCAGTTCATCTGCCTTGACCTTCCCAGGTATATCCGCATGAGCCGGACCCCAGATTACTTTCACAAAGTTATCAGAGCCCAGCCCACGCAGAGCTTTCCAGCATTCTTCTAGCAAAAGAGAGTCAACCCTAACATCAGATAAAGATTTCAGAGTTCCCCGACTGTCGCAACATACAGGGTGTCCGGGGAATAACTGTACATACTCATACCAGAGATAGAGTTGGACTAGCTGATTACGAATTTACTATAAAAAATTAATTTCTGGATTTCCCTAGAAAATTACAGGGTGATTTTCGAACTTCATGGAAATACTTACATCATCATAAAATCCAAACTAATTGACGGATATTATTGAAACTTGGGAGATTATTGGCACATGCTAAGGTCGAGTCAGAAAGATATCAATGATTTCATCATTCCAGGGCCGGACATTAATCTTCATTTAAAGTGTTCAGGGTTAAAAAAACACTTTGTATTTCGAATTACTAATAATCGATTCGTTTTTCAGAAAGAAGCTAAATTATGCTTCAATTTGTGATATCGCTCAAAGTTGTCACATCAAAAATTATTTTTTTATGAATATTTGAATTTGGATAAAGTTCGAAAAATTGAATTTATTTACCTGAATAGGACTTAGCCATCTTGTAGAGGTCGAAAAACATTATAAATTTTCCTTGAAAAGTCACTTAAGGTGAGAAAGATTATAATAATTCGTTGATATACTGGGTGGCCACCCCAGACGCGGATCTCATTGCGATGGGGTATATGAAGGTATATTTCGGAAAAAAAAATTGGTGATTTGTATATGGAATACATAAGCATATTTATACCGGGTGTTCATTGGAAGAAGTGTCACTTTGGTCTATATCTTTGTTGTCGAACACCCGGTATACATACGAATTATTTTGAAATATACTTATGTATAGCCTATACAAATCACTAATTTTATTTTCGAAAAATACCTTCATTTACTCCATCGCAATGAGATCCGCGTCTGGGGTGGCCACCCAGTGTATCAACAAATTTTTATAATCTTTCTCACCTTCAGCGACTTTTTAAAGAAAATTTATAATATTTTTTCGACCTCTACAAGATGGCTAAGTCCTGTTCTGGTAAATAAATTAAATTTTTCGAACTTTATCCAAATTCAAAAATTCATGAAAAAATAACTGTTGATGTGACAACTTTAAGCGATATCACAAATTGAAGCATAATTTAGCTTCTTTCTGAAAAACGAATCGATTATTTGTAATTCGAAATACAAAGTGTTTTTTTAACCCTGAACACTTTAAATGAAGATTAATGAGTCCGGCCCTGGAATGATGAAATCATTGATATCTTTCTGACTCGACCTCAGCATGTGCCAATAATCTCCCAAGTTTCAATAATATCCGTCAATCAGTTTGGATTTTATGATGATGTAAGTATTTCCATGAAGTTCGAAAAACACCCTGTAGTTTTCTAGTTAAATCCAGAAATTAATTTTTATAGTCAATTTGTAATCAGCTAGTCCAACTCTATCTCTGGTATGAGTATGTACAGTTATTCCCTGGACACCCTGTATGTAAATGTGCTGGCCAGAGTATCCCCTGCGAATATTTTCTAGTGCGCAGGCAAGAACCGCAAATAGCTCAGCCTGCACAATGGAACAGTCCTTCCCCAGAGGGATAGCCTGATTGAAGTGAGGACCCACGATTCCGGCACCAGACCCTGTTGTTGTGACAGAGCCATCCGTGAACCACGTGGGACCTTCAGGACTAAGAAGCCTGTTTGATGAAGACCATAGGTCTCTGTCAGGAACAATTACCCTGTAGGGTTCGTCGAAGTAGAACTTAGTGCCCGCGCGGTCACCTCTTTGGAGAAGGGGAGCGTGAGCATCCTTAACCATTTTGAGGGCCCTTGCGTGTCCAGTGAAGAGTCCTCCTTCGCGCCATTGTCCCTGTTCCCAGATTCTGAGAGCTGTCATAAAATTAAATAAAGTCCACGTTGCCGAATGTACCCGGCCTCGTCCGACGAGCTTGCGAGTTATCAGAGAACTCTATACAATATTGACAACATTGCGTATCAATCTGACAAGAAAATAAACAACATAACCTAAAATTTCAATATACAGAGTGGAATATGCCAAAGTTTCATGGCCAACCGACAGCTCAAAGTTTCGTGAACGGACTATACTTCGTTTGGATATTATTGAGCAAGTAGACCTTTGTTTATTTATCCGAGGTTGGCAGTATTTACTGTCATAACATGAAATAAAGTCAACGTTGCCGAATGTACCCGGCCTCGTCCGAAGAGCTTTTTAATATACACAGTGGAATATCCCAAATTTCCATGGCCTACTTTGTGCTCAACAATATCCGAACGGAGTATAGATTGTCCTATGAATTGAATAAAGGTTTGTTTAGGGGGTTATATTCCACTGCGACCTAAGGGTATAATGTGCCCCCATCAGAGCTGTCATTGCACCTGCGCCACAGCTCACTCTCCAATTCCATTCATAAATGTATTGATTGTACTTCAAACCGACAATAGAGTTTTTGACTTATCTCAAATGGTGTTTGCTTTTTATTAAAGAAAAAGTTATCAAGTCCTTATTGGAAAAGCCAAAATCTGCGAAGATCATGAAAATTACCAAATTTCTACATGACAACTTTAAATTACCTCGAAAGCATCATAGTTGGTCGAAGTAGTATCATTAAGATTTTCCTTGTTGGTGGTCTTCATGTTCAACATTTTGCGACACTTCTTCAATCTCTTATTTCTCTCGTGGGATAACCTCCTCGACCGATTCAATGCATCTGGTGCTATAGAACGTAGGGCTGAAAAACGTTTTCATAATTAAATTCATCACCATATTAGAAACATCAGCTTTGTTTTATGCTTATACAGTGAAAATTACTATGTATTTGGGTTTAGACTCAGAAAGAAATAAACATCGAGAGAAATATCAAATGCAAGGTTTCAATACTTCAACTCACCAGAGGTTTGTATTGGCTTTACCGACGATTCCAGCTTGGGTTTCTTTCCAGTTGTTATCGGCTTGAGTAACTTCCTTTTTACACTGGAAGCTTGCGGTGTGAGGCATATCTTGGATGAAGAGGGGAATATACTCAAACAAGACCTAGCTGGAGTTAAAGTTTCCTGTTCTCTGGCTTGTTTTCTTGCACTCAGTTTGATTCTGCGTTCCTATTGGAGAAAATTCATGTTACTTACTCCGTTATACAGGGTGGTCTAGATCGTAAACAAGAAATTTTAACCACGTATTCTACAGCAAAAATAAGCCCTCGTTTGTCATACAAACATATGTGGAGAAATGTTTCCTCTCCGAGATACGGGGTGTTAAAATTATAGGAAAAAAAAAATGTTTTTTATTAATAACTTTCACACTGCCTGAAATATTTTTATGAAATTTGGGACAAAGTTTTTGAGCGTCAAGGAGCATTCTTTCCAATATTGGTTCTACTTCCGTTATTTGATATAAAAGTTGGTTAGATGAGTTGTGAAGCGGGTTGTTGGGGTGCCTTATTTTTGTAATCTTTCGTAAGCAAGTTCTTTCTGCTACTTCAATAATATTCAGTGTTGTTTTAGGTGAATTCGAGAAAATCACCTGTCCATAGTCCAATAATGGTCTGCATATCATTTTATAAATCTTTGTTGCCGTTTTAGCGCTGATTTCTCGATTTTTATAAGTTAGGGACCTAAAATGTCCGGCTTGTGTGATGGCTGATGGATAGCTATCATTATACGCTGGTTGCATAATATACTATTTTTTTAAAAACATTTGAAGTAAACTTACCTCATCTCTCTGCCTATGTAAATTGTCGATATACTCCAGAATCGGAGTGCCGAAAATCACGAAGGGCGTTCCCGTAAAATCTTCATAATCAAACGCTTGTTCTTTTATTCTTTCTTCGAGGAAAGGTATCTTTTTAGTAAGTTTATTCCTTTCTTTCTCTTCCTGAAGTAACTTTCCTCCCCTATTTTTGTATCGGTTAGCTCCAGCTGAGTCTTGATTCTCCAACTTCATAAGCTGGTCCCATAACGATTGATGCTCGGTGAATAGTTTGATTAATTTTCTGTAAAAACATAATAAAAACAATAGTAACAGCTAACGGGTTGTTATCCACAATATGCAACACCTATAGTCCGTTCACGAAAGTTTGAGCGCATAGTAGGCGTTTGTTTATTTATTTGAAGTTGGCAGTATTTGCTGTCAAAACGTAAAATAAAGTCAACGTTGCCGAATGTACCCGGCTTTGCCCGACGAGCATGCGAGTTATCAGAGAACATTATGTAATAATTACAACATTGCGTATCAATCTGACAAGAAAATAAACAACATAAACAGAAATTTTAATATACACAGTGGAATATGCCAAGTTGTCATGGCCAACTGATGGCTCAAGCTTTCGTGAACGGACTCTTGTAGTAATATCTATTTTTTTGTTTCTAAATTCAATACATATTTTTAATTAAATTCCATTTTAACAGTATATGCACTGAACAGCCTGTATATTCTCAGTTACCTGGAACTGATATCTGCTGTGCCTGCGCAATTCAACAAATTTGAACAATATGTCAGAGTCTAAGAACAACCTCCGAGTGTTTCTTATCGCTACCGCAAATTTTCTAAATTGTATTTTCCGCTTTTTTTATATTTTCTCTTATTTTGAGATGGAACCTTGTGTTCCGCTATTTTAAGTGAAGTACGCTATTATTTTGTGAAAGATACACTATTATTGAAGAATTGAAGATCACCGACCCCGCCCGAGAGTACTCTCCAGAAGATTGGTCGAAGAATACTGTTTGGTGAGTCTGGTACATTTTACTATATTTTCTTTCACTTTATTTTTACAACACCTATGATTTTTGATTAATACAGTCCACTAAATTCTCTCTACTTAAAGAGTTACCGCAACACGGACTATACACTAATAATTAGCAATAATAATACTGAAAGTGTTTCATTGGTAACTTTATAATTGAGAATGATGAAAATTAATTTGATAATTTGAAAGTCGTTATCGTTCACTGTAAATCAATTGGTCGAGAATAAAATAGAGTATACCACATATAAACTGAGCAAAAGTCTGCTATTTCGGTAGATATCACGTTTGAAGCTGTCATTTTTTCACATTTGACAAGTAGAAACTACGCCATTAATAAAAATGGAACGATACACGCTTTAAGAACGCACTGAAATTATTAAAATTCATTATAAAAATGGTGAAAATTTGGCAGAGACGGTTCGTAAAATTCGAACATTTTTGGGTTGTCATGAAGCACCTTGTTGGACCGCAATAAAGAAATTGGTGGAAAAATTCGAGCTGCTGAGGCAACTTAGTGATGTGAAGAATAAAACTCGTGTACGTCGCTCAAGAACAGCCGAGAATATTGCTGTTGTAGCCGAAAGTGTTGAAGAAAACCCAGGTTTGTCAATTCCTCATCGTTCTTTGGAATTAGGCATCCCAAAAACGTCGACACACCGTATTTTGCCTAAAGATTTGGGTCTTAAGGCTTATAAAGTTCAGTTAACACAAGAACTCAAGCCGGGCGATCATCAGAACGTCGTGTCTTGGCTGAAAATATTGATCTTTCAAGGGAATAGTTCTGGACCATATTATCTCTCGAAGAGGTGATCAAATTGGCCAATGAGATCTTGTAATTTTACACCTTGCGACTTCTTTCTTTGAGGCCACGTGAAAGAGAAGGTCTACGCCAATAGCTCAGCGTCGATTCAAGACCTCAAAGATGGAATTCGTAAGGCTATCGAGGACATAGGGCAGCCACTTTGCGATTTGGTTATGGAAAATTTCATTAAAATGATATGGTCCTGTAAGCGTGGTCGTGGTGGTCATTTGCCTGATGTTATTTTCCACTATTAACGGCATAGCTTCTTCTTTATAATGAAATAAACATCCGATCATTTATATTGAAAAATGGCATTTTTTTTTGAATATCAAAATAACACCTCTTATTGGAAAACCCTTTATAATTTCGAAATAATAATCACTATTGACTTATGGTATGCTCTACTATTACAGTAGATATCTACTTACTCGTTTCTTGAATAGAAGTTCTTCCATTTGCTGACTTCCATCTCATGGAATAACAAGAGGTCTTCAGTGTAAAAATCGGAAGTTAACCATTGGTAATTCTGATGATTTTCCTCATTTTGATGGAAACATTTGCCCCAGAGTTCACGCAGCTCGGTTCTTAATTTTTCCACAAATACCTTGAAGAAAATGTTCAACTTTGTAAGACAGCTTGTTTTTATTAAATTGATTGTACACTCAGAGTAGAAAGTAAACCTAGAGATACCTTCACGCACTAGTTGACGCAGCCAAGTAGAATCTGTGGGAAATTTTTGAATTTCGGAGATCATTGTATTCATTGAATCTTTCTAAACAACATTAGTGAAACCAACAGGTGGCGGTCTGTCTTAGTTTAGAAAATACGGGCCCCCAAAGTTCCAAGAATGTTCTATCTTCACGTCACTTTTTTTACTATAAAAACACAAATTCACTGCTCCAATTTAGTCTACGAATCATCTTCAAACATTCAAATAACTATTCCATCAGTTTTATTTCAGGTATATTCAATAATTAATGCAGAAACATCCAAATTCTAGAGGTACCAAATATCCACAAATTCTAAAGAAAGCCCGCCGTTCTTCATGGTAAGTTTGGCACCACTGCCCCGTCCTTCGGCGAGTGACATATCAAATGATGGCGGAAATTACGGGAAGGCATCGTATCATATTCGCGAGAAAGCATCTGCGGCAGTGCCGTGAAAATGTAACATTCTTGGAAAGTTTGGGGCCCATATTTTCTAAACTAAGACAGACCGCCACCAGTTGGTTTCACTAATGTTGTTCAGGAAGACTCAATGATTACAATGACACCAAAATCTGGTGGATATCTGCTGGTCACCGAAATTCAAATATTTACCAAATCTGTTTATGCACGCGAACAACACTGCGGCGTTGCGAACTTGTGCCGTATCTTTATTCCATATCGGGATAATTGGTCTACCGCTCCCCTACTCTGATACTAATGGCTGGCGTCTGTTACAGACAATTCTGTCAGTTTGGCAACATCGTCTGTTAAGGTTGACGCTCACTTGGACGAGACGAAGCGAAGAGTTGTTTTCCGCAGGCACGATTTGCACTGAATCAATCGATTCTGATCTTCGCTTCGCGCCTCCCAAGTGAGCGTCTACCTATTTGATTCAGTGCAAATCGTGCCTGCGGATAACAACTCTTCGCTTCGTCTCGTCCAAGTGAGCGTCAACCTTTAGTGTTTAATTATTACAACCGTCGGGTTTACACTTTCGTTTCGATTTGACGTTCATAAACTGGATTATTTCAATGATTTGGTGGCAGTTTATTGTTGCTAATGGGTATTTAGGTAATTATAGCTATGGCAAAATTACGAAAATGTTGTATTATATTCTTCAGTTCACGCTCTGAGGATTCTCTCAAAGTATGTTGACTACGAAACGCTAAGAACTGCATATTATGGAACAATTGAATAGCAGCTTAGTTTTGGAATAACTTATCTCTATTGGTCCTGCAGAAAAAGGCACTCAGAATAATGTGTAACCTGAAGTATAGGGAATCATGTCGCGGCTTTTTCAGACAACAAGGAATTTTGACGATTTATGGGATATATATTTGGGAATGCCTCCTATTTTTTCATGAGAATCAAGAACTATATAGGAACCTTAAGGAGAGATATAATACCAGAATTTAATCATTAAATCTTCCTAAATATAGATTGACGACAAGTCAACAGCAAATGCAATACAGATGCCTAAAACTCTTCAATAGTCTACCTGAGGTAATACAGAGAGAAAACAACTTCAACTTGTTCAAAATAGTATATTATATTATAAGGATTAAAAGTGCATATTTTTTTTACGAGCACTATTAAAATAGGCACTTTTAGCGTGAATAATATATACTATTTTTTCTCCAACCATGTCAAAATTACAATAAAATTGGTTTTAGTGAAAAATCGTTCATAATTTGGTAATGAATTTGAACACAGAATCATGACAGTGATTGTCAAGTAGACTTCAAATGCATTTACTTTTAATCCAAGGATTAAAAATAGCGTTTTTCTACAAACGTCAAAAAATGACAAGGTTCGCGCATTGGCAAGAATATGCGAAGTGACCCTTTTTTTCATTTTCCTTTGTTACTATGACACCGTGCGCGAAGTAGTGTGCGAAATACTTACTTCGCACACTGCATGTAAACTATATGGGATTTTTATATGTTAACTAACAAATTTGGGTATACTTGGCAGTCGAGGGCAAAATCTACTTTCATTACATCAATTGAAGCAATGTTCATCATTAAATATACAATGAAATGACAATTTTTCCAAAAACTTCCCATATGTCAACTTGAGTTTTGTCACAGTTGTAATAGAAGAGTCTTGTCACGATTAAAATCCCCATAATAGTTATTTTTGCATATTGACCTAGGCGATTGTAGAAAAAATTTTGTTTGCATCTCATGCGCGAAATACTTTGGTGATCTCGCCTATTTTTTAACTCGGCTGCGCCTCGTAAAAAAAATCAGTACTCGATCACCAAAGTAGCATTTCGCGCACTAGATACAAAAATAACTATTTAATCCCAGGATTAAAAGTGTTGCTGAGCAACGAGCAAATTTTTGTACGGTAAGGGAATTTATGACTTTTGCACCTGAAAATAGTACAAAAAAGTCAACATTTTTTGATGGTTAGAGAAAATAGTATATTATATTATAAGGATTAAAAGTGCATATTTTTTTTACGAGCAATATTTGCAGTTGCGAGGCGCAGCCGAGCGAATGCAAAAAATGCGAGTTAAAATAGGCACTTTTAGTCCGAATAATATATAATATATACTATTTTTTCTCCAACCAAGTCAAAATTACAATAAAATTGGTTTCAGTCAAAAATCGTTAATAATTTGGTTATAAATTTGAACACATACTAATGACAGTGATTGTCAAGTAGACGTCAAATGCAATCACTTTTAATCCAAGGATTAAAAGTAGCGTTTTTAATCCTAGGATTAAAAGTGTTGCTAAGTAACGAGTGAATTTTTGTACGGTAAGGGAATTTATGACTTTTTCACCTGAAAATAGTACAAAAATGTCAACATTTTTCGATGGTTGGGGAAAATAGTATATTATATTATAAGGATTAAAAGTGCATCTTTTTTTTACGAGCAATATTTGCAGTTGCGAGGCGTAGCCGAGCGAATGCAAAATTGCGAGTTAAAATAGGCACTTTTAATCCGAATAATATATACTATTTTTTCTCCAACCAAGTCAAAATTACAATAAAATTGGTTTTAGTGAAAAATCGTTCATAATTTGGTTATGAATTTGAACACAGAATCATGACAGTGATTGTCAAGTAGACTTCAAATGCATTTACTTTTAATCCAAGGATTAAAAGTAGCGTTTTTAATCCTAGGATTAAAAATGTTGCTAAGCAACGAGCAAATTCTTGTACAGTAAGAGAATTTATGACTTTTGCACCTGAAAATAGTACAGAAAAGTCAACATTTTTTGATGGTTGGAGAAAAAGAAAATTTTCAAGCTTCTTTTGAGTCTGGAACCTTACTGTCTTGATGATTTCATGAATTAAAATTGCTTATTTGACACTATTTCATTTCATTTGCTGTCAGTTTATTATTGTCACCATTGATTTGAAATGAAAGACTGTTGGTTGCTGTTATTCAGGAACTGTAGAAATGAAAATGCAACATATTGTTTACTTCGCCCCAGTTTACTTCTTACTCTGAGGTACCCTTCAACTAATTAGCTCATGGATTGTAATCTGGTTGCCCATAAAGAGAGAGAGAGAGAGAGAGAGAGAGAAAAACTAACCTTAATATTTGCTTTTTTCAAATCTTCACATCGTTTCGCCTCTGCCCTAAGTGCTTTCAAAGTTTCAACGGTATAATCGTCGTACTGTTCATGGAACAAATGCTTTTTGGTGATGCTTTCTTCCAGTATCTCCCAAAGATCACCAACGTTCTTCCTCAGGTGATCGATCTCATCCTTCATGCTTGCCAACTGTCGAACCATGTTTTCGTGGCATTCTTCCAGTTGTTTCATATTCGATTCCCCGATGTCGAAATTTCTCTTGGTTTCCGAGAGGATGTCTCTTTCGAAGTCCGTTTTAGGGGCGAGTTGCAGTTTTTCCGCCATTTTTCCTATGGCTTCTTTCAACTGAAGGTAACGTTCCTCTCTGTTAAATTTTTCCTGTTCCATGGATTCAACGTAGTTCTGGACTTTTTCGATTTCGTACCGTTCGGGTAGCGGAGAAATGGACAGTTTGTAGGGGCTTTTTTCTAATAAATCGCACAATTCCTTCTGTTTTTCGATGAGCTGCTTCACTTCCTTTTGTCTTTCCTCCATTAGCTTTTCCAGTCTTAAAAAAAAAATAATAATAATAAAAAACTATATCTATCTTTATCTTTATTATCTAAATCGATTAGCTTAGTGAAAATAATTCTCACAATTGTGAAATCTTATTCTTACCTGTCCGTTCTATTCTTCAAATCTTTCTTAACCCAATACAATCTCTCATTCGGATTTATGTCTTCCAGGTGTTCCTCGAAGCCAAGATCCTTGGCATATCTGCAAGTTTTCGCCATCAATTCAGTTATTTCATCCAAAACTTTTGCTTTCATCTCTGACACATCCACAACTAAATCTTCATATCTTTCTTCGATCTTCATTTTGAAAATCTCAACCCAGTTGTCCAATTCAATTCCACCAACTCCCAATTCGATAACTATTTTACACCAATTCAAGAAATATTTTTCGGTGCAGGAGTTCAAGTAGTTTTGTAGATCTTTAGCCCATTCGTGGCCATCAATTCTAAAAAAAACATCTCATACATAATGTATCAAACGATATCTAACTTTTTTAGCACTAGGTCTGCCAGCGCCCAGCTCTACATGCTTTCAAGCGTTTTTTGGAACGTTGTCCACAAATTTGATTAAACAACACAACAATACCCCAAACTACAAGAGTAAAATTCCACCTGATATAATATGAAAAAAAATGTTTTGATAAACATTCCTTTAGCATACTTACATAGAAGGATTCAAACTTTGAACTTCCATGTTTTCTGAAGTGCTCATGGATATCTTCAGTTTACAGCTATATACCTCCTTTAGTTCTTTTCTAATCAATGTAGTTTATGTATCTCTGAAATAATTAGAATAACTGCCTTTTCTAACTGAAATTCGTATAGCAACTTTTATATTTCAAGGTGAAAATTCAAATTTCAACTGTCGGTCGTTTTCACGGATGCTGTCATAAATGGAATGACAACGAATTCAACTTTTCAATATAGCCTCAGTAAACGAGAAGATTGCCTTTCGCAGAAAACCTTACAAAATCTACATAAAAATATTCAGTTATCAGTAATGAGAGCAATTTCAAGGAGTTTAATTTTTAAATAATAATTATAAATTAACAATTATTCAAAGAATTTTTGTACTTCTGTGATGTTAACTGTCAAAACAAATAATGTTACAAATGTCAAATGTCAAAATATATCACTGCTTGAAAAATTAACAAATATTCATTAATTATTTCCCTAATTTGTTATTTATTCCAACAGGAACTTATTTGCCTGCTATTGTATTTTAACTGTACCTAATGTCACATAATAATAAATGTACATGTCCATTACAAACACTTCTGGGGTAAGTATTTACTATGAAAGTAGTAACAAGATGAAAATTTTCTATTGATTCAGGACAAAAAGAAACTTTTGAAATTTCAAAGTTATACAAGGAGCGTGGATTTGAATGAACCTAACACACAGGGCCAAGAAACTTCAAATGATAATTTTCTGAAAATAGGACCGGCAATTCCTTCAGATGAAAGAAGAAAATTATACAAACGTTCTAATACTACATTGAATTTAGGGGCTATAACAAAAACAACAGAATCTCCGTATCTATACGATTCTGTTAACTTTAAGACTGATCAAAATGGCTCGGTTGTTATTACACGTACTCAAAAGCAGAAAGAAAAAGACCCTGATAGAATAACACTTGATAGACGAGGTCTTGTTAATGTTCCAATAATAGAAGGGGAGGAAAGATTGAGATTATTATCACTACAACACAATCTGATTACTAATTTGGAGCATTTTAAATGTCAGAGCTTTCCGTACTTGGTATTTCTAGATTTATATGATAATCAGTTGGAAAGGGTTTGTGGACTGGAAACTGTAGAGAACCTCAGGGTTATATTAATGGGTAAAAATAGGTATTTAGCTCCTCATGATTAGGATATCGATATTTTTTCATTGAAAACTTGTTTCAGATTGAAAAAAATTGATGGATTTCAATGTCTCAGGCAAATAGAGGTCTTAGATCTCCATGGTAATAAAATAACTCAAATAAGTGGCCTTTCTAATTTAAATAAGTTGAAAGTTTTGAATCTGGCAGGCAACCAGATTCGAATAATAGGTATATTAGATCTGAATGGACTAACAGCCCTGCAAGAATTGAATCTCAGAAGAAATAGATTGAAGAAATTGCTGGGTTTTGCTGATACACCAAATTTGATTAAACTGTTTCTGAGTAATAATGAGCTGAAAAGGTTTGTATTATATTTTTTTCATGGATTGTTATCGAACTATTTATTTCGGTTCACTTAAAAATACACTCATTGCAGAAAAACGCATCCATCTAAAATTTTCTTGAAGTTTGTGATCCAAGAACTTTTGTAATTTTTCACCGATTACAATTGTACATCTACAAATTGTAGATGAATTCTTCAGTATTAGAACAAAAAAAGACTTGATTTTTATTTTAAAATAAAGCTGAAGAACATCTTGATGTGCCCATACAAATTTTCGGCAAAAACTTTTAATTTCGTTTAGTGAACTAACGTGTTTAAAAAATTCCATGCTTTTTTTTTGACTATGTGTATCTTCAAAAGAAATCAAAATATCAAGGTGAAATAAGAAGTGAAAATGGTGAAAAGAACTGTCTTTTTAATAAACTGAGCGTAAACTCTATAAATTTTCAGAACTGTTTTACAGGGTGTTCAGAGTTTAGTCCACAAATACATGGTTTCTTTTCACCCTGTATAAATATGCCATCAACATTTTTCGGAAACTTTTCTGAAGTCTGTTCTAATACCATTAAGTTTACCTACAATTTGGCCTAAAAATACAGGGGAAATATCCCTATAACGAACGTCTTTATAATGAACTATGGAACCCAACAGACGTTGTTCTGCAAATTCATTCAACTCGATCCAGCTGTTTATAGTCCGTTCACGAAAGGTTGAGCCGTCGGTTGGCCATGGAAATTTGGCATATTCCACTGTATATATTGAAATTTTAGGTTATGTTCTTATTTTCTTGTCAGATTGATACGCAGTGTTGTCAATATTGCATAGAGTTGTCTGATAACTCACAAGCTCGTCAGACGAGGCCGGGTACATTCGTCAACGTAGACTTTATTTTTTTTTATGACAGTAAATACTGCCAACTTCAGATAAATAAAGAAACGCCTACTATGTGCTCAACCTTTCGTGAACGGACTATAGTTGCAGAATAGATGAATAACCTAGATAACGACTACAGCGCCATCTGTTGATCTGATTTGTGATCATAAAAATACGGGAATCGGGCAATCCAAAATGCATTCATACATCATAAGTTTAAAATTTGTAAAATATGGCATGATTCAAAAATTGTTGTATAATATGTTAGTTCATACGTTATTTCTGATTGAAATTTAAAATTTTTGATTCACTTGATGTAACTTCACTTTTTGTCCAAATGTCAAAATCATTATAGCCTATAAATATGTATTCTATGACTGCTTGATTGATCATAAGAAAAAGGAAAGCCTTTTATTTTTTTCTGAACAATGTTTTTGGAAATATTTTGTTGTATAAACCTTGGCCTAGCAATTATGAACACAACAAAAAAAGAATTATCTAATTTGGTGCAGCCGTTTGAAAGATATTGCATTTTGACGGTAACCATAGATCCTGTTTTATTAATATAGATTTCTCTGTATAACGAATTTCGTACAAGACTTTGCACCTTGAATCCAAATTCCATGTTAAAAACACCCTCTAAAACGAAGTTAATTCTCTCTATAACGAAATATTCAAAGAACATCGCTCTTTGAATGGGTATTGGTGAGAAGGTATAAGGGTGGGTTTTTTCCGAAATTTTTCGGACGCACGTAATAAATCCTGACCTTAAGCTAAATCATAATAGCGGGCACAGAGATCCTTCTGAAACAGTTTTAAATACACCCCTGGCTGTTTGGTTTCAATCCAACCATTACGCTATTGTGAAAGTTGTGCGAAAATGTCTAAAAGGAAGTGCTTAAGTTTGAGTGATAAACTTAAATTTATCAGTGAAGTCGACCGCGACATTGCTGACTATAGAAACAAATTTTCTGTTTTACGAAATTTCTTCATAACGAAATTTTTTTGCGGATTTAGCGCTTTTGTTATAGGGTAGTTTCACTGTATTTATAATTAGGCTATTTAGAAAGTTTTAATGTTAAAATTGATGTGTAAGGTCTTATTAAGTTGTATTTACTCTGTTAAATGAAAGACGCAACATTTTAGTCTATGAGCCCGTGAACCCCAGACCTTCGTTATTTATAAAAGCTGAAAATTTGTCTACGCATGCTCCCAACACAGGTAAGAACGATGGACCATTATGAAGTTTGGGTTACCCTGGCTTTGGCAGGTAAAAGGTATTAAAGGGGTGTAAAATACTGATCTAATTTCGTCAAATTATAAAGTGTGATTTTCTGATATAACCTTCAGAATATCATTAAAAATCACGTCATTAATTGCCAGACACTTACTATATAGTGGCAACCCCTTGCCAGACACCCTTAATGTTCATAAAATTATATGTAATTCTACTTACGTTATAGTATGAAAGCTGATTTTTATTTATGATACTTGGGCAATAATAAGATAATGTTTCCTCATTAGCCAGACATTTTTGATAGTGCCAACCCTTTGCCAGACAAGCTTGTAGTTTAGCTGCAGGTGCGAGCGCGAGACAGTATTTATGAGTGGGTGCGAGTGAGACGGCATGATTATACTGACTTATGCAAATACATTTTTTGGTACAGATTTTTATAACTGATCATTTAAGTGAATCTCAAAAACATCTGAAGGGAAAACATTCGATGCTACAACTAAATTAAATTGTTAATAGATAAAATTAAAATTTTTAACAATTTTATTTAGTTGTAGCATCGGATGTCTTTTCTTCAGATGTTTTTGAGATTCACTTAAATGATTAGTTATATAAATCTGTACCAAAAAATTTATTTGCATAAGTCATTATAATCATGCCGTCTCACTCGCACCCACTCATATATACTGTCTCGCACTCGCACCTGCAGCTAAACTACAAGCTTGTCTGGCGAAGGGTTGGCACTATCAAAAATGTCTGGCTAATGAGGAAACATTATCTTATTATTGCCCAAGTATCATATATAAAAATCAGCTTTTATACTATAACGTAAGTAGAATTACATATAATTTTATGAACATTAAGGGTGTCTGGCAAGGGGTTGCCACTATAGTAAGTGTCTGGCAATTAATGACGTGATTTTTAATGATATTCTGAAGGTAATATCAAAAAATCACACTTTATAATTTGACGAAATTAGATCAGTATTTTACACCCCTTTAATACCTTTTACCTGCCAAAGCCAGGGTAGCCCAAACTTCATAATGGTCCATCGTTCTTACCTGTGTTGGGAGCATGCGTAGACAAGTTTTCAGCTTTTATAAAATAACGAAGGTCTGGCGTTCACGGGCTCTTGCTCTATTTATAAATCCCAAATTCGACTTCATTCTTATGATAATATTTCTTTCAGCATTGAAGACATAAGTAGCATCGCCAAATCCCCAAAAATCAAAGAAATCTGCATAGAAAATAATCCTATATTGCTCGGAGGAGATTGTATATCATTTCTTGTGTCTTATTTGCCCCAATTATTAAAATTGAATTCCATGCAAATAAATGAACAAGTTAGAAAAGCTGCAATGGCTTGGCGGAGGAACAAAGAGACAACTAATACAGCTTTCATGGACTTGACGAGTGATGTTTGTCTCAACGTGAAGAGAGAAGAGGTGATATCTAACGCCAGAACCAACTGGGAGTTGTTGAGGTCACAAACACGCTGTTTGAGTACGAAAGTTAGCGGTATACCGAAAGTGTTGAAAAATTTGCAGCCAGATTCCGATTTCTTTCTAACGCCCCTCACCAAATCCGAAAACAAGCATCACAGTAGATTGAAGGCGAAGAATTTCAAAGTTTCTGTGTTACCCGATAAAAAATTACAGCTTATAAGGTGAGATATTTATGTTTTTCGTATAAAGGGTGTTTTTTTAGAGGTATATAACTTTAAATTGCAATAAAACAATGATGGATTATGCGACTGACATGAATTTTATTTATCCGAAAGATAATCTTGTGGCATTACATTTTAAATATGATTTCTTTCATATTATCGCCACAGCTGGCTCGGATGTAGTCCAATTTTCGATGACTACTTCCAACATTTGTGGCCGTATATCGTCAATAACATCGCGAATGTTGACTTACGAATGCTCAAGCGTTTGTGGCTTATCCGCATAGACCAATTACTTTACATAGCCCCATAAAAAGTAGTCTAGCGGTGTTAAATCACAAGATCTTGGAGGCCAATTCACAGGTCCAAAACGTGAAATTAGGCGGTCACCAAACGTGTCTTTCTATGAATCGATTGTGGCACGAGCTGTGTCACACATAGATTTATAATACTAACTAGATAGCGAACATGTCAAAAATTTTGAGGCAAACGGCGGCCATTTGCAGTTTGGGTTTTACTTGAGAGGTCTCAATTTTTCAACGAAAAAAATTCGAGCACAGATGGCATAGAACATCAAAGTACTCGAGTTTCATCCCAAACTACAAATGGCGGCCTTTGCCTCACTTTTTTTTACGTGACAGTTAGGAAGTTCGACGTCCAGTTAGTATTATAGGTCCATGGTGTCACAGGTTGGAACCACAGCTCCTGGACCTCATGGTCGTTCAATTCAGGAATGAAGAAGTTAGTAATCATGGCTTTCAACCGATCACCATTGACTGTAACGTTCTGGCCATCATCGTTTTTGAAGAAGTACGGACCCAATGATTCCACCAGCCCATAAAGCGCACCAAACAGTCAATTTTTCTGGATGTAACGGTGTTTCGACCTACACTTAAGGATTAGCTTCACTCCAAATGCGGCAGTTTTGTTTGTTGACGTAGTCATTCAATCAGAAGTGCGCTTCATCGCTAAACAAAATTCGCTTATGAAAATCGGGAACAGAGGCAACATCGTTTTGGGCCCATTCGACGAATCTACGCCTTGATTGATGATATTTTGGCTTCAATTCTTGCGCGATTTGGATTTTGTAAGCACGCAAACCAAGATCCTTCCGCAAAATCTTCCATATAGACGGACACAGATCCAATTCCTGTGTTTGATGGCGGATGGACTCATTCGTGTCCTCCCCAATGCTACGCTCTACAGTAGCAATAGCTTCTTCTGTACGCACCTTACGGCGTCTCTGGGGATGCGATTTATCAATAATAGTAAACGTAGTGCGAAAACGTTCCATGGTTAATCGAATTAACTGCTCTGATGGACGATTTTGTCGACGATAAAATGGACGTAGTGCGCGATACGTATTCCACACAGAACCATTATTTTTAAATAAAATTGCACTATTTGCAAACGTTGTTCAGGCGTGAGTCTATTCATGATGAATTGCCAAACCAAACTGAGGTTAAATCACTTGACAGCTGTTAAATCGTACAGTAATGCCAACTTAAAGTCCTATACCTCGAAAAAAACACCCTCTATAGTCCGTTCACGAAAGGTTGAGCGGTCGGTTGGCCATGACACTTTGGCATATTCCACTGTTTATATCAAAATTTTAGGGTATATAGTTTATTTTCTTGTCAGCTTGATACGCAATGTTGTCAATATAACAGAGTTCTTTCATAACTCGGAAGCTCGTCGGACGAGGCCGGGTACATTCGGCAACGGCATAGATCTATAATTACTATGGATGCAGAATCACGTGACTTAACAGAAGATCGAACACTTGGATATATTAGAGAGAGAAAGACATATGCGATATTATCGAAAAGAACAGAGATGAAGCAAGTTTGTGGGCAACTTGTCAAAATCATATGGAAGATGTAAACAAATATTTATGTGACCACAGACTTTGCTTTGCCCACAAGGATTTGATGCGTTGAATATAATTCAACTGACATTGCCCATAGAACAAGTATGACATTGCCCACAATAGCTCCATCACATTCAACCAAGTGATCTCTCTCTCTCATGCGGTGTCCATTCTTATTAGGTCTATGGGCAACGGTGACTTTATTTTACGTTATGACAGCAAATAGTAGGCGTTTGTTCATTTATCTGAAGTTGGCAGCATTTACTGTCATAACGTAAAATAAAGTCAACGTTGGCGAATGTATCCGGTCTCACCCGACGAGCTTGCGAGTTATCAGATAACTCTATGCAATATTGACAACATTGTGCATCAATCTGACAAGAAAATAAATAACATAACCTAAAATTTCAATATACACAGTGAAATATGCCAAATTTCCATGGCCAACCGACGGCTCAACCTTTCGTGAACGGACTATACTTATGTCCCTTTTCTTGAACAATTTCAGCAGAATTTGAAATTTTAGAGTAGTTTTGATATTTTGTGATTTAATCTGATTGCAATATACTAAGAACTGGCTGTTATATGTTGTTCTTGTGGTATGGTGGTGATATGTCCAGTTTTTCTGAAAAAAAGTACCAAGTGTTTGGAAGTGTTTGGTTCACACTTAAGATAATTTTCTTCATTTCAGGAGCTCCTCACAAGATACAGAAAATTCGCAGAACACATCGTCGTCCAATCTTTCAATCAACGAGTATTTCAAATTGCCGCCTATTTTAGTTCCGATAATATCTAAATTGGAACAAGAAACTGACGGCTTGAAGAGATCCGGTAGCCTATCCAGTTTGTTCGGTAATTTGGATAAATCTTCGTGCTCTTCTGACAGCGACTGTCAGTCGACTGACAATTATACTGCTGACGATGGGGATATGGACGATGATGGAGATTTCGCTATGAAGACAGATTTTGGTAGAAAAAATATTTGCGAGTTTGCAGACGATGATGGTCTCATTGAGTAAGTACCATACTGTATTATTCATCTGAATATTGAAGGTATTTATTCAAATAGTTTTGAGCATAGACTAACTAAACGGAGAATAGATGAGACACTAGTAGAACAAGCTTCAACGCCATCTGTTTTTCTACAACATTACTAATTCGTGAAAAAAGCTCAATTGAAAAAGGAATCTGTATCGTAAAGTTGCCTCAAAAAGAATTCTGTAGTGCACCTTTTGAATAGGTAGGTACACCCATATACAAGAGGCAAAAAGTTTTTTGAAATTCAATTTCCAAAAGGAAATCAGAAATGGATTCGTGCAAGTTATCGATGAGTGAGGAAATTTATTCTCATGAAAATAATACCTGCAACGAACTTTCATCTGATTTTCTTTTGGAATCGAGAAATGAGGATCAATAATCAAATTCTGGATAGAATAAAAATTTATTAACTGAAATAGGTATCACCAATTAAAAATACAAATTTATTACATAAATATCTAATTATCTAATCAATAAACTAATAATTGCATTGAAAACATTTTCAAAAACTAACAATAATGAATTCAATAATACAAAATATGAGTATTTACCTACTAAACTTATTCAATACATGAAAAACTTTTTTGAAAACTACGAGTATCTTAATTCTTATAGGTAACAGAATATACATACATATATATTTTATAATTACCTTCTTGCATCTCGAGTTTCACATCCAATAACACAGCACGTCTTCACTCTTGCAGGCATATCGAAATTTATTATATTTCAAAAAGAACGTGTCAAACCACTCCTTGTGTCAGTTGACAATTAAAAGGTTTTTTGATAATAATGATTTTACATACTTACTATTTTCTCGATAGGATTTCCAAGAATGCAACGACATCTAACTCTCAAATTGAAAATAATTTTTTCGTGTATTAGTCTCCTCCGACAGATGGCGTGGAATATACGAGTGGCTCATCTATTTTTTAGTTTGTCTATGGGTCATACCTGCAGCATTGAAACTTTTTATTTTCTCAGAGCTGTTGAAAAATGCTCTCCGATCTTGGAAAAAGAAGCGAAGAGTAAGTCTAACACAGACTCCTCCAGCAACTTGTCTTCGTCGCTCTCTAGTATAACCCTACCCAACAATGTAGAAGGTGAAGGTATTTCTTTAAAAAAATCCGAAAGAAACGTAAGAAGTGCCCATCCGACCAAAGCTTCCCAAGTTTTGAAGTTGAAGACGAGAGCTTCTACTGCTAAACCGAAGAAAAGAGTATCACCACCTTTGGTGAATAAGGATAGGGAACAAGGTGATTAGATCACTGGTTGAGTCACTTCGCACTATGAAGGGTTTCGTACCAAGGATTATTTATTTTTTTTAACTGATGAGGAATCAATTATGTATTAGTTTTATATCACTATTTTTTTCATTTATACTTTAACTAGCGACCCGCCCTGGCTTCGCACGCTACGTCTCGCAATTTTAAATCTATAATATCTTCGAAAATATTCACTTAAATCATACGGTGTAAAGGGCCATATAGATCTATATTAAATGAACGATGTATTCAAGGTATCTAATTAGTTAAGGATGAATGCTGTATTGGTTAAAATCGCTTCGAAAATTAGCCATTATTTGTCGTAAAAAGTAAATGACAAAGAAAGTTATTGTGGGTTATCCATAAGAGATAGACATATACCATCACGGACTTTTCTGTAGACCTTTTCTATGTGTACAATACTTAGTACATTATTTTGATGAAACTCGTAGGGTTCAGCCTGCGTTTGCAATGTAAGCGGAAGAAACGAAGTTATTTACGACATCACATTAGAAACCTCAAAAATAACAGTACAAACTTCTCCACTATTTAATGGATGTTATTAAACATATAAACCTTCCTCTTGAATCACTCTATCTATTAAAAAAAACGCATCAAAATCCGTTGCGTAGTTTCAAAGATTTAAGCATACAAAGGGACATAGGACAGAGAAAGTGACTTTGTTTTATACTATGTAGTGATAATAGTTACAATCAAATATATGTTGTTAATCTCAGAATAAAAAGTAAACTCTGGGATGCCTTCAATACAGTGACTATATTACCACAGTGGCGACAACTCGTGTCTCATTTTCTATTGGTTGGCCGCCATGTTTCGTCGGAGTTGCGCAGATTGCAGATTTAGTTTGTTTATGTATTTTTGATTGAAGGCATGGAAATGTATATTATTTGGAATTCTTTTTTTCTCAGGAAGAACACTGAGGAACTGAACAAAAGCGATTTGAATGAATTATACTTATAAAATAATTAATAATGTTAAATATTCACATAAATCTCGACAACACAATGCAAAATTGAAGAACCATGTCCATATTGAAGGTTACTCAGATCACCAGAGGGCGTATCACTTAGCTTGATTTGCCTATAGACAATTTTGTCAGTTTGGCAACATCGCTCTGTTTCTGTTTAGTTATGCGATGCGTTTGACGTTCATAAACTGAATTATTTAACTGATTTGGTGTTAGTTTATTGTTGCAGAAGGGTATGAATTCCGGTAATCATAGCTATGTCTAAATTTATTTAAATCAGTGGCAAAATTTTTTCCTTGAATTTTTGAGAATCTAGTTTCGTATGTATTTTCTTCTTTCGAATCAATGAGGTACGGAACCCTTAAAAATCACCGGAATTTTTCTAATTGCACGACGCACTATATTTGTACAAGTTGTGAATTTTTCTTATTTACGGCACATTCAGCTTTAATATTTCAAAACAAGTTGTGGCACTTCATTTGTACACTCTGCTATCTAAGCTATGCTTTTTCAAACGTAGACACCCTGTATAGATGCATTGAATTTCATGAAAATTAAAACCACTACAAAAACTGACAATGAAAATCGAAGAGAATCATGAAAATATCTACCTCTACAGGAGCTGGCGCTGGGATATACAAGCCAAGTACCAAGTGTGCACTGTCGCTAGGCTCCTGTATGAGCGTCTTTCAAGCGGAAATCTTTGCTATTGAAAGATGACTAGATATAAATCTAGAAATAAACTATCAGAAGTGCAATATAGCCATACACTCAGATAGTGAAGCTGCTATCAAAGCACTGAGCTCCCACAT
Source organism: Propylea japonica (assembly GCA_013421045.1). Lineage (NCBI taxonomy): Eukaryota > Metazoa > Arthropoda > Insecta > Coleoptera > Coccinellidae > Propylea > Propylea japonica. The sequence goes on from CM024240.1 coordinate 11,295,722, forward strand.
CATCGACTCTAAAATGATCTGGGAGTGCCAGAACAAACTCAATGAGTTAGGCAAGAAAAGTAACGTCTTTTTAATCTGGGTTTCCGGCCACTCGGGAATCAAAGGAAATGAAGAGGCCAATACACTTGCCAAAGAGGGCGCACGAATGTCACTTATTGGCCCAGAACCCTTCTGTGGTATATGTAAATGTACCTATAAGAAAGAGTTTCTGGAGAAAGAGAAAGCCGAGATGGAAAACCTCTGGCGGAATCTCCCAGGGATGGATCATTCCACTTAGTCCCTTCGGAAATTTGAGACAGCGGGATCCTAAAGATATCTGGATCTTGGTAAGAAACAATTACACCTCCTCACTGGTTTTCTTACAGGACACTGTCGCCTCAAAAAGCATCTGTTGAGGATGGGATTATCGGACACTGACGAGTGTAGGTTCTTTGGGGGGGAGGAAGAAACCCCCATTCACCTAGTCACAGAATGTTTTGTCATTGCGAGCCTAAGGAGAGGAACTAGCCTCGTTAAAGCCTTCACAGATATTAGTATTCATTAGATCTCTGGAACTGGAAGGCGAGCGGTGAAGGGTTTGGCCAGAACAGCTTTGTAAGGGGGTACAATAGACCTTAAGGTCGCAGTGAACTGCAACCCCTTTTTAAACTAAATTGAACTAATGGCGTATTCGGAAACTTACTCGATCACTAACTCGGGTTACAAATTGACGGGTAAACAGTTCAATTGCTGTCAATTTGTAACCCGGGTTAGTGATCGAGTAAGTTTCCGAACACGCCATAATTAAACTACCTGTTAAATTTCCAATGAATAATGATTAATTTTTTTTCATTTAACAGGTGGAGACTATCTGATAGAAATTTGCGGCAGATATCTGAATATTTATGGTCAAGGAGCTCTTCGATTCATCGACAAATCATGGAACGCCTCCAAAGCTGGAGATATAATAACAGCGAAATTCAACTATTTGAATTTCAACAGTATTGTTAGCGTTTTGCACAAATTGAAATCGAGATTCCCTAACGTCGAAAACTTTGTCTTCAAGGAAACCAACATACATTGTTTGGGTCAACTGAATGCGTTGGCTGAAGCTCAAGGGTTGTCCTCTTTGTTCATTGAGGAAGAGGGCAATCCCGTTTATTCTAAAAAGTGGAGGTCTTACGCCATTTTTAGGTTATCTCACTGGGGGCTCAAGTTTATCAATGATATTGAGGTGAGCATTTACTTTTTATAAACAATGAGAGCGGGGAATGATATTAATCGATTTAAAACCAATCAATATTGAACCCACAATTCGGTACCAATCCCGTCAACGAACAAAGAGCATGCATAGTGGTAATATCAAACAGAGCATCCATAGATAGCTATTTCGTCCTATTTGGGGCTCTTCAGTATAGAGGAGCTCCGTCTGAAAGGCATTCTAGGTTCCCTTATTTGAAGAAATGTCGCCTAGCTCTGAGAATAACAGAACCAAAACGCCATCTTTTGGGATCCTTACGAACACCTTCCTCCGTCTGGTTAACGACGAAGAAATGAGCGTTTCCACTGCATCGACTGAAGGTTAAGTCCACATAGTTGGACTACCACCAGTTTGTATGAAAACGGATAAACATCTCGCACTTCGTTCAGAGTTCATGCATCGGAGGTAGGTGTTCGTAAGGATCCGTCTTGGTTCTGTTATCCTCAGAGCTAGGCGACATTTCTTCAAATAGGGGAACCTAGAATGCCTTACAGACGGAGCTCCTCCATACTGAAGAGCCCCAAATAGGGCGAAATTCTATCTATGGATGCTCTGTTTGATACTACCACTATGCATGTTCTTTGTTTGTTGACGGGATTAGTTCCGATGTGTGGTTTTAATATTTGTTGATTTCAAATCGATTAATATTATTCTCCGTTTTCATTGTTTATATTATGCCCGCGTTACTCTTAAACGCATGAATTTTCATTTATTCACTTTTTATGTTATCATTCTCAGAGTAAGAAGCAGTGGCGGCTGCTCAATGGAGGTAAAGGTGGACGGGCCCTCCCTAATTTCACTGCATTTTATTCAATTTTAAATTGAAGTTCAAACGAAAAATAATCACATTTCTATATGTGTATTATCTCCACCATTCTATCTTCTATCCAAATCTTAAAGTAATAAACAAATGTTTATTATACTCAGAGATCAAAAACATTCATACATTATCCGCAACACACAATACCGCCGGCAAACCGCTTACCGAAGGAGGCTCGCCTCCACGAGTCGAGATTCGTTAGAATGCAACATTTTCAAACTTCTTCAAATGAACCACTCAAAATTCAAGCTGTAGATCATGTGTCAGAGGCCCGGCTCCGCGGCATGATTTTCGCTTTTAGTCGAACGGGTTTAGCCGAAACTGAATGTCCGATCGGCCCGAATCAACCCCGGCGATCGTGGATGGAGATCAGCTGTTGTTTTGAGTCTCACCATTTTTATTAACGAAGTATTAATCCTCTCAGCGTTGTGGTTTTGTGACATTTTTCGGAAAAGTTTGTAGGTAAGATTTTAATATTTCTGCAAGAAAGATGGAAACGGAAACAAGAAGTGAGAATTATGATGCTTGCGGTGAACTTAAAGAAACGCAAGATTCTGTAGATTTTATTTTTAATAATAAATTCAGTGAAATGCCTCACGATTATGAAATATTTATAACTCAAATAATTAAGACACCTCGACCAGCAATGTCAAATTTAATTATTAATAGATGCCAGTGGCTGACAGGAAGCCCAATTCGAATAAATTACAATGCAACTTTCCTATAACGAACATCTGTATAACGAATTTCTCTTTATAACGAACTAGCAGACCCAACAGGCTTTGTTTTGTATACACCAAAAATTAATTCAATTCGATCCAGCTGTTTAGTTGCAGAGTAGATGAATAACCTGAATAACGACTACAGCGCCATCTATCAAATAATGCATGATTTTGAGAAACATTCGGATAGCTTTAAAAGGTAATACCGAGTAAACCTTGAAAGATAGATATATGCTATCGCAGACTTTTTTTAGAACTATTGAAGAGGTACATTTCCGTTATACATTGTTTCCATGTACGTCTTACGGTTTTTGCAGCGCACCTGAAAATAGCTGATCATGGCTGATTTTGGTACTCATATTTATTATCATTGAAGTTATAGTAGGTTTCCTTAATTTCCTCGGGTGAGAAGTATAGCCTATGTTACTCAGGGATTTTGTAGCTTTCTAAGGGTGAAAGAATTATTGAAATCGGTCAAGTAGCTTATGAGTTAACTCGTTTCAACGCCACAAACATACAAACGTACAAATGTTTCCTTTTATAATATTAGTATAGATTTCGTACAAGACATTGCACCTTGAATCCAAATTCCATGTTAAAAACACCCTCTATAAGATAAGGAAATATTGAAAAACGTTACTCTTTGGATGGGTATAGGTAAGAGGGTGGGTTTTTTCCGAATTTTTTCCAGACGTATGTAATAAATCCCGACCTTAAACTAAATCATTACGGCAGGCAGAGCGATCCTTCTGAAAGAGTTTTAAATTCACCCCTGGCTGTTTGGTTTCAATCTTTCCATTACGCTAGTGTGAAAGTTGTGCGAAAATGTCTAGAAGGAAGTGCTTAAGTTTTAATGATAAACTTGAATTCATCAGTGAAGTCGACCGCGACATTGGCGACTATAGAAACAAATTTTCTGTATAACGAACTTTCTTTATAACGAATTTGTTTTGCGGATTTAGCGCTTTCGTTATATGGAAGTTCCACTGTATTTTGTTGGTTGCATGGTCTCGGGCCTCATCTGAAATGAAGTTCGAAATGTTGTTTTTTAACCAGTCTTGGTTCACTCGCGCTTTGGGAACAGAGTCTTGTTGAAACGTCTATTATCTGCGATCGAAATATTCGTCTGCCCTCGGCTCTAAAGCAGCCTCAAAAACACTTTCCTGCCAATGAAGATGTCTTTTGGTGATTTATATTTTTAAATTTCAGGTGACAAAAGAAGAAATCAAGGAAGCCAATGAAGAATACCAAAGTTTGAGTGACATGGTTCTATGGTCCTTACCTGATATACACCTTCAGCCATTATTAACCAGATTGAGAATAGACATAAAACAGCCAGAACAAAGTGCTAAAAAATGGTTGTTATCTGCAGATCCAGAACTAAAGAATGTCGTTAGTAAAGAAGCACTCCAGTGGAAAAAAAGAACTAATTCACAGGTAATTATATCCAAAAAATAAAACATACAAATATACAGGGTTTTCCTTTTAAGTTGGCCTATTAGACGTTTTTGGAGAACTTGTGAATATTTCCTTCTGAAATTTTATGTGGAGCCTAGAGGGTTAAGGAACTCTTCGCCTAAAATATTTTCAAGTCGACAGTGTTGCCACGTCTATCTCAAACGCATATCTACTTTCTTATTTCAAATGGAACTACCTATATTTCTATTTATGTATCGATTCTATACCAAATTAGGAGTATAACCTACTAACGAAAATTTATCTGTCATGCACTGTTGCCGCATTATGCTCAAATTCTTGAAATTTTTGACATCGGCATTGCCTGTTTGGAAATGCAATATCTCGATTATTTTCTATGCGAACGAAACCAAACTCAGCAGTTTCATAGTAGAGAATCAATGTATTCATGTGATGCATTCAGTATTTTGATGCGGCGTGAGGTTTTTCGAAGATTATGCTCCGAAAATAAGGAACTTAAAATTGAAATATTTCGAGATTTTCAAATGGCAACCCCATATTTATTTTACAGCATTCAATTCGAAATAAAAAATGAATAGCAGTCTCCTTTCACACTAATTATTTATTTTGGATAGTTTTCGAATTAAATGAAAAATATTGAATTTCTTCAGTATTTATAGTCATGATGCCGTCTCACTCGCACCCACTCATATATACTGTCTCGCGCTCGCACCTGCAGCTAAACTACAAGCTTGTCTGGCAAAGGGTTGGCACTACCAAAAATGTCTGGCTAATGAGGAAACATTATCTATTTATTACCCAAGTATTATATATAAAAATCAGCTTTTATACTATAACGTAAGTAGAATTACATATAATTTAATGAACATTAAGGGTGTCTGGCAAGGAGTTGCCACTATATTAAGTGTCTGGCAGTTAATGACGTGATTTTTAATGATATTCTGAAGGTAATATCAAGAAATCACACTTTATTATTTGACGAAATTAGATCGGTATTTTACACCCCTTTAATACCGTTTACCTGCCAAAGTCAGGGTAACCCAAACTTCATAATGGTCCATCGTTCTTACCTGTGTTGGGAGCATGCGTAGACAAGTTTTCAGTTTTTATAAAATTACGAAGGTCTGGGGTTCACGGGCTCTTGCTCTATTAGGGAAATCTCTATGTTTACTTCTCACTCTGAGGAAATGCCCATTCAAACAATGACCATATTTTCGTTCTTTTCAGGAAGATTTGGCATTCAGGCAAAAAGCGAGAACCCACATATCAACATTACTAGAAGAAATGAGTAACACTGTACACAAACTACGTTTACTAGACCACGAAGGGCCTTCAATTTTACAAGAAATTGTTTGTAATACTTTATTAGACTACTCACATATGGACTTGTATATGAAGCAAAAACTTCAGGAACTGATGAATACATGAAGTTTAACACTGCCATATATACAATGTACTGAATTATTATTTTTCAATTTTATTATCTAGTTGTAAGCACAAAAAGTTGATAATATTTGGAAGAATATTGTTTGTTCATGTTGTAACTTGTTGACCTTTTTTTATTAAAATATTTCATAAAATATTCTTTTTATTCTTTAAGCATTGAAACGCGATTCAGTGCGTATTTGTGGGTCTAATACTAATTCATGTATGACGGGCATTTTTTTCGAGGTATAAAACTTTAAGTTGGCATTACTGTTCAAGATGGCGATCGATTCAACAGCTGTCAAGTAATTTATTCTCAGTTTGGATTGGTAATTCATCATGATCACGATACACTCACACCGGTATGCCAGATTCGGAGTCTAAACTCGTCCGGCGCGCTCATCTATGTCATTGAGCAGCAGAGATAAAGGTGGAGTTATATTATTATTGTTATAATACCTGCATTCATGCCTAATTGTGCAGTTTTTGGCTGTAAGAATTACAGAAGAGTTAAAAGGGAACCGAAATAAGGTACTTTTGATTTCCGAAGTCGGAAGTATCCCATCATTATCTGAGGAAAAAATATTTTCAAAGTGTTAGAAGATAACACGGTTGCAAAACTGAAAAATGACATTCAGATTCCATTCGATGTTATTCTTTGCTTAAGCACAATCCGTACCAACTTAAGACAGGGATCTAAATAAGAAGATCAGTTTTCAGAATATGAAGAAAAAAGTGGACAAAAAACTTTTCAAATTCACGAATGATAAGTGAAATTCATTGAAATTTCTCTAAAATGATAAACATATTTTCATTAATTCGAAGTTTTTTAATGAACCTTCAATAATTTATTCTGTATTAACAAATAAATACTTTCCACTTACATCCATATTTATACAATTTCATTGATATATTTTAGAATCAACAAAGAAAGACATCGGAGAAATTTCATTTGAAATTGTTAGTTAATTGCATTTTCAATTAATTTTGCGATTAATTGCATTATTCCAATTATTCTCGGGAGTTCTAACATTTCCATCCCGCAAATCCAATGGAAATGCTCCGCAGTGACGTCACATCTCGATGCGCGTCGCCATACCGGTGTAAGTGTATCGTGATCATGATTAGATTCACGCCTGCACAACGCTCGTGAATAGTACAATTTTATTTCGAAAATAATGGTTCTGTGCGGAATACGCATCGCTCACTACGTCCTAGAGATGTGTAACACAGTGTTACGCCGCGCAATTGCGCCAACTCACTTGACTGTGTTGAGTGTGTCAACTCACATTGTCCGAATTCATCGACTCATGGCGCAACTCAACTCAATGAAGCGCTCGGCGCCCGGCGGCTCAGCGCTAAGGAAGGTATCAGTGTTTGCCTAACGAACACGGTATCATAACTCGGTGAATACACTAAAAGAGTTCGAGTTGAACTGGATCATTTAATATCAACGAAAATGGTAATTGTCCATTGCTTTCAGCACTTTCAACTTTTTCATTATATTAACGGATTAATGATATTGTATCATTGGATTGAATAGCGCACTGTTCAACTCATTGATTCAAAAGAATGAGCCACTTCACTCAACCGTTTGGTGTGTTATAAATAGTTGAATCAGATCGCTTGTAACAGTTTTTTAGTTTTATATCTCAGTTTTTATGGTTTCTTTTTAATTGATGAAATAAAGAAAATTTTCGAAATGATTATTAGAATCATTTATAAATATAATAACTGCATCCTCCGAATTTGAAAATTGAATTGTAGGTTCCAAAATTGTATGGTATGCTAAAATCTGCCATTTATGATATTCGGTACCATAAAAGACCATTAAAAAGAAATAAACCCAAATTTCTTGGCCTGTAATATGCAATTGCAAACGAGCTCCAGGAACTACCCAGTACCCCGGCCCCGGGCCCAGTTCTACAATGAGTTGAATGAGTCATATTTTGTGCGCCGTGCGGCGACACTGCCTGACTGCCCAGTGCCGAGCGCCGGATGCCCGCGGGTTATTACTGCGCCATGGCGCAATTTTGAGTTAACTCAATGAGTTGACACAGGGAGCTGCGCTTGAGTCACTGTGTTGGCGCACAAGAATTCACTGAGTTACACATCTCTACTACGTCCATTTTATCGTCGACAAAATCGTCCATCAGAGCAGTTAATTCGATTAACCATGGAACGTTTTCGCGTAAGGTGCGTACAGAAAAAGCTATTGCTACTGTAGAGCGTAGCATTGAGGAAGACCCGAATGAGTCCATCCGCCATCGAGCACAGGAATTGGATCTGTGTCCATCCACTTTATGAAAGATTTTGCGGAAGGATCTTGGTTTGCGTGCTCACAAAATCCAAATCGTGCAAGAATTGAAGCCAAACGATCATCAAGCAAGGCGTAGATTCGTCGAATGGGCCCAAAACGAGATTGCCGTTGTTCCCGATTTTCATAAGCGAATTTTGTTTAGCGATGAAGCGCACTTCTGGTTGAATGGCTACGTCAACAAACAAAACTGCAGCACTTGGAGTCAAGCTAATCCTCAAGTGTATGTCGAAACACCGTTTCATGCAGAAAAACTGACTGTTTGGTGCGGTTTATGGGCTGTGGTGGAATCATTGGGTCCGTACTTTTTCAAAAACGATGATGGCCAGAACGTTACAGTTAATGGTGATCGGTATAAAGCCATGATTACTAACTTTTTCATTCCTGAATTGAACGACCATGATGTCCAGGAGCTGCGGTTCCAACCTGTGACACCACGGACCTATAATACTAACTGAACGTCGAACTTCCTAACTGTCACGTAGAAAAAAGTGAGGCAAGGGCCGCCATTTGTAGTTTGGGATGAAAGTCGAGTATTTTGATGTTCTATGCCATCTGTGCTCGAATTTTTTTCGTTGAAAAATTGAGACCTCTCAAGTAAAACCCAAACTGCGAATGGACGCCGTTTGCCCTCAAAATTTTTGACATGTTCGCTATCTAGTTAGTATTATAAATCTGTGCGACACAGGTCGTACCACAATCGATTCATTGAAAGACACGTTTGGTGACCATTTCTTCTTCTTCTCTGTGCGGTGCCTTTCCGGCCGAACTGAGGCCTAGTGGCCCATTGTTCACCCGCATAGTTCTATAGAGACTCAGCTCCTCAGACACGAAGACAGAAATGTCGCGAGCCTGCCAGGAGTGGTCCCTCTCACCATAGGAATAGAAGGTGTTGGATTTCCTAGGTGTGTTGACCTCAACTCAGTAAGGTTCCCACAGTTGAACAAAATATGCTCAACCGTTTCATCAGTGCTCCTGCACCACCGGCATAGGGATCAGCTCGTTAATCCCATTCTCTTCAAATGCTTGTTAAACAGGTGACCAGTCATTGCACCAGTCACCAGACCGAGTTGTTTCCTCTCCAGCAACAGAAGTCTATGGACCTCAGATCGCGAGGACGGTCTCTCAATGAGAATCCTCGACCACCTCAGGCCCACCCCTGCGCTCCATTCCGAGGCAAATTCCCTGTTCAGCCAGTTCCTGAAGAAACTTCTGACAGATGTGCGACAGATTGGCAGCGCAGGCTCCGGACCAACAAATGCTAATCCAGCTCCCCGCCTAGCCAGTTCATCTGCCTTGACGTTACCAGATATATCCGCATGAGCCGGACACCAGATTACTTTCAAAAAGTTATCAGAGCCCAGCCCACGCAGAGCTTTCCTGCATTCTTCTACCAAAAGAGAGACAACCCTAACATCAGATAGAGATTTCAGAGTTCCCTGACTGTCGCAACATATGTAAATGTGCTGGCCAGAGTATCCTCTGCGAATATTTTCTAGTGCGCATGCAAGAACCGCAAATAGCTCAGCCTGCACAATGGAACCACTTAATTTCACCTTTTGGACCTGTGAATTGGCCTCCAAGATCCTGTGATTTAACACTGCTAGACTATGTACTTTCTGGTGGGCTATGTAGTCATTGGTCTATGCGGATAAGCCACAAACGCTTGACCATTTGGAAGACAACATTCGCCGTGTTATTGCCGATATACGGCCACAAATGTTGGAAAAAGTCATCGAAAATTTTACTTCCAGATTAGACTAAATCCGAGCCAGTCGTGGCGGTCATATGCCAGAAATCATGTTTAAAATGTAATGCCACAAGGTTATTTTTTGGGTAAATAAAATTGATGTCAATCGAATAATCCATCGTTGTTTTACTGCAATTCAAAGTTCTATCTCTAAAAAAGCACAATTTAGATTGTTTATCTCTTAGAATTCTTAAACTATACTTTTATAGTCTAAGGTTTATCTGCTACACAATTATGATGAGAGGTTGACTTTTTCGAATTGTAAAACAATATTCGAAATGAAGCTTTTTTGTGTGACCTGAAATACACTGATCAACAATTGCTAGGGATCACTTATGAACTTCTCTTCATTTGTATTTATCTCGTGAATATCTGTACATTATATGTTCTCTAAGGAAAAAGTAAGATGTTTTGAGTTGATTGTATCAAAGTCTTCCTCACTTCATCGGCTCTTGTTCACAAAATCGATTATTATCTGTAGGCTGTTACAGGTGGAGTGAAAAGCAATGTTGTATTTGTTATTAAATCTGTTTTTTTCTCTCGTTCAAACACATAAGGTGACAATAATTGAAGAAATGAGAACAATATCAGCTTATCAGTCATGCCGAGGAGACGTTTGGCCCCTGTGTAACTGGACCAAATCATACGGTGGATACAGGAAGGTTTGTCCCGGCGGTTGAATGTTTCGCAAAGTGTCGTGAGTCGGGCTTGGAATAGGTTCATCCAAAACGACCCAGTAGCTTATGTTCATGGGTGAGGTCGGTAGCGCAGTACAACACCTGCCCAAGATCGTCTTTTGATCCTTAATGCTAGGAGAAATCCCACTTACCCGGCGTCGCGGCTCAATAGATCATTGAGAGTTGCAACAGGAGTTCTAATTTCGAACCAGACTGTAAGACGATGATACATGTTCGTGGTTTGAAAGCACGTAGGAGGGTACAACATCCCCGTTTGAATAGGGAACACCGGGTTCATCGACGGCAATGGGCTGAGGAGCACCGCAATTGGACACTAGAAGATTGGAGCCGATGTTTATTTACGGATGAGTCTAGATTTCGTTTGGTCAACTCCGATGGACGTATTCTTGCTTGGAGGGAAAGAGGTCGAAGGTATGCAGAACAATTTATGGTACCCACAACAGCTTTTGGCGGAGGTTCTATATGTGTATGGGGAGGCATTTGATTGAACCAATGCACAGAGTTGGTTGTTCTGTAGAACACCACCATGACCAGCCAAAGATATCACGATATGATTATTGAACCCATAATTGTTCTGTTTGCGGCTGCTGTGGGCGAGAATTTCATTTTAATTGACGATAATGCCCGTCCACACCGTAGTCTTCTGGTTAAGGAAGCGCTAGAAACTCATGCTATTGATAGGATGGACTTGGCAGCTCGCTCTCCAGACACGAATTGCATCGAAAATGTCTGGTCTGAGATGTCTAGACAATTGTCAACCTTAGAACAACCGATCAATAACCGGAGGACCTTTCTAACGCTTTACTATTTGGACGAATTTGCCCCAAAATTTTATAAATCGTTTGATCGAAAGTATGCCTCGTAGGGTAGAATGCTTGAGACGAGCTCTGGGGGGACCAACTAGGTACTAGCTTTACCGAAACTTCAGCCTTCTTGTGGTTTCATCATAAAATTTTTATGTTATTCAAACACAGATTTTTGAGTGTTCCTAATAAAGTCTTTTTTTCTCTCCAACTTTCCATTTTTTCAGTCTTTTCTCAAGTGAACCATATTATCAACTGAAAATACTCTGATATCTGACTAAATTTATAATCTTGTAGCGAATATTTCAGAAATAAATTTAGAACAAGTAAGTGATCCCTATCAATTGTTGAGCAGTGTATTTACTTCAAGACTAGAATCGGTCAAGAAAATAATTATATACATATTAGTAAACAAAACCGGAGTTAAACGGAATTTGAACATAACAAACTCGAACTATGATATATTTTCAGTTTTTGTCCTGCAAATTGATTAAATAGGCAGGTCGAACACTGTGAATCCTTCATTACTTTATGAACTCGCCTCCATGATTGGTTGTTCAACATGGAATACAAGGAAGACGAAATAATAGTGTTCAAAGAATTGATCTCCACATTGCAAAAAATTTCTATGTTTCCACAAAATGGAAATTCGTACAATACGTTGATGCGCAAATTTGTTATCCCAAAACTTTCATTCGGTATGCCAATCATCGTTGGTATGCTTGGTCACTTGATTCAATCTTACAGAAGTGAGTAGTTGATTCTTTTTAAATGCTCACATAATAGTCTAAGAGCCCGTGAACCCCAGACCTTCGTTATTTTATAAAAGCTGAAAACTTGTCTACGCATGCTCCCAACACAGGTAAGAACGATAGACCATTATGAAGTTCGGGTTACCCTGGCTTTGGCAGGTAAACGGTATTAAAGGGGTGTAAAATACTGATCTACTTTCGTCATTTTATAAAGTGTGATTTTTTGATATTACCTTCAGAAAATCAATAAAATTCACGTCATTAATTGCCTGACACTTACTATAGTGGCAACCCCTTGCCAGACACCCTTAATGTTCATTAAATTATATGTAATTCTACTTACGTTATAGTATAAAAGCTGATTTTTATATATAATACTTGGGTAATAATTAGATAATGTTTTCTCATTAGACAGACATTTTTGATAGAGCCAACCCTTTGACAGACAAGCTTGTAGTTTAGCTGCAGGTGCGAGCGCGAGACAGTATATATGAGTGAGTGCGAGTAAGACGACATGATTATAATGACTTATGCAAATAATTTTTTTGGTACAGATTTATATAACTTATCATTTAAGTGAATCTCAAAAACATCTGAAGAAAAGACATTCGAAGCCACAACTGAATAAAATTGTTAAAAATTTTAATTTATTCTATTAACAATTCAATTTAGTTGTAGCATTGAATGTCTCTAATTTTTCTGATAGTCTAAGAGCCCGTGAACACCAAACCTTCGTTATTTTATAAAAGCTTAAAACTTGTCTACGCATGCTCCCAACACAGGTGAGAACGATGGATCATTATGAAGTTCGGGTTACCCTGGCTTTGGCAGGTAAACGGTACTAAAGTGGTGTAAAATCATTTAAGTAAATCTCAAAAAGATCTGAAGAAAAGACATTCGATGCTACATCTGAATAACATTGTTAAAAATTTTAATTTATTCTATTAACAATCTAATTTAGTTGTAGCATTGAATGTCTTTTCTTCAGATGTTTTCGAGATTCACTTAAATGATTAGTTATATAAATCTTTACCAGAAAATGTATTTGCATAAGTTATTATAATCCTGCCGTCTTACTCGCACTCACTCAAATATACTGTCTCGCGCTCGCACATGCAGCTAAACTACAAGCTTGTCTGTCAAAGGGTTGGCACTATCAAAAATGTCTGTCTAATGAGAAAACATTATCTAATTATTACTCAAGTATTATATATAAAAATCAGATTTTATACTATAACGTAAGTAGAATTACATATAATTTAATGAACATTTAAGGGTGTCTGGCAAGGGGTTGGCCACAGAAAATAAAATTGCCACTATAGTAAGTGTCTGGCAATTAATGACGTGAATTTTAATGATTTCCTGAAGGTAATATCAAAAAATCACACTTTATAAAATGACGAAAGTAGATCAGTATTTTACACCCCTTTAATACCGTTTACCTGCCAAAGCCAGGATAACCCGAACTTCATAATGGTACATCGTTCTTACTTGTGTTGGGAGCATGCGTAGACAAGTTTTCAGCTTTTATAAAATAACGAAGGTCTGGGGTTCACGGGCTCTTGCTCTATAAGATATCACCAACAACTGAACTTTCGAAAAAGCACTGATGTGAAGTCAAAAGCTTTTGAGCTTTTGTTTATAATTGGGAAAAAGATAAATCCTATTCGAATATCCTGAGTGCTATTTGTTTCATTCACGAATTTATCTGTCCCTCTCAAATCTTAAACCCACCCTGTACTTTAAAATTTTGTCGTTCTTTCCGGAAAGTATCTTGTTCACGCAAAAGCTCTCGACTCCACATCGTAAAGGGTTTTCCAATAAGAGGTGTTATTATGGCAGTCAAAGAAAAAAATGATAGGATATTTATTTCATTATAAAAAAGAAGCTATGCCGTTAATAGTGGAAAATAACATCAGGCAAATGACCACTACGACCACGCTTACAGGACCATATATTTTCAATGAAATTTTCCATAACTAAATCGTAAAGTGGCTGCCCTATGTCCTCGATAGCCTCACGAATTCCATCTTTGACGTCGTCAATCGACGCTGGGCAATTGGCGTAGACCTTCTCTTTCATGTGTTAAATCATAAGATCTCGGTGGCTAATTGTGATCAACTCTTCGAGAGATAATAAGGTCCGGAAACTTTCCCCGCAAAAGATCAATGGTTTCGTTGCTTGTGTGGCACGTAGCACCGTCCTGTTGAAAGTAAACGTTTTCCACATCAATACTATCCAATTTCGGCCATAAAAAATTATTAATCATCTCTCGATTGCGCAATCCATTCACCGTAACTGTTGCTCTAGCCTTATTTTCGAAAAAATGAGGTCAAATGACTCCGCCGGACCATAAACCGCACCAAACAGTCACACGTTGAGGATAGAGAGGATTTTCAACAATAACTCTTGGGATTTCCGAGCCCCAGGTGCGACAATTTTGCTTGTTGACGAAGCCACCTAGGTGGAAATGGGCCTCATCACCCAAAATGATTTTTCGATGGGATTCCGGATCATTTTCATGCATTTCAACGACCAATCAGCAAAGACACTACGTTGTTGATGATCGGCCGGCTTGAGTTCTCGTGTTAACTCAACTTTATAAGCTTCAAGACCCAATTCTTTATGCAAAATACGGTGTAATGACGTTTGTGGAATACCTAATTCCAAAGAACGACGAGCAATGGACAAACCTGGTTTTCTTCAACACTTTCTGCTACAGCAGCAATATTCTCGGCTGTTCTTGAACGACGTGCACGTGTTTTATTCTTCACATCACTAACTTGTTCCAACAGATCGAATTTTTGCACCAATTTCTTTATTGCGGTCCGACAAGGTGCTTGACGACGACCCAAAAATGAGTTTTATGAACGGTCTCTGCCAAATTTTCACCGTTTTTATAGTGAATTTCAATCATTTCAATGCGTTCTTGAAACGTGTATCGTTCCATTTTTATTGATGGCGTAGTTTCAACATGTCAAATGTCAAAAAATGACAGCTTCAAACGTGACATCTGCCAAAATAGCGGGCTATTCAAAATGGAAAACCCTTCATTTTGTTAGCTCATTATTCGAGGTGAGTTGTACTGAGAATTTTCTATATTATTGTCATTTCAGGGCAGGATACACTTGCATGTCTTCATAACATGTACTATTCAAATTTCGCCATATTTTATTATGTCACCGCTATATTGTCAATTTACTTCGGAAATAGAATAATCCCTCTCTTCGTCAAATTGAGTAAAAAGGAAGGCGGACACCCAAAGAATTATGAAAATACAAATAAGTTTGTGAATCGAATGACTAAATTACAATATTACACCGTTCTCACTAATGTATTTACCATGGTCATTAAGAGTTATATGGATAATTTCTTTTGCGATGAAGAAACAGCTAAGGATCCTCATTTTATATGTGGTATAATGGTGCCACTCTGGTTTCCATTTGCAGTTGATCCAAGGATGAAACCACTATTTGCTTTTTATGTTACCATATTTCTATCGACGCAGATTCCTAATATTGGATGTATGTCAGCTTTTTATGCGTCAAGTCATTACATTGCAGCGCGTGTACATCATTTAACAGATTCTTTGAAGGCACTGAAAGTAGATAAATTGGATCCTAATCAAATGAGGGCCAAAATGAGATGTTGCATAGATCATTACATTGAAATAACCAGGTAAGTTTTTTCATTTTCACTCAAAATAATAATCTGAAGACCGCCTGTGTATAGGTTTGGAGAATTGACTCGGAAAGATAGAGATTGTCTTGCCCCAAGGATCATTCACGCGTCGAACGACTCGCCTCTTCACCGCTCTTCTCTTCGCGCCGCCTAGATGAGCGGGTGTCCATTTGATCCAATGCAAACTTCTCTGGCGAAAAACGACGCGTCGCTTCCGAGCGCTTTGCTTCGTCCAAGTGCGCGTCTAACGATTCGGCTCATCCCAAAGACAACCTGTCGCTGGCTCTTCCCGTCGCGTCGCCTACCGTCTCTAAAAATCAAAAAATGTTCAAATTTTCAAAATTTTTCATTCGTTTTTTTCTCATTTTCGCTAGTATAATATTCTGGTTATCTGTTGGTCGGCCTTGAATACGTTAACTTCCTGAGAGAAAAACCTAAAAACTTCAAAATGTCAAGGTATACCTATAGTCCGTTCACGAAAGGTTGAGCACATAGTAGGCGTTTCTTTATTCATCTGAAGTTGGCAGTATTTACTGTCATAAAGTGAAATAAAGTCAACGTTGCCGAATGTACTCGGCCCCGTCCGACGAGCTCACGAGTTATCCATAGAGATAGAATAGTATAGAGTTGCTATCAATAAAATAAAAGTGGTATCAGATCCGCCATATTACTGCCTGTATACGTCGAATTTTGACAACCATTGAATTTTCTCTAAAATAGTGATTTTTGTACCTTATTCAAGTTAAATCGAGATTTCTTGTGTTTAATAAACAATAATAAAATGATATCGTGTGCTGTATGGCTTTCTTCAAACAGAGGAGGGACATATAAGAAGAAAATTAGAGGAAAAACTTATCGTAGGCAGGGATGAGTACTGAACAGATCCGCATTCAAGATTTTTGCTAGTATGTCTTGGTAATCTGATATCTTTCTATATGTGTACCTATATTATCACCTGAAGAAAAATTGTTTAATTGATATTCAATTGACCCTATTTGAACAGGATTCCTAAAAACTGTCTTTAATCGTGAAATTCGAATTTTATTCAATAACGGCAAAACTACTGATTTTAGAGGCATGAAATGTACAGGACACCCTAACTGATTTTTGAAGAGCCATCGATCGGAATTACAAAATTATAGGGTTGCCATTTGAAAAAAATGAGATTTTATAGTTTCATTGAGGCTCACTTTGGGGCCCTTTTTCAGACATCCTGTATAATATTTCCTCATAAGTTATACAAGAAACAGTATCTGCGTACTTTCTTTTGTTCCACTTTCGCAAAAAGAAATTCTTGTTATGAGGGATTTTGAAGACATGGACACTAATTTGTGACAACTGTTTTTTCAAAAAATTTGATAATCAGGCTATAATTCAAGAACCGCTTGAGTGGTTGCACATATCATACATCAAATCAGTGTAGAATTGAACTAAGAATTCGAATATGTATAAATATACAGGGTGTTGCATTCGAAATAACGAAGTTACATTCGTTTCCGGTGAAACCGGAAGTAGATTCCCCTTGAAGATATTTTACAATTGAAGTTCATGTACTCTTTAACGAAAATCCAAAATCTTGAATCTGTATTACGATTCCTTCCTCGAAAACGTCTAATGAAACAATTAAAAAAAATCACCCTGTATAATTACTATTGAGCTGAGATTCTGCATTGATGTATTTGCTATCAATCTTAAGTCCCATATGAAATTTTAAGTTAATAGTCTTATCGCTCCACCAAAGACGAGCGCTTAGGGCTTTTCTCAAATTTTTCGAACTTTCACCTTACCAAGCCGTTATCATTTCACTATTTTTTCTCAACAGTTTGGTGTATCAAATGAACAAAACAGTTGGTTATATAATGGTATTAAACCATAACGCTTATCAAATAATCATCATTGGAATTAGTGGATATTTCGTGATGAAGGTGAATATTTTTTTCATATGAAATAATAGATGATTTTCTTTATTCCTCCATACTTTAATTTCAGTATCAGGATTTTGGAAATCTCTTACAACTTAGTATATGGCTGACCAATCAGTGGTTTGCATGTTACTCCGGACAAGTCCTGGAAGATGCTGTGAGTATAAAATTTGGAAAATGTACCCACAAGAAAATAAGTGCAGGAGTTTTGAACCCCCCTGTAGTGGAGATAAAATAATTACAGTTTAAAAAGGGGTTACAGTTCACTGCGACCTTAAGGTCTATTGTGCCCCCTTACAGTACTGTTCTGACCACACCCTTCACAGCTCGCCGTCCAGTTCCAGAGATCTGATGGAATCCAGTATCTGTGAAGGCTTCAACGGGGCTTGTTCCTCACTCTTACAAGTTTCTCGCCCAAGCAATTCTCTCCTTAGTCTCGCAATGCCAAAGTATTCCGTGACTAGGTGAATGGTGGTTTCTTCCTCCTCCCCACAGAACCTACACCTGTCAGTGTCCGACAATCCCATCCTCAACAGGTGCATCCTTAGGCGACAGTGTCCTGTAAGAAAGCCAGTGAGGAGGTGTAATATTGTTCCTTACTAAGATCCAAAAGATATTTGGATCGAAATATCCACTCGGCTTTCTCCTTCTCCAGAAACTCCTTCTTGTAGGTACACTAGCAGACCCAACAGACGTTGTTCTGTATACACAAAAATTCATTCAATTCGATCCAGCCGTTTAGTTGCAGAGTAGATGAATAACCTAAATAACGACTACAGCGCCATCTGATGATCTGATTTGTGATAATAAACATACGGGCATCAGGCAATACAAAATACATTCATACATCCCTCACACTTCGGTACCTTCTCCTACCCGCCTAGTGCCTACCTCGGAGACGCATTTTGGGGCGATTTCATCTTCAACCTGCCATATCTTTTGATGTATTCATCATAATTGAATGATATGTAAAAGGCAATTTTGTTCTGAATTAAATACCGGGTATGAACGACGTATTTAATTGGATAAGGATCAATAGCGTATTCATAAAAAAAATACTCAAATAATGCATAATTTTGATAAACATTCGGATACCTTTAAAAGGTGATACCGAGTAAACCTTGAAAGATAGATATATGCTATCGCGGACTTTTTTGTAGAACTATTAAAGAGGTACATTTCCGTCATACATTGTTTCCATGTATGTTACCTACGTCTTTCGGTTTTTGCAGCGCACCTGAAAATAGCTGATTTTGGTACTCATATTTATTATCATTTGAGTTATAGTAGGTTTTCTTAATTTTCCTGGGTGAAAAGTATAGCCCATGTTACTCAGGGATAATGTAGCATTCTAAGGGTGAAAGAATTATTGAAATCGGTCAAGTAGCTTATGAGTTAACTCGTATCAAACCCACAAATCCACAAACCCATAAACATACAAACCTTTACTCTTATAATATTAGTATAGATATAGATTTACCTATACCACAGAAAGGTTCTGGGCCAATGAGTAACATTCGTGTGCCCCCTTTGGCAAGTGTATTGGCCTCTACGTTTTCCTTTTTCACGAATGACCGGAAACCAAGATTAAAAAGACCTTATTTTTCTTGCCTGCCTCATCGAGTTTGTTCCGGCACTCCCAGATACCTAATCAAGATAAAACGACAACATCACGAAACAAAAAACGCCATAATTATACATTAGTGAAACAGTTAAACATAAATTTTCATATAATCTAAATTGAATTTCTAGAGTTCATTACTTCAAGAAGAGCTGTACAACATTTCATGGTATCATATGGATCCATCTTTGAGGACCACTTTCAAGATGTTCCAAGCGCAAGTTAGCTACCTAATTAACCTAAAAGTTCAACCATTTCACGTATTAAATAGGGCTCACTTCGGAGGGGTACGTATACTGCAAACTACTGTACAGTTGAAGAAATATTTTCTATTCTCTCAAGCAATGTCATGACGTCACATCGAATATAATTTGTCAGTAACCATAATCAATAATTTACAATACAACAAAATCCTTCCACGTCAATATTAATAGTTATATTCTTCTTCGCGCGGTGCCTTCCGGCCGAACTGAGGCTTGGTAGCCCATTGTTCACCCGCATCGTTCTATAGAGACTCAGTTCCTCAGACACAAAGACAGAAATGTCGCGAGTCTGCCAGGAGTGGTCCCTCTCACAATAGGAATAGTAGATGTTGGATTACCTAGGTGTGCTGACCTCAGTTAGGTTGCCACAGTTGAACAAAATATGCTCAACCGTTTCATCAGTACTCCTGCACCACCGGCATAGGGATCAGCTCGTTAATCCCATTCTCTTCAAATGTTTGTTAAACAGGTGACCAGTCAATGCACCAGTCACCAGACCGAGTTGTTTCCTCTCCAGCAACAGAAGTCTATTGACCTCAGGTTGCGAGGACGGTCTCTCAATGAGAATCCTCGACCACCTCAGGACCACCCCCACACTCCATTCCGAGGAAAATTCCCTGTTCAGCCAGCTCCTGAAGAAGCTTCTAACAGATGTGCGACAGATTGGCAGCGCAGGCTCCGGACCAACAAATGCTAATCTGGCTCCCCGCTTAGCCAGTTCAACTGCCTTGACGTTACCAGGTATACTAGTGTGAATACAGCCGAACGACCCAGCCGAAGATGACCTTGAAATCATCGCACGCTAGCGGACGATAGGGCGGATATCTATGCAAACAGAAACGAACGCTCGCGTTGAAGCAATAGTAAAAAATTAATATCTACAGAACTGTACGAAGGATCGGTTTCAAATTTGGTGTGAATGTTGAAGAGAAACTACTGTTGAAAATTGCATCCACACCTTGCACTCATACCTCAAGGGAACAGGGGGTGGGACGTACCAATCTGAAAAATTCGATTTCTCGAAAACTGCACATAGAATCGATACGAAATTTGGTATGCAGATTTAAGAACAACAGCAGAAAAAAACTACATACACGTCATCCACTTGCACCCCCAGGGAGGGGGTGGACATTTGAAAAATCAAAAAATTCAATTTCTCGAAAACTGTACATAGAATCGATACGAAATTTGGTGTTAAGGTTAAGGAACAACAGCAGAAAAAAACTACATACACGTCATCCACTTGCACCCCCAGGGGGTGGGGGGTGGACATATGAAAAATCAAAAAATTCGATTTCTCGAAAACTGTACATGGAATCGATACGAAATTTGGTGTGCAGGTTGAGGAACAACAGCAAAAAAAACTACATACACGTCATCCACTTGCACCCCTATTGGGTGGGGGGTGGACATATAAAAAATCAAAAAATCCGATTTCTCGAAAACTGTAAATAGAATCGATACGAAATTTGGTGTGCAGGTTAAGGAACAACAGCAGAAAAAAACTACATACACGTCAGCCACTTGCACCCCCAGGGGGTGGGGGGTGGACATATGAAAAACCAAAAAATTCGATTTCTCGAAAACTGTACATAGAATCGATACGAAATTTGGTATGCATATTTGGGAACAACAACAGAAAAAAACTACAAACACGTGATCCAGTTGCACCCCCAGGGGGTGGGGGTGGACATATAAAAAACCAAAAAATTCGATTTCTCGAAAACTGTACATAGAATCGATACGAAATTTGGTATGCATATTTGGGAACAACAACAGAAGAAAACTACATACACGTGATCCACTTGCACCCTCAGGGGGTGGGGGGTGGACACCTCCTGGGGGTGCAAGTGGATGACGTGTATATAGTTTTTTTCTGCTTTTGTTCCTTAACCGGCACACCAAATTTCGTATCGATTCTATGTACAGTTTTCGAGAAATCGAATTTTTTGATTTTTCATATGTCCACCCCCCACTCCCTGGGGGTGCAAGTGGATCACGTGTATGTAGTTTTCTTCTGCTGTTGTTCCCTAACCTGCGCACCAAATTCAGTATCGATTCTATGTACAGTTTTCGAGAAATCGAATTTTTTGATTTTTCATATGTCCACCCCCCACCCCCTGGGGGTGCAAGTGGATTACGTGTATGTAGTTTTTTTCTGCTGTTGTTCCTCAACCTTAACACCAAATTTCGTATCGATTCTATGTACAGTTTTCGAGAAATCGAATTTTTTGATTTTTCATATGTCCACCCCCCACCCCCTGGGGGTGCAAGTGGATGACGTGTGTGGAGTTTTTTTCTGCTGTTGTTCCTTAACCTGCACACCAAATTTCGTATCGATTCTATGTACAGTTTTTGAGAAATCGAATTTTTTGATTTTTCATATGTCCACCCCCCACTCCCTGGGGGTGCAAGTGGATCACGTGTATGTAGTTTTCTTCTGCTGTTGTTCCCTAACCTGCGCACCAAATTCAGTATCGATTCTATGTACAGTTTTCGAGAAATCGAATTTTTTGATTTTTCATATGTCCACCCCCCACCCCCTAGGGGTGCAAGTGGATGACGTGTATGTAGTTTTTTTTCTGCTGTTGTTCCATAACCTGCACACAAAATTTCGTATCGATTCTATGTACAGTTTTCGAGAAATCGAATTTTTTGATTTTTTATATGTCCACCCCCCACCCCCTAGGGGTGCAAGTGGATGACGTGTATGTAGTTTTTTTCTGCTGTTGTTCCTTAACCTGCACACAAAATTTCGTATCGATTCTATGTACAGTTTTCGAGAAATCGAATTTTTTGATTTTTTATATGTCCACCCCCCACCCCCTAGGGGTGCAAGTGGATGACGTGTATGTAGTTTTTTTCTGCTGTTGTTCCTTAACCTGCACACCTAATTTCGTATCGATTTTATGTACAGTTTTCGAGAAATCGAATTTTTTGAGTTTTCATATGTCCACCCCACCCCCAGGGGGTGCAAGTGGTTCACGTGTATGTAGTTTTTTTCTGTTGTTGTTCCCAAATATGCATACCAAATTTCGTATCGATTCTATGTACAGTTTTCGAGAAATCGAACTTTTTGGTTTATCATATGTCCACCCCCCACCCCCTGGGGTGCAACTGGATCACGTGTATGTAGTTTTTTTCTGTTGTTGTTCCCATATATGCATTCTAAATTTCGTATCGATTCTATGTACAGTTTTCGAGAAATCGAATTTTTGGTTTTTCATATGTCCACCCCCCACCCCCTGGGGGTGCAAGTGGCTGACGTGTATGTAGTTTTTTCTGCTGTTGTTCCTTAACCTGCACACCAAATTTCGTATCGCTTCTATGTACAGTTTTCGAGAAATCGAATTTTTTGATTTTTTATATGTTCACCCCCCCCCCCCTAGGGGTGCAAGTGGATGACGTGTATGTAGTTTTTTTTTGCTGTTGTTCCTTAACCTGCACACCAAATTTCGTATCGATTCTATGTACAGTTTTCGAGAAATCGAATTTTTTGTGTTTTCATATGTCCACCTCCCACCCCCAGGGGATGCAAGTGTTTCACGTGTATGTAGTTTTTTCTGCTGTTGTTCCCAAATCTGCATACCAAATTTCGTATCGATTCTATGTACAGTTTTCGAGAAATCGAATTTTTTGGTTTATCATATGTCCACCCCCCACCCCCTTGGGGTGCAACTGGATCACGTGTATGTAGTTTTTTTCTGTTGTTGTTCCCATATATGCATACTAAATTTCGTATCGATTCTATGTACAGTTTTCGAGAAATCGAATTTTTTGGTTTTTCATATGTCCACCCCCCACCCCCTGGGGGTGCAAGTGGCTGACGTGTATGTAGTTTTTTTCTGCTGTTGTTCCTTAACCTGCACACCAAATTTCGTATCGATTCTATGTACAGTTTTCGAGAAATCGAATTTTTTGATTTTTTATATGTCCCCCCCCCCCTGGGGGTGCAAGTGGATAACGTGTATGTAGTTTTTTTCTGCTGTTGTTCTAAAATCTGCATACCAAATTTCGTATCGATTCTATGTGCAGTTTTCGAGAAATCGAATTTTTCAGATTGGTACGTCCCACCCCCTGTTCCCTTGAGGTATGAGTGCAAGGTGTGGATGCAATTTTTAACAGTAGTTTCTCTTCAACATTCACACCAAATTTGAAACCGATCCTTCGTACAGTTCTGTAGATATTAATTTTTTACTATTGCTTCAACGGGAGCGTTCGTTTCTGTTTGCATAGTTATCCGCCCTATCGTCCGCTAGCGTGCGATGATTTCAAGGTCATCTTCGGCTGGGTCGTTCGGCTGTATTCACACTGGTACCAGGTATATCCGCATGAGCCGGACACCAGGTTACTTTCAAAAAGTTATCAGAGCCCAGCCTACGCAGAGCTTTCCTGCATTCTTCTACCAAAAGAGAGTCAACTCTAACATCAGATAGAGATTTCAGAGTTCCCTGACTGTCGCAACATATGTAAATGTGCTGGCCAGAGTATCCCCTTCGAATATTTTAATACTTCTACTTCTTAATATTTGTAAACCCCGTTGTTAGGGTTAAGAAGTTTTAATTCAGGGATCAAAATTTCAAGAGTTAGATCGAGCCGCGAGAGAAGTTTTTGACCAAAATAAGATGAAAATGTTTATTTATGGCAATACATACTAGGAAAAAATGCGAAGTCTGGCACCGATGTTGGAAAACGTTTTCTGACGTCATGGCATTCATTCAGTATGAACGAATTAATTCATTTCCAAATGTTTCAGGTAATCAAAGCGATATATACTTTTGTTATGTTTCTACAAAATGTAACATTTATTTAATGGTTGACACCGATTATACACCGAGTGAATTCTAGGACGACGC
The DNA here is from genome assembly GCA_013421045.1 of Propylea japonica. NCBI lineage: Eukaryota > Metazoa > Arthropoda > Insecta > Coleoptera > Coccinellidae > Propylea > Propylea japonica. Next base: position 11,320,029 of record CM024240.1, read on the forward strand.
AAACATCAAATGCAATATTGTTGTTATTTTTCTCTCTCTTTACTCTCCTATAAACTTTATGCACTTCTTAGATGTTATTTATTGAAACCTTCCAGAAAAATATAAAAAATCGCTCAAAAAGTTCAATACTAGCTCTCTAATATACCTAGTATGGATGCGTCAAAAGTGTTGAATGGGTGAAAGTTCAAATTTTATTACTAACAGCTACTTTATGAATCAAATCTTGAAATAATATTATTACAATTTGAAAATAATAATTGTCATACAAAAATGATGATTCTATCAAAGTGTCCCCCACTCCCAAAATATAACAACAACTAGGTCTAAAAAGTTATTACTAACCGGCTGATTTTTTCACTGTTGCTTAGCAAATATTTCCTTTATGAACTGGTCACATTGTCCTTCAAATTGAGTGGTACGTTTTTCCCAGTCCTACCTCAGAAATTGTACCACAGAACTCACAATTAAAAATGATAACTAACAATTGACAACTTCCAAGTGTGGAATTTTAAAAACGTACCACTTAATTTGAAGGACAATGTGGCCAGTTCCTAAAGGAAATATTTGCTAAGCAACAGTGAAAAAATCAGCCGGTTAGTAATGATTTTTTTAGACCTAGTCGTTGATATATGTTGGGAGTGGGGGACCCTTCGATAGAATCATCATTTTTGTAGAACAATTATTGTTTTCAATTTGTAACAAAATTTTTTCAGGTTTTAATTAATAAAGTAGCTGTTAGTAATAAAATTTGAACATTCACCCATTTAACACTTTTGACGCCTCCATACTGGAAAATTTTAGTTGGGCGTCTCGTCAAAATGAAGCTACTCATAAATATTCAGATTGTTAGTAATCATTATGAAAGACAGTCGCTGGCCCATGGACTAATACTTTTATAGTTTAAGGTTTATCTGCTACACAATTATGATTAGAGGTTGACTTTTTCGAATTGTAAAACAATATTCGAAATGAAGTTTTCTTTGTGTGACTTGAAATATTTAAGTTAAGACTAGAATCGGTCAAGAAAATAATTATATATTATCAAACAAAACCGAAGTTAAACGAAATACAAACATACCAAATTTCATCTACGATATATTTTCAGTTCTTGTCCAACAAAATAATTGAATAGATATTTCGAACACTGTCAACCCTTAATTACTTTATGATATTCCATCAAAAATTGCCTGTTCAATATGGAATATAAGGAAGATGAAATAGTAGTGTTCAAAGAATTGATCTCAAAATTGCAAAAAGTTTCTTTGTTTCCACAGCATGGAAACTCGTACAATGGAAAGTTGCTGATAAAATTTTTAATCCCACTTTCATGTGGCATACCAATTATCGTTGGTATGTTTGGTCACTTGATTCAATCTTATAAAAGTGAGTAGTTGGCTCTTTTTAAATGCTCTCATGAGACATCACCAACAACTGAACTTTCGAAAAAGCACTGATGTGAAGTCAGAAGCTTTTGAGCGTTTGTTGATAATTGGGAAAAAGATAAATCCTTTTCGAATATCCTGGGTGCTATTTGTTTCATTCACGAATTTATCTGTCCCTCTCAAATTTTAAACCCACCCTGTACTTTAAAATTTTGTCGTTCTTTCCGGAAAGTTTCTTGTTCACACAAAAGCTCTCGACTCCACATCGTAAAGGGTTTTCCAATAAGAGGTGTTGTTATGGTAGTCAAAGAAAAACGCCATTTTTCAACATAAATGATCGGATGTTTATTTCATTATAAAGAAGAAGCTATGCCGTTAATAGTGGAAAATTACATCAGGCAAATGACCACCACGACCACGCTTACAGGACCATATCTTTCTAATGAAATTTTCCATAACCAAATCGCAAAGTGGCTGCCCTATGTCCTCGATAGCCTCACGAATTCCATCTTTGACGTCGTCAATCGAAGCTGGGCAATTGGCGTAGACTTTCTCTTTCATTTGGCCCCTAAGAAAGAAGGTGTTAAATCACAAGATCTCGGTGGCCAATTGTGGTCAACTCTTCGAGAGATAACAAGGTCCGGAAACTTTCCCTGCTGAAGATCAATGGTTTCGTTGCTTGTATGGCACGCAGCGCCGTCTTGTTGAAAGTAAACGTGGTCCAGATCAATACTATCCAATTGCGGCCATAAAAAATTATTAATCATCTCTCGATAGCGCAATCCATTCACCGTAACTGTTGCTCCAGCCTCATTTTCGAATTTATCTTTCCTTTTCAAATCTTATACTTTCCCTGATAATTTGAATTTTGTTCTTTCCGGAAATTATCTTGTTCACGAAAAAGCTCTTGACTCAACATCGTATAATTTCACAAGAGTAGCAACCTCAGCTAGGGACATTTTTGAGCGCTCGTTCTACAAACGAGTGCTATATCGTGTAACGTGGTTTTCTCGGTGAAACTTACCTCGAGCGCCAGCTATTCTTTTTTCTTATAAGGGAGAATAGTAAACCTACCAGGGCAGCTGCTAGTCAGAGACAGAGTTCTTCGTTATCTAAGATATTAGCGATAACAGAGAAAATCAGAAATAGAGTAATTTACACAATTTATTCAAATAGCGAAAATAGTTATACAAAAATACAGTAAATAAGGCACTATATGAAATAAATACAAAATAAAAGATTGGTCAGTTTTGTCAGACCGCGAGCACTTTCATAAGAAACAAATCTTTTCCCGGTACGAGTCAGCCAGAATAGATAAGAAGATGGGTTAAATTCAAACGGTGAATGCAAATATATGATAATACCAGGAAGACAGGGATAAAAGGGGTCAGTATAAGAGTGCACAACGGTTATATTTGTCCGATATTCTTTCAGTCCTAGAATTCACCACGTTGTCTACCACTTTGCTTGTTTCTCGTCTAAACAGGTTGGGTTTGGCCAGGTGAAATTAGAGGGTTGAACAGGATATGTCGAACGTGCTACAGCATTGGTTCGGTTATGCCTTCCGGTCTGACCATGGGTATACACGCCATGAAGGACAGACTAACTACAGGCACTAAGGATCGGGATAGAGCAGGACTGTTATTCGGTTGAACGTACTATAGCATTGGTTTGCATCAGCCTTCCGGTCTGACCATGGGTATACACGCCATGAAGGACAGACTAACTACAGGCACCTGGACAAACTAGGAAAGGTATTTTACGGAATCTGACGGAACAGCTATTTCAGGTAGACTCAACGAGGATTAAAAATAGGACTGCAGTAAATCGGCTCGGTACTTACAATTCGATTGCACTAGCACTCACTTAAAAAGGTAGCAAAAATCAGAAAATTTGGTAACTTAGAAAAATTTAGAAAACTCTTAAGAACGTGCGTCTAAAGCAGAACTAATTCGGAACTAATTACCGATGGAGGGAAACCCCGCCTTTTATAATCTTCCGGAGGGGGGTGGAAAAGGTAGGCGCAGAAACGTTAAAAATTTCAGGAGAGTACCTCGGTAAAAACATCTTCAAACTGACTTATCGTACGTATATGCAAAAAACGGCGTTATCTGCGATAGGCGTTGTTCTTGCGGACGGTTCTATTATGTTTTCTGTATGAAAAACAAAATCAATCGCAGTATGTTCGTTTTTTTCGATTGTTGTGAATTAATTCCGAACGGAATAAAAATTCACGAATTAAAAATGAAAACCCGGATAAATTATTTTAAAATGAAGATCAATTTCCCGGTTATGAAATTGAACTTCATTACAAATTAATTATTTTGTTTATGTTTCATATATTTGGTCTCAATCTCAAATCCCATATAAAATTTTGAGTTAATAATCTTATTGCTCCACCAAAGAACGAGCGCTCAAAAGCTCCTGCTAAGGGCTTGTCTTAATTTTGTTTTATGTATTGTATTTTGTTGGCTCATAATTCATGGTGAGTGGTACTGAGAATTTCCTATATTTTCATAATTTCAGGGCAGGATACACAAGAATGTCTTCACAGCATTTACTATTCAAATTTCGCCATATTTTATTATGCCACCGCTATATTGGATATTTGCTTCGGGAATAAATTAATCCCCTTCTTCGTCAGTTTGAGTAAAAAGGAATACGGATACCCAAAGGATTATGAAAATACGAATAAGTTTGTGAATCGAATAACTAAATTACTATATTACACCATTCTCATTGATATAGTCGTATTGGCCATAAACAGTTACATGGAAAATGCCTTTTGCGACGAGGAAACAGCTAATGATTCTCATTTTGTATGTGGTATAACGGTCCCACTCTGGTTTCCAATTAGAGTAGACCAAAGGATGAAACCATTAATTGCTATTTATGCTACCATATTACTATCTTTGCAGATTCCTTATATTGGATGTACGGCAATTATTTATGCCTCAAGTTATTTCATTGCATCGCGAGTTCATCATTTAACAGACACTTTGAAAGCACTGAAAGTAGATAAATTGGATCCTAAGCAAATGAGGGCCAAAATGAGATGTTGCATAGATTATTACATTGAAATAACCAGGTAAGTTTTTTCATTTTCACTCAAAATAATAATCTGAAGACCGCCTGTGTATAGGTTTGGAGAATTGACTCAGAAAGATAGAGATTGTCTTGCACCAAGGATCATTCACGCGTCGAACGACTTGCCTCTTCACCGCTCTTCTCTTCGCGCCGCCTAGATGAGCGGGTGTCCATTTAATCTAATGCAAACTTCTCTGGCGAAAAACGACGCGTCGCTTCCGAGCGCTTTGCTTCGTCCAAGTGCGCGTCTAACGATTCGGCTCATCCCAAAGACAACCTGTCGCTGGCTCTTCCCGTCGCGTCGCCTACCGTCTCTAAAAATCAAAAAATGCGTAAATTTTCAAAATTTATTCATTCGTTTTTTTCTCATTTTCACTAGTATAATATTCTGGTTATCTGTCGTTCGGCCTTGAATACGTTAACTTCCTGAAAGAAAACTTCAAAACTTCAAATTGTCAAGGTATACAGAGTGTCTGTAAACGAATGTGATGGATTTGGGGAGATGATTCCTCGATGAAATAAGCAGGGGTAGTTCATATAAATTTTTTTCGAAATCGACCCCCCTTCCAAAATAAAGTCTTTGGAAGGCGATGACAAGTTAACAGTTTTTAATTTTTTTCTTAAAAACTTTAAAAATTCAATTTCTATGATGCCATTAGTTTTGGTGAAATCGTAAAAAATTCGTATATATTTTTTTCTTCAACTCCCTCTATCTTGAATATTTTTCATTTTTCTATCTATCTTAGAAACACGGTCACCTTTTTTTGAAACACCCTGTATTATAATGAAAAATAACCATAAAATATAATAATAGAAATTTTTTTAAACCGATTCGAAATCCTCTTTACACAGTGGCGTACTTTTTTTGAACTTGAACGCCTTACTAAGCCGTTATCAATTAATTATTTTTTCTCAACAGCTTGGTGGGTCAAATGAACAAAACAGTTGGATGTATAGCGGTACTAAACCACAACGCTTATCAAATACTCATCATTGGAATTAGTGGATTTTTCCTGATAAAGGTGAACATTTTTTCCATATGAAATAATAGATTTTTCACTTAATTCCTCTATACTGTGATTTCAGTATCGGGATTTTGGGAATCTCTTACAATTTAGCATTTGGATGGGCTGTCAATGGTTAGCATGTTGCTCCGGACAATTCCTGGAAGATGCTGTGAGTATAAAATTTGGAAAATGTACCCACAAGAAAATAAGTGAAAAAGTTTTACACTCCCCCGTATTGGAGCTAAAATATTCGAGATAGTTATAGTTTAAAAAGGGGTAGGGGAAGTATGCCTATGATGGCATCCTGCTTATGATGGCACACTTCAAAGAAGTCTGTTAAAATCAACTGAACAAACTTATATATTTACTGAGTTTGTACGCCAAATGGCATTTACGCTTGATATACGTAGTTACCCTTGAATACGTGGCAATTTGTGACTGTTATAAGAGTTCAATCATTTTGGTAAGTGTTGATGTATGATAGTTATTTCATTATTTTTCGTTTTATTTGGATATTCAAAAATTCTATGTAAAAAATGATTATACTTTCCTTTAATCACTCTATAACAATGCTTCAAGTGTAAAAGTTTTAGGTTTTTTCGTCCTTTTAGTACCTTTTTCGCTTTGTTGAAAAATATATGTTACTTATGCTTATGATGGCATAGCCAAAGTGTTCCTATGATAGCATATGGTGCCATCATAGGAAAAAGAATCAAGATCAAGAGACGATTCCTCCAAAGCCTGGTACTTCGCAAGAAATATTAGAGGTATCCGAAAATAATGAAATAGTTTCAAGTGAAGTATCGAGATCATTGAAAATCATACAAGAACTCTCACCACTGCCAACTGACGTTGCAGAATCAACAGTGAATAGAGAAAGAAAACGAAGAAAAGTTGAAATCCTCAATACAACCCCTGACATAAAAGAAAAGAAGTTGGAAGAAGAAGAGAAGACAAAGAAAGAGAGAGAGACGCTAGCTAGAAAGGTCAAAAGATAGATTAAGTTCGTAGAAGAAAATGAAGAAATACATTATGACGATGATTCAGATGCCGCTTGTCTTTATTGTTATAAGCTGTTGTCCATGTCTCGACCAAGGGAGAATTGGTTGCGTTGCCAGAAATGCACCAGCTGGTGCCATGCCGAGTGTGCTAGTGCAAATCATATTCGTATGTGAATTGTGCGCATAAAAATTATATTTTTATATTTTGACGATGCCAAAGAATGTAAATTTAGTTTCTTTACACTTATATTTTCATTTTCATGAAATAGGACTACTATTTTCTTCAATAAAACATTTCAATAAATAATATCATTTTATTTTAAGTTATATGCCATCAAAGGACATACGTGATCTTATGATGGCACCCGTGGCCAAATTTTTAAAAATTTATATTAAAACTATATATAAGAATGCATACTACATACGAGTAGCAGTAAATCTGTACATTCGATGACATAGAAAAATATTCCTTTAATGAAATATGTAAATAATTCGTTAAGGGTGCCAACATGGGCACACTTCCCCTACAACCATAGAATCTACTTCAAATATTCACGCCATAATCATAGAACCATTTCATCGTAAACAGAACCATAGATCATGAACTATAAATACTGAAAAATTTCAGTATTTTTCATCTCATTTGAAAACTATCCGAAATAAATAATAAGTGTAAAAGGAGACTGCCATTCATTTTTCATTTCGAATCGAATGCTGTAAAATAAATATGGGGTTGCCATTTGAAAATCTCGAAATATTTCAATTTTGAGTTTCACATTTTTGCAGCAATATCTCCGAAAAACCTTACGATGTATCAAAATACTGAATATACCACATGAATGCATGGAATCTTTACTATGAGAGTTATGAGACTGCTAAGTTTGGTTCCGTTCGTATAAAAAATAATCGAGATATTGCATTTCCAAACTGGCAATGCAAATGTCAAAATTTCCAGGAATTTGTGAATAACTTGGCAACAGTGCATAGCAGAGAAATTTTTTTAAGTGGGTTATACTGCAAATTTGGTATTGAATCGATACATAAATGAAAATATAGGTAGTTCCATTTGAAATGAGAAAGTAGATATGAGTTTGAGATAGACGTGGCAACACTGTCGACTTGAAAATATTTTAGGCGAAGAGTTCTTTCACCGTCAAGGCTGCTCCTAAAATTTCAGAACGAAATATTCACTAGTTCTCCTAAAACGTCTAATAGGCCAACTTAAAAGGAAAACCCTGTATATATGTAAGTTTGCTCCTAGCATTTTGTGGATGACGATTATTTTTATCGAGGTAAACCCAGTGTATTGTTATTATTGTCAGGTCAGCACTGGTATTATAGTACCCAATAGAAAGCGCCATAATTATACATTAGCGACACAGTTAAACATATAAATTTTCATATAATCTATATTCAATTTCTAGAGTTCATTACTTCAAGAAGAGCTGTACAACATTTCATGGTATCATATGGATCCATCTTTGAGGAGTACTTTCAAGATTTTCCAAGCGCAAGTTGGTTACCCAATTCACCTGAAAGTTCAACCATTTCACATATTAAATATGGCTCACTTCGGAGGGGTACGTATACTGCAAACTACTGTACAGTTGAAAAATATGTTATGTTCTATCAAGCAATGCCATGACGTCACATCGAATATAATTTGTCAGTAAACATAACCAATAATTTACAATACAACAAAATCCTTCCACTTAAATATTAATAGTTATAGACTACAGGCCCGTGTTGAAAAAATTATGGGAATAATCCATTAATCCGCAACGCCGTACAAAAATCATGCGACAGGGGAAAAAATCTAGGGTTGCAATCCCCTCTCTTTCAGTAGTCCAGGGGGTGATTTGACACAACATGAAATAAATTTATTTTGAAATTATTTTATGCAAAGATAATATTTTTTCATATGCCGTACATTTTCGTTGGTTCAAAGGGTAAAAAAAGAAAAAATCCATTTATTTGTCCTAATTTTCATAGTCCTTTCGTGATTCTAGGTTCCTAGTTAGAAACTATGTTGAATATGGGTTTGTATACTATCCATTTATACCAAAATATAGACATGTTGTCATTGATAATTCCAAAATACAACATATTTTTGAGAAGTACTCATGACACTGAAGTTTGCAGTACAAAATCATGCGACAAGGGGGTCTGCTAACTTCAGTGTCATGAGTACTTCTCAAAAATATGTTGTATTTTGGAATTATCAATGACAACATGTCTATATTTTGGTATAAATGGATAGTATACAAACCCATATTCAACATAGTTTCTAACTAGGAACCTAGAATCACGAAAGGACTATGAAAATTAGGACAAATAAATGGATTTTTTTCCCCTTTGAACCAACGAAAATGTACGGCATATGAAAAAATATTATCTTTGCATAAAATAATTTCAAAATAAATTTATTTCATGTTGTGTCAAATCACCCCCTGGACTACGGAAAGAGAGGGGATTGCAACCCTAGATTTTTTCCCCCTGTCGCATGATTTTTGTACGGCGTTGCGGAATAATGGATTAGAAGCAGCATTGAAATAGTATGACACAGATGCCGTACAAAATCAAATGACCAAATTTACCCAGGTAATTGTCGGAAAAAAAAAATTTGACTTTGTGGCTCCACATTTTTTTTACGGCGCTACGCGTTTTCTTATTATTTTTTAAGGATCTATCGATGGTAAGAATGCCGTACAAAAATATGTGACCAAAATGTACCCACTCTACCTGTACTTTCGAATCCTCACCTGCACTCAGTTGGACAGCTTACAAGTGACGGCATAGTGCTGAATCTAATTATTTTATGCTCTTATATCGTTTTAGATAGGTCCTGGTGGTTCAAATGACCCATAATTTTTTCAACACGGGCCTGTATTCTATTATACGAATGCCCGCCGTGGCACTGCATTCTTATTTTCAGATGCCTATAGGTACCTATCTTGTACAGCAGAACCCCCATAACGGCGCGCTTTTCGACGTTTACGATTTTGAGGTTATGTTCAAAAGTTGTGCCAGAAGTCTCTTTGTTTATCTACCATCTAAGGTTGACACAAAGAATTCGCATAGATATCCCAGCGTTATCTTTTCGGGATATTGAGAGTACTTTTGTGATGTCCCTGCGAGGTTGCTGGGAGCTCCATATCTCCTTCAAATTTCCGCCTCAGGGATATTCCCAGAGAGCTCTCAAAGTTATCCCTTGTGGAAATTCTCGAACTACTCACATTGTGGAGGTCAATGGGATATTCGTATAAACCTCCCATTGTGACAAGTATGAGAACTTCCCAACAACCTCCACACTGTGAGCTTTTTGAGAATATCCGATCAACCTCCCATTGTGATCAGTATGAGAATCTCTCAACAACCTCCACATTACGAGCTTTTTGGGAATATCTCTGGACCTCCCATTGTGAACGAAATGAGAAATCTTATTATCGATATTATCGATAATTCACAGTATCCATACAATTCATTGAACCATCCGTACAAATAGATATTTTTTTCTTCGAATTGCAATTTTCACAAGTAAAGAGCTCGCGATGGGATATCTTTGCGACCTCTATAAGAAGTCGCAACGCGAATATCTCATTCTTGTCCCGTTGCGACCTCTACAAGAAGTCGCAATATCTTATTTTGGTAATATTTGTGACATCTATTTGATGTTTCATTAGGAGTTCGCATAGAAGTCCGATTTGTAGCGTCTCGGCGACCTCGCCGGGGAGTCGAAATGCGAATATCTCATTCTGGTTATATTTGTGACATCTATAGGATGTCGCAATAATAGTTCGCATGATGTCGGAGTTTTTTCATCATTTATAATTTGGACGAAAATTGCTAAATCCCGTAGGGAGTAGGCACTGTGACTAGTTATACAGGGTGTCCCAAAACTCGACGTCAACCCGGAACCGGGTGAAAAGGCAAGTAATGCTGGTTGTCAGAAAAATATAAAAAAAAGTCTAAGTTGCATGATTTTAAAATAATGGGCATTTAAAAAAACACGCAAAATTTCACACCCTGTGACAGTATTTTCTCTCCTGTTGCCACAAATATCAACTTTTTCGAACTTTTTTTGCTGTGTAACCTTGAATAATAATGCTTGTCTAATCTGTAATCAAAATTTGGATACCAGCTGCTCTAGATTTCATGAAAATAGGGCTTCTCAAAACAAAAATTCAAAATAAACAATTGCCTAGTTCCAACAGACTGTATTGAAAAAAATGTACTACGCATGTTTGGCATGTTTTGTCAAAAGTTGGCGCATTAAGTAGGGATTCAAAAATGGTATAATACTTGTTAAATTGTAGCTGCCGTAGTTCAAATTCGCTTTAGGTTGTCTTTGTGTACACTTTTTCTTTAACTGCTTCCCAGTAAAAAACTCCAATGTATTCAAATCCGGTGAACGAGCCGGCCACGAGATTGGACCAGAACGTCCGATCCATCTTCCGGGTGAAAATGTTACAAAAAAAAATTTCCAGGGAAATTTCTCCGGAAAAATTTTTTCTGGAAAAATTATTTTCTCTGGAAATTTTTTTTCTGGTAACATTTTTTCCTGGAAAAAATGCGGCACCGATGCTGGAAAACGTTTTATGACGTCAAGGCATTCGTTGAGTATGAACGAGTTAATTAATTTTCAAATGTTTCAGGTAATCAAGGCGACCTATACTTTTGTAATGTTTCTACAAAATGTATCAGTTATTTAATGGTTCACACTGATTGCTTATACACCGAGTGAATTATAGGAGGACGCAAACATCAAATGCAATATTGTTGTTATTTTTCTCTCTTCACTCTCCTATAAACTTTATGCACTTATTAGATGTTATTTATTGAAACCTTCCAGAAAAATATAAAAAATCGCTCTGAAAGTTCATTACTACATTGTGAGCTCTCTATTCGAGGAATTAAATCGAGAAAATGTTTTCACTACAAACTAAAGGGTAGTGTTTATCATAGACTAACTAAACGGAGAATTGATGAGACACTAGTAGAACAAGCTTCAACGCCATCTGTTTTTGTACAACATTACGAATTCGTGAAAAAAGCTCAATTGAAAAAGGAATCTGTATCGTGAAGTTGCCTCAAAAAGAATTCTGTAGTGCACCTTTTGAATAGGTAGGTACACCCATATACAAGAGGCAAAAAGTTTTTTGAAATTCAATTTCCAAAGGAAATCAGAAATGGATTCGTGCAAGTTATCGATGAGTTAGGAAATTTATTTTCATGGAAATAATACCTGCAACGAACTTTCATCTGATCTTCTTTTGGAATCGAGAAATGAGGATCAATAATCAAATTCTGGATAGAATAAAAATTTATTAACTGAAATAGGTATCACCAATTGAAAATATAGATTTATTTCATAAATATCTAATCAATAAACTAATAATTGCATTGAAAACATTTTCAAAACTAACAATAATGAATTCAATAATACAAAATATGAGCATTTACCGACTAAACTTATTCAATACAAGAAAAACTTTTTGAAAACTATCTTAATTCTTATAGGTAACAGAATATATATAATATATATTGTATAATTACCTTCTTACATCTCGATTTTCACATCCAATAACACAGCACGTCTTCACTCTTGCAGGCATATCGAAATTTATTATATTTCAAAAAGAACGTGTCAAACCACTCCTTGTGTCAGTTGACAATTCAAAGGTTTTTTGATAATAATGATTTTACATACTTACTATTTTCTCGATAGGATTTCCATGAATGCAATGACATCTAACTATCAAATTGAAAATAATTTTTTCGAGTATTAGTCTCCTCCTCCGACAGATGGCGCGGAATATACGAGTGGCTCATCTAATTTTTTAGTTTGTCTATGGTTCATTACTACATTGTGAGCTCTCTATTCGAGGAGTTGAATCGAGAAAATGTTTTCACTACAAAACTAAAGGGTAGTGTTTATTTATGGTGAAAATAAGACAAAATACACAATCTGACTCCGACGCTATAATTATCCGTTTTATAACGTCATCCCATTATTTTTGTGAACAGTCCATAACTTACGTAATACTTAAGTAATTTATTTACTTAAGTTTATTGTTTATCTGCTACGCAATTATGATGAGAGGTTGGCTTTTTCGAACTACAATAAACAATAATCGAAATAAAGCTTCTTTTGTATGGTCTTAAATATTTACATTTTGACTGATATCGATCAAGAAAATAATTATATATAATATTACGAAAGCCGAGTTAAACGGTGCACAAACATACCAAACTTCAACTACGACAGTTTTTCAGATATCTTCAGTTTTTGTCCAACAAAATGATTGAATAGATAGATAGAATAACCTTAGACTAAAAAAGTTCTTTAGTCTGCAAACCGTTCATTACTTAATGATATCTGCTCAATAATTGCTTGTTCAACATGGAATATAAGGATGATGAAATTATAGTGTTTAAAGAATTGATCTCTACTTTGCAAAAAATTTCCTTGTTTCCACAAAATGGAGATTTATACGATGCAAAGTTGCTGCTCAAATTTGTTATCCCAAAATTATCACTTGGCATGCCAATCATGGTTGGTATGTGTGGTCACTTGATTCAATCTTATAAAAGTGAGTAGTTGACTCTTTTTAAATGCTCACAGAAGACATCACCAACACCAACAACTGACAAGTTGAAAATTCAAAGAAGCACTGATTTGGAAACAGACGCGTTTCCAATCTTTTTTCTTTTGGCGAAATTTGAACATAATTATCTGAATCTCAAACTCTTTGTGACAATATTCCTTAACATTCACCCAACTGATTTCTTTTGTTAACGATATTTAACAATATTCAAATAGTTTTAAGTTCTAATTTCGTGGAAACTGTGAGACAGAGTACTTAGTATTGATTTTTTCCTCGAGCATCATACGTAGGTAATGTTCCTCTAGTGATGTTATGATCCAGAAATTGAACTCTGCGAAAAACTTAAGGCATTGATACGTAAAAGTGAGGAATGGGAACGGGAATACAACGACTATAACCTCGAAGAAAATCGCGTAAAATGGTATACAGATGGTTCCAAAACCTCTACAGGAGCTGGCGCTGGGATATACGGGCAAAGTACCAAGTGTGCACTGTCGCTGGGCTCCTGTATGAGCGTCTTTCAAGCTGAAATCTTAGCTATTGAAAGATGTCTAGATAGAAATCTAGAAAAAAGATATCAGAAGTGCGATATAGCTATACACTCAGATAGTCAAGCTGCTTTAAAGCACTGAGCTCCTACGTCATCGACTCAAAGATGATCTGGGAGTGCCGGAACAAACTCAATGAGGTTAGCAAGAAAAATAAATTCCAATTATTATGGGTTCCCGACCATTCGGTAATCAAAGGAAACAAAGAGGCTAATATACTTGCCAAAGAGGGCGCACGAATGTCACTCATTGGCCCAGAACCCTTCTATGGTGTAGGTAAATGTACCTATAAGAAGGAGTTTCTGGAGAAGGAGAAAGCCGACAGAAAATTTCTGGCGGAATCTCCCAGGGATGGATAATTCCAAAAGTTCCTTCGGAACTTTGAAACAGCAAGATCCAAAAGATATCTGGATCTTTGTAAGAAACAATTACACCTTCTCACTGGCTTTCTTACAGGACCCTGTCGCCTCAGGAAGCACCTGTTGAGGATGGGATTATCGGACACTGACGAGTGTAGGTTCTGTGGGGAGGAGGAAGAAACCTCCATTCACCTAGTCACGGAATGCTTTGGCATTGCGAGCCTAAAGAGAGAATTCCCCTGGCGAGAAACTGTAGGAGTGAGGAATAAGCCTTGTTGAAGCCTTCACAGATATTAGATTTCATTAGATCTCTGGAATCAGAAGGCGAGCAGTGAAGGGTGTGGTCAGAACAGCACTGTAAGGGGGCACAATAGACCATGAGGTGAAAGTAAACTGTAACCCCTTTTAATCTAAACTAACAAAACTAGCGTTCCTCTTTTTGCACTGAGATCAGCTAGGGCCTCTTATGTTTTATGTATTGTATTTTGTTATCTTATAATTTTCTATGATATCATTAATTTCAGGACAGGATACGCTTGAATGTCTTCATAACATGTACTATTCAAATTTCACCATATTTTATTATGCAACCGCTATATTGTCAATTTGCTTCGGAAATAGAATAATCCCTCTCCTCGTCAATTTGAGTAAAAAGAAAGGCGAATACCCAAAAAATTATGAAAACACAATTAAGTTTGTGAATCGAATAACTAAATTACAATATTACATAATTCTCATTAATATAGTCGTATTGGCCATAAACAGTTACATGGAAAATGCCTTTTGCGACGAGGAAACAGCTAATGATTCTCATTTTGTATGTGGTATAATGGTGCCACTCTGGTTTCCAATTGAAGTGGACCAAAGGATGAAACCATTAATTGCTTTTTATGTTACCATATTACTATCAATGCAGATTCCTAATATGGCATGTATGGCAGTTATTTATGCCACAAGTTATTTCATTGCAGAACGAGTTTATCATTTAACAGATTCTTTGAAGGTACTGAGAGTAGATGAATTGGATGCTAATCAAATGAAGGCCGAAATTAGATGCTGCATAGATCATTACATTGAAATAACCAGGTAAGTTTTTCATTTTCACTCAAAATAATAATCTGAAGACAGCCTGTATATGGGTTTGGAGAATTGACTCGTAAAGATAGAGATTGTCTTGGCCCAAGGATCATTCACGCGACTCGCCTCTTCACCGCTCTTCTCTTCGCGCCGCCTAGATGAGCGGGTGTCCATTTGATCCAATGCAAACTTCTCTGGCGAAAAACGACGCGTCGCTTCCGAGCGCTTTGCTTCGTCCAAGTGCGCGTTTGATCTATTCCGCGTCTAACTTTCGATAGGGATAACTGTGATTTGACAGAAAGTAGAAGCAATATTATTTTGATATTTCTGTTCAGTCATTGACAAATTATTATATAATATACATCTAAGATAAAAAAAACTTCATTTACGAAGTTAAAAAACCATTAAAAAGTATGTTTCTTCAAATGAGACACCTAATACAGTAGAGACTCGATAATCCGGATCAATTAATGCAAGGGATGATCCGGATTAATGAGGAATCCGGAATACCGCGTCTTACAATTTAGTAAAGATGCAATTTAAAAAAGCGGTTGAAATAAATATAGGCTTTATTATCGAAATCATAAAACAAATATATTATTTGGAATAATTAGATATTTTACGTTTTCTACTGTAAGGGAAAAAGAATGCTGAACAATAGCTTTCCCCTGTATATCTTTCAGAAGCTGAATATCAGTAATTGCCATGAGTTATGGAATAAACAGACTGCATCGAATTGATCTATGCTCTAAATGCATTTGCTAACATTATCCCCGTCTTCGAGGATCGAAAAAATATGTGCTAAAAGGCCTTTTCGGTATATCAGTTTTGTTAATTTGATATCATTATGATCCATATGCTGTATCAAAGCTGTATGGTTTGGAGGAAGAAACATTCCATTCCATTTCACTAATTAATTATTCTTGTCTGACTTTTCTTGTGTAATACCATTGTGCACTATTATATACCGAAAGAACGCCCGATCGTCGTCATAGAAATTGAGTTACGACAAGTTAGAACCGTAAACCACGTATGCAACGATCGGAAATTCGGATTATTGAGTCCTGCAACTCCTGCAATCCGGATTATAAGGACATAATACTATCTTGACGTCAATCCGGACTAGTAAATATCCGGATTATCGTTCTGCGGATTATCGAGTCTCCACTGTATATTTTTAATTTTTTTAATCAGTACAACACACTCTACAATTTTTCTATTGCTATTTCGGTAGATGTCACGTTTGAAGCTGCCATTTTTTGACATTTTCACGTAGAAACTAAGCCATTAATAGAAATGGAACGAAACACAAAAGAAACTACGCATTGAAATTATTAAAATTCACTATAAAATGGTGAAAATTTGGCAGAGACGGTTCGTAAAACTCGAACATTTTTGGGTCGTCGTGAAGCACCTTGTCGAACCGCAATAAAGCAATTGGTGGAGAAATTCGAGCTGTTGGGACAAGTTTGTGGTGTGAAGAAAAAACCTGAGCACGTCGCTCAAGAACAGCGGAGAATATTACTGCTGTAGCCGAAAGTGTTGAAGAAAACCCAGGTTTGTCCATTCCTCGTCGTTCTTTGGAATTAGGCATTCCACAAACGTCATTACATTACTGGACAACGGTTACTTTCAACAAGACAGCACTACGTGCCACACAAGCAACGAAACCATTGATCTTTTGCGTGATTACAATTGGCCACCGAGATCTTGTGATTTAACACCTTGCGACTTCTTCCTATGGGACCACGTGAAAGAGAGATCTACGCCAATAGCCCAGCGTCGATTCAAGACCTCAAAGATGGAATTCGTGAGGCTATCGAGGACATCGGGCAGCCACTTCGCGATTTGGTTATAAAAAATGTCTTTAAAAGGATATAGTCCTGTAAGGGTGGTCGTGGTGGTCATTTGCCTGATGTTATTTTCCACTATTAATGGCGTAGCTTCTTCTTTAAAATGAAATAAACATCCGATCATTTATATTGAAAAATGGCATTTTTTAATATCAAAATCACACCTCTTATTGGAAAACTATTTATGTAGTAGATTAATAACTATTTAAATCGAATTGAAATCCTCTTTACACAGTCGCACATTTGTGAACTTCACTTTATTAAACCGTTCTCAATTCACAGCTTGGTGGGTCAAATGAATAAAACAGTTGGATGGATATTGGTACTAAACCACAACGCTTATCAAATATTTATGATTGGAATTAATGGATTCTTCGTGATTAAGGTGAACATTTTCTTTTCATATGAAATAATGGATGATTTTTTTAAACCTCTATACTCCGGTTTCAGTATCGGGATTTTGGAAATCTCTTACAATTTATTATTTGGATGGCCAATCAGTGGTTTGCATGCTGCTCTGGACAATTCCTGGAAGAAGCTGTGAGTAAAAAATTTGTAAAATGCTGTAACGTTGTTGTTTTGAATTTGTCATAAAGTGTGGTTTTGCCAAATTTGCTGAATCTTTTCTTCTTTTCTTTTTCCCCTTGGGGGATAATTTTTATTCGTATTGTATCAACCACTGCACATATATTTTTGTGTTGGTAATAAATTATTGTGACTTGAATTTTGAGGGATTTTTGTTAACTCTTACTCTGGTAGAGGAGTAAGCAGTTCATTTACCTTGAGTAGGCAGGCATTACTCTACCTGGCGCCCATTACATTCCATCCGATAGAACTCACTCCCGTCTTCACTGAGTGTAGCCGCGAGCCTTTCATTGCCTTGAGACCGGCTTTCCCCAAAGTCTACGTTTCAATGCAACTGCTACACTACAGCTCGCCTTTCGGCTCCAGAGTCTCAATAAACTTTCAAATATGAATGTTCATATACTCTAAAAATATATTTCTAGAGTTCATTACTTCAAGAAGAGCTGTACAACATTTCATGGTATCATATGGATCCATCTTTGAGGAGCACTTTCAAGATGTTCCAAGCGCAAGTTGGTTACCTAATTCACCTAAAAGTTCAACCACTTCACATATTGAATAGGTCGCACTTCGGAGGGGTACGTATACTGTAAACCACTGTATAGTTCAAAAAATTATTCTCATTCTATTCGATAAAGCAATGACATGACGTCACATCGAATGCAATTTAGTCGCACCAAAGAATTGATTTACTCTGAAAACATGCTTGCTGCAACATATTTGGCCTGGCAAGTTTTTAGATTGTCACCCTGTATTGAGTCATTCTGATTGTGATAAGACCTTTTCTTTTTCATTTTGGAATAGCTTTTGTTGGGTTCACTTATTTGAAATTCATTTATAAATATTATAATCATTTCTAAAAAACTTTTAAGTTTTTCACTCCCAGTCTCTGAAACAGAAATAATTAAAACATTTTAAATTAAGATGAAATGCTCCTGCAAAAATCTTTGTACTAATTTGTCAGGTGGAAATGTCAATTAGACTGCAAACGAAAAAAACACACAATTCCGAAGATTTTACAAGTTTATCTGAAGAAGGTGTCTGATATAGACACCGAAACGTTACATTATTCTTTTCGTTTATTTCCTTTTTTAGTTTTAGTGTTAGACAACAATTTTTTCAATACCAATTTGCCCTGACAAATTAGTACAAAGATTTTCGCAGGAGCATTTCATCTTAATTAATTTTTTTTAATTATTTCAGTATCTAAGACTGGAGTGAAAACCTAAAAAGTTTTTCAGGAATGCAGAATCCTCCCAGATTATATTTCAATCGATATTATTATCATTTGATTATTCGGAGGAAATTTTACGAATCTTTTGTCAGTGACTAGTTCCATTGAAACTATTGTTCATAATATTACAAAAATAGAACTTGAAAGAGCTGAAGCGAAGGTTTTGACAAGAAATGAGATGGAAATTTAATTTATGGTAATGCTAGGAAAAATGCACAGTCTGGCACCGATGATTTATGACGTCATGGCATTCGTTCAGTGAACATATAGTCCATTCACGAAAAGTTGAGCCGTCGGTTGGCCATGGAAATTTGGCATATTCCACTGTGTATATTAAAATTTTAGGTTATGTTGTTTATTTTCTTGTCAGATTGATACGCAATGTTGTCAATATTGCATAGAGTTCTCTGATAACTCACAAGCTCGTCGGACGAGGCCGGGTACATTCGGCAACGTTGACTTTATTTTACGTTGTGGCAGCAAATACTGCCAAGTTCAGATAAATAAAGAAACGCCTACTATGTGCTCAATCTTTCGTGAACGGACTATACATTATTAATTTCCAAATGTTTCAGGTAATCAAAGCGACCTATACTTTCGTTATGTTTCTACAAAATATATCATTGATTTAATATTTGTTAACTCCACAACCCACCAAATAATTTACTCTACCTGAAAACGAACATTATACCAATAAGTGAGAGACTGAACACCCTTAGCACTAGTTTTGCAGATAGACTAAAAAATCATAAAGACATATTGACTCTCTCTACCAAAATGATGAAAACCATACATCCACCATAAAACACCCTACACAGACCCTGCTGAATATTTTAGGAGTAGCATAATATGTACATTATTATATATGATTTTTTTTGTTATTGTTAAACATAAAAATACAATGTAACTAAAAAACTAGGCTGAAGGACCCAAGGTCGGTGGCCATTTGCTCTGCAATAAATGACTGTTATTATTATTTGTTAGATCCACAAAATATAGAATATCCGGAACCACCGTGTACGTGAAGGGAATTAACAACGAAACAGAATTGAGTTGAAACCTTTTAGAAACGGAAAGAAAAATAAATCAAGAATATTCGAATAGCTTCAGGCAATTGACTCGTTACTGTTTACGTTGTCGGTTGTCGACAATGTAATCAAATTGAAGCCACAGATTTCGAAAATTTATTGAAGTGAATAGTAATTTTTCACTATTATGGTCTTTAATTTTCTATCCCAAAACAGTTAATTTCACAACTAGCAATTCTCACGAATATTAACATTTTCTATCGAAAATGAATGTTTGAGTACATCTTACTAAAAACTTAAGTTCTCGCTCTCAAGCCTTTTTTTTGGCAGTAATTCCAGAAAGCTAAATAATTTTTTTTATTAAAGCAACATTTAGGACTACCATGTTGAAAAATTAGAAACTGCAAAATACTCACTGCATAGGAATATATGACTTTTTCAAACCTAGCTGACAAAATACATTGAAAAAACACTCAAAAAGTCATAACTCGAGAACTACAAAGAATGGCATTGTATACATGAGGTATTTTTGGATAGCCACAGGTTTGAGGAATCTACAAAAAATTCATTGTAGTCAATCGACCGAATACCCTGTATAAACATTAAAGAAAGTATTAAAACATGAAGACAACAAAAAATGAATGGATGAATGAATACGCCACTCTGAAATATAGAGCTTGTAGTCAATTTTCATTTGAAATGGAATATGTCATTTTCTACATTTTGCGCCCCTAGGTCGTTTGTGCCCGTGGCAAATGCCTCCTTCGCCACCCCCACGGTCCGGCTCTGCAAACTATGGCAGAAAAAATGTTTCCACGACTATTGAATAATGTACCCATTATACGTCTGTTCATTCGGCCATAATAATACACATTTATCACAAGTGAATAATGAGGTATTAATCACTGCTGTCAGATGCTTCATAGATTCAGCTTAATTATCTATTTTTTAAATTGATATTTCTTCATTATTCTGAAGCACCCCAAGTAACAAATATGGGTATACCACCTATCATTAAAGGCTCGTTGCATAATATACTATTGTGATATTTCGTCTGAAATTACGCACTCTGATGCGGAAAAGAAGAATTTCATGAAATAAAACATCTTGGAGATTCCAAAAACTTCTTTTATTTCTATACTTCTGTATAAATATGGAAAAACTATTTTATAAAGACTAACCCAAACATTAAAAAACATTAAACGAAAAATTGAACGAAAACAACAAAGATTGTTAAGCATTTGTAAATTGGAGCACTAGCATCTTCGCAATTTGCTGAAAAGTAAAAGAATAGTAAATTAATGAAAGACATAATAATGTAATTGATGTACATCTCAGAGTAAGAAGTAAACATAGAGATGCCCCTCAGATCAATGAGAGACCATAGATAGGGTCCAAACACAATATCAAATTAATTTGAGGACAAGAACGTTTGTTTTTTTTTTAAATTTGACAGTTCAAAAATTAACAGATTTGTCTCAAGCAATAATAAACTACCCCAAAATCAGTAAAATAATTCAGTTTATGAATATCGAATCGAAACGAAAATGTAAACACGACGCTTCAAATAACCAAACAGTGATAGAACGGTGTTGCCAAACTGACAAATTGTTCATAGCAGACTCTAGCTGTTAAAGTAACGAAAGTTGATTTTCTGATAGTTAGGAGTCTAAAGTGTTTTTCCTGACGACGGCTGGCTAATGCTGGCCGAAACGTTGAACAGAGGCAGTGAACGCGATTGAAATATCTCAAATTATTATTTGGGCTATATTCGATAATCACTCACCAGCAAAAAAACTCGGCTACCTGAAATATTGCTGACGTTCGTTGTCCAAGAACTTTTTCATCAATTTCAATTGTTTCCACGACAAATTGTAGATATACTTTTTGGTATTAGAAGAAACTTCTGAAAAGTTTTCCAAAACGGTTGATAGCATATTCAAAATAGTATATTATTCGATGAGCGGTAATGCAGGTCAAAACACAAGCAGATGAATTTTGCACCACGAGCCGTTAGGCGAGTGGTGTAATTCATCAAGTGTGTTTTGAGCATTACCGCGAATTGAATACTATACTTTATCCACGACTTCTTCAGTAAAATTCGAATTAATCTGCATTTAAAAATTTTTTAACAGTTGTTAAAGCGTTGACAACATTTCGTCCAACCGTCAAACCTCTGTACTCTGTGGTCGGGAATCAAATCAGAGTCTCTAACTAATCAAATCAAGTACTTTCGCAACTTCAAAAATTTACGTTTTCCAAAAATAAATTTGGAATGAATCGCTAGAACGTTATCTTGATGGCTGAAATAGATTTCCGGATCGATCCTACTTTTTATTCATTTTTTTGTAAGCAATTTCATTTTTCCTAGGTATTTTTATTAGCGGGTGTTATTATAACACTCGCTTTTCGGTTCATAGACATGTCTACGGTTGTGTTATAGCTACTATTACACATAGAAATTAGTTTAATAATTGATATATTAATCTATAGGAGTGGATATAGTATTATGTCAATTATTAAACTAATTTCTATGTGTAATAGTAGCTATAACACAACCGTAGACATGTCTATGAACCGAAAAGCGAGAGTTATAATAACACCCGCTAATAAAAATACCTAGGAAAAATGAAATTGCTTACAAAAAAATGAATGAAAAGTAGGATCGATCGGGAACTCTATTTCAGCCATCAAGATAACGTTCTATCACGAAAGCGTTAAATCCACAAAAAAATCGTTATAAAGAAATTTCGTTATACAGAAAATCTGTTTCTATAGTCGGCAATGTCGCGGTCGAATTCACTGATAAATTTAAGTTTATCATTCAAACTTAAGCACTTGCTTTTAGAATTTTTTGCACAACTTTTCACACTAGCGTAATGTTTAGATTGAAACCAAACAGCCAGGGGTGTATTTTAAACTGTTTCTGCCCGCCGTAATGATTAAGTTTAAGGTCGGAATATATTACGTATGTCCGGAAAAAACCCACCCTTATACCTTCTTATCAATACCCATTCAAAGAGTGATAATCTTGGAATATTGTGTTATAGAGAGAATTTACTTCGTTTTAGAGGGTGTTTTTAACATGGAATTTGGATTCAAGGTGCAATGTCTTGTACGAAATTCGTTATATAGACGTTCGCTAAAGGGAGGTTCCACTGTATCTCCAAATAAAAGAAAAATCTTCATAAAGAATACATAATTGGAAATACTTACGTGATCATACTTGGTTCTTTAAGGCACGTCGGCCTCGCCTTCCTTGCAGCCCTATAAATTATATTCATTTAAAATTTTTCTACTTATCATCTAACGAACAAGCAACGGATATGAGAGACCATAAATTCATTATTAAGCTCTCGTTCTACTTATATTAAACTTCACCTCAACACGATCATTCAATCAATGAATATGACAATTACCTTTGGAAGACTCTATATATTTTTGTAGAAGATTTTCTGGCGACTTTTTCGCTCTTGCTGATCTCCTAAAAACGCTAATATTAAGGTCAGAAGTATCCTCCTGTGACGTTCCTTGATTTTGTACAATTTTAAATGCCGGTGACTCACGTTCGCTCGTTTTCGAGCTCTCGTCTTCTTCTGATATCTTCGCCCTGAAATAATATTAAGTTTTGAATAATTTATACAAACGGTAATTTTATTCTATGAGCTACGAGTGTTTTTGAGTAATATGTATGCAATTAAGAGGAGATGGGTAATAAAATATTTTGACATTGGTTTTTTGTTTGGTTCTATAAAGGGTTTTCCAATAAGAGGTATTACTTTTATATTCAGAGAAAAATGCCATTTTTCAATATAAATGATCGGATGTTTATTTCATTATAGAAAAGAAGCTATGCCGTCAAAAGTGGAAAAAAACATAAGGCAAATGACCACCACGACCACACTTACAGGACCATAATATTGTCCTGTAACTGTTGGCTATTGAAAATTTTGTTCAATAGCCAAATCGCAAAATGGCTGCCCTATGTCCTCGATAGCCTTACGAATTCTATCTTTGAGGTATTGAATCGACGCTGGGCTATTGGCGTAGACCTTCTCTTCTCTGTATGAGCCGGAGGATCGAATTTTATCAATTAAAGGAGTTTGATAAAAAAAACTACCACGAATTAGGTTCGTAGATGCAAAATTGAAATGATAATGAGGAATTCACTTACTTCTTCGATAATTTTTTGATAGGTTTGCTGCTGGGATATTTTCTTCTTTTCCTTTTGTCTGCCACTTCTGTGTTAGGCTGTTTATCTCTGATGGTTCACTTCTATCGAAAGTATTCGAATTAGTGCTTCGGGCAGTATCTTCCGTTTCCTCGCTGAAACAATATTTATATTTTGGATTAATAAACAAAACTGTATTGCCAGAGTAAAAAGTAAACCTAGATATGGCTTTACGCATTTTTTGACGTGGCTAAGTAGAATCTGTTCATGAACACGAACAACATTCCGGCGTGCGAACTCGTGCCTTATCTTTATTCCGTATTGGAATGATTGGTCTACCGCTCCCCTACTCTGATACTAACGGCTAACGTCTGTTACAGACAATTCTGTCAGTTTGGCAACATCGTCTGTTATTGTTTAGTTCTTCTTCTTCTTCTCTGTGCGGTGCCTTTCCGGCCGAACTGAGGCCTAGTGGCCCATTGTTCACCCGCATCGTTCTATAGAGACTCAGCTCCTCAGAAATGTCGCGAGCCTGCCAGGAGTGGTCCCTCTCACCATAGGGATAGAAGGTGTTGGATTACCTAGGTGTGTTGACCTTAACTCATTAAGGTTCCCACAGTTGAACAAAATATGCTCAACCGTTTCATCAGTACTCCTGCACCACCGGCATAGGGAGCAGCTCGTTAATCCCATTCTCTTCAAATGCTTGTTAAACAGGTGACCAGTCAATGCACCAGTCACCAGACCGAGTTGTTTCCTCTCCAGCAACAGAAGCCTATTGACCTCAGATCGCGAGGACGGTCTCTTAATGAGAATCCTCGACCACCTCAGGCCCACCCTGCGCTCCATTCCGAGGAAAATTCCCGGTTCAGCCAGTTCCTGAAGAAACTTCTGACAGATGTTCGACAGATTGGCAGCGAAGGCTCCGGACCAACAAATGCTAATCCGGCTCCCCGCCTAGCCAGTTCATCTGCCTTAACGTTACCAGGTATATCCGCGTGAGCCGGACACCAGATTACTTTCAAAAAGTTATCAGAGCCCAGCCCACGCAGAGCTTTCCTGCATTCTTCTACCAAAAAAGAAACAACTCTAACATCGGATAGAGATTTCAGAGTTCCCTGGCTGTCGCAACATATGTAAATGTGCTGGCCAGAGTATCCCCTGCGAATATTTTCTAGTTTAGTTACTCGATGCGTTGTGTTTACATTTTCGTTTGGATTTGACGTTCATAAACTGAATTATTTTACTGATTAGGCGGCAGTTTATTGTTGATTAAGGGTTTGGAGCTTATTTATGTTTTTTTATTGATCTACGATGAAGATTATGAGGTTCATATTCGAAAAATATTTTCTTCAGAACTGAGAACTATAGAATACATACCATTTCTCTTTTTGGAAAATTTCGGTGTATTATCGCTTTGGTTAGTATTTTTCTTTGGTGGGAATGAAGTGGAATTTAGTACCATTGTATCATCTGACAAATCTTCATTTATATCACTTTGCTCGCTGCTTTCTGAATAATTTCTTGGTTTTCGACGCTGAAACGAAAATAAAAAGATTGAATTTAACTTTCACTACCTGTACATATAATAATGTTATTTTTCTAATAAATTTTTCGTATTATCTCTGCCTAAATAGAAAACACCCTGAGCAGGTGCTTTTTAGCGCTCGTTCATTGTTGGAACAATAATGCTTTCAACTCAAATTTTGTGTAAGACTCGATATTGATCCTAAATATTATATATGAATGCAAAATCTCAGCACGATCAAAAACAAAAAAATGAAATATGTAAAATCAATAATTAAAAAAAATAATTCTATGGTTCTGATGATGCGATTCTCTTAAAATTTTGCATGAACATTCAGTATATCTTCATTCACAAAATAATTTTCACTCGAATCGGATATCTTGTTATGGAAATATAAAGATGCTTCAATAATCTAATATTCTAATTGAATTTTCTGTTGTTCTGTGGGCTAAATGATATGGCAGTTTTTTGAGTAGAACAAGCGCTCAAAAATATGAAATGTGAATGACAGAAATAATTTAAAAAGACTAACAATAGTCCGGTCTATTTAGACATTCGAAGTTACATAAAGTCCCAACAAGCTGAATTTCTGTGAAGTTGTTCAAAACATAATTATAAACAATGTCTAAAAGTTCCTTATCATTCCCCTGTAAGGAAAATTTTATTCGAGGTCAAATGTCAAAAAAATGAGTTTTTCGCGATTTTCAGCAAAACGGTAAGTTTTATCATAAAAGTACCTCAGACAAAAATTGTAGATCATAAAATTATCTATAAAAAATGTATCAATACTTTTTTTCTTACGAGCCACCGTTTCTGAGATATAACGAATCAAAAAGTTATAAAAGTCGTTATTGTCATAATATGCACACGTTTCCACGCCACCTATGAGGTAGTGTACTTAGCGCGTAGTTATAACTTTTTGAATCGTTATATCTCAGAAACGGTAGCTCGTAATAAAAAAAGTATTGATACATTTTTTTATAGATAATTTTATGATCTACAATTTTTGTCTGAGGTACTTTCATGATATAACTTACCGTTTTGCTGAAAATCGCGAAAAACTCATTTTTTTGACATTTGACCTCGAATAAAATTTTTTCCTCACAGGGAATGATGAGGAACTTTTAGACATTGTTTATAATTATGTTTTGAACAACTTCACAGAAATTCAGCTTGTTGGGACTTTATGTAACTTCACTCTCATTTTTGGTCTAAATAGACCGGACTACAAGAATGAAAAATTATATAACGATAATACCTTTTTAAATCTGCTGCTTGTTTTTTAGTACTTCTTGCAGATTGCTTTCCAGAAGTACCAGTTATTGTCTTCTTATTTATAGAAGTATTAGTAATCTTTGGGAGAGATTCAACCGTTTGTTCATCTATCGATTGCTCAGGATCAACATAACTGTCGATTTTTTCATTTTAACAGCACCTCTTGAATTCGCCATACTGTAACATAATACATATTTTCAATAACAAATCATATGGAACTTGATCAACAAACACAATAACTTCTAAAAGATACGACTTTGAAACTAGAATTGTCAAGGTAGGTTTAAGATTCAAATAGAAAGTTTCAATTCGTGAATGAGTATAGTTTTATTCTATTCGAAGTAGAATGATAAAGGGTTTTCCAATAAGAGGTGTTATTGTGAATAGCCCGCTATTTCGGTAGATGTCACGTTTGAAGCTGTCATTTTTGACATTTGACAAGTAGAAACTACGCCATTAGTAAAAATGGAACGATACATGCGTATTGAAATCATTAAAATTCACTTTAAAAATGGTAAAAATGTGGCAGAGACGGTTCGTAAAACTCGAACATTTTTGGGTCGTCGTGAAGCACCGCAATAAAGAAATTGGTGGAAAAATTCGAGCTGTTCGGACAAGTTAGTGATGTGAAGAACAAAATCCGTGTACGCCGCTCAAGAACAGCCGAGAATATTACTGCTGTAGTCGAAAGTGTTGAAGAAAACCCAGGTTTGTCCATTCCACAAATGCCATTACATTACTGGACAACGTTTACTTTCAACAAGACGGCGTTACGTGCCACACAAGCAACGAAACCATTGATCTTTTGCGGGAAAAAGTTTCCGGACCGTGTTATCTCTCGAAGAGGTGATCACAATTGGCCACCGTGATCTTGTGATTTAACTTCTAGCGACTTCTTTCCTTTGGGGCCACGTGGAAGAGAAGGTCTACGCCAATAGCCCAGCGTCGATTCAAGACCTCAAAGATGAAATTCGTGGGGCTATCGAGAGCATAGCCACTTTGCGATTTGGTTATGGAAAATTTCATTAAAAGGGTATGGCCCTGTAAGCGTGGCCGTGGTGGTCATTTACCTGATGTTATTTTCCACTATTAACGGCATAGCTTCTTCTTTATAATGAACTAAATATCCGATCATTTATATTGAAAAATGGCATTTTTCTTCGAATATCAAAATAACTCATCTTATTGGAAAACCCTTTACATAGGCATTCGGAACCTGAACCAACACTTAAAATTTCAGAACCCAAACTCAATCCGTTCGAGAGTTATCGTGTTTACGACAGGACAGAATGTTCAGAATTTCCATACATCAGTGAGTCCAACCGAGTCTTTTGATACAGCTTTCGGCCCAAAATTCGAAAAACACATAGTATCGCTGAATTTCATTATTTCGAAAAACACAGACATTTTGGCAGAACTATAGCACGTTTCCTTTCTAGGAACCAACGCCCAAAAATTTATCTATACCTTTTCTCTATAAATTTCTGCAGAGGATTGAATGTAGGGCATCTTCTTCTTTTTGAACACCTCAAAGTTATATCATCAGGGTCAGTATCATTTGATTTATAAGATGAAATATTTTTTTCTCGAACTGGTGATGTTTTATTGATACTAGGGTCGAAATCGGTTCCTGATTCCTCATCACTAAAACAAATCAGGTATCATGTTATTCGATATTGAAGTAATCTATTATTATA
This sequence comes from Propylea japonica, assembly GCA_013421045.1. Classification (NCBI taxonomy): domain Eukaryota; kingdom Metazoa; phylum Arthropoda; class Insecta; order Coleoptera; family Coccinellidae; genus Propylea; species Propylea japonica. The sequence continues at coordinate 11,348,469 of CM024240.1, forward strand.
TTATACAGGGTTGGGATAAAGTTCGGCACCAAATTAATATATTTAAAACGGAACGGACGATAATTTTGAAATTTGGCAGCTGAGTGTAATGGACCACAATGCATCTGATGAGCATATTTGCATTAATGAGATACTTCCGGTTTAACCGGAAATGACCAAAAATTTTTTTATTTAAATGGGACACCCTGTATATTTCTGCAGATTCTAAAAGTGCACCTTGTTTCGGATCTGTCCCATATCGGGTTCCATGTAAAAATTCTCTGTTAAAAGAAGAAATTCAGTCTTTTTGTACATTTGAGAAAAAATCCATTCAAATAAAGAAATCGTTGTTTTTGTATCAATAGTGAGAAATAAAACGGAATACTTTGTAGTAGATAACTCTTTCTGCTTTTCATGACGTATTTTTTATGAAAATCTATAAAAAAAGAAATTCAGCTTTTACTAGTAGAAAAAAATTATTAGAAATAATTTTTAAAAAAATCATTTTAAATGTTCGAAGTGCTTGCCATTCACCTCCTGACAATGTGCTAGTCTATTAACAAATTCTTGAGTAACTTTTCTCAAGACTTCTCCATGTATTAATGCACATTCATCAAGAATCCGTTGTCTCAATTCATCTTTTTACAGATAATTTTTACATGGAACCTGGTATAGACAGATCCGAAACAAAGTGCTCTTTCAGAATCTGCAGAAATATACAGGGTCACTGGCGCAGCCAGGGGGGGGCTTTGGGGCTGCAGCCCCCCCCAAAGATTAATTTCTTCGTTATTTCTTTCTTCTTTATTTTTTTTGCAACTTTCGTTATTCACTGTATCATCAAAAATTTTTCAGTTCAGCAGATTGAAGCCTCAACACAAGTTTGCATAACTCACTAGTGAGTTATGGATTTTGAGATAACTCACCTGTGAGTTATGGATTATGATATAACTCACTAGTGAGGTATGGATATATCGATTATAATATAACTCTCTAGTGAGTTATGGATTTTAATATAACTCGCTAGTGACTTATGGATTATAATACATAGGTGTGTTATTTGATAGTTTACTAAAATGTCATCAAAATGATAGTCATTACTGTGTTGAATAAATTTTAGATTTTTTCTTCGATTCATTTACATCTTTCTGTTGATAACGATTAAATACTCAAATTAAGTATGAACGAAACAAAAAAAAAACATACCAGATAGTTCGTGCAATTTTCTTTCCATTTCTTGATCTAGAAGGAAGAGTTGACTGTATGGGTGTGGAGCTGAAATAATTATTAGTTTGAAAATAAGAAATTTTCAAGTTTCATATACGTTAACTCACGTATTTTTCGGTAACTCCGGCATGTATGATAAATCCTGTGGTGCTTTCAAGGTCGTTTCCAGCAGAGGAGGCGCAGAAGTTCTCTAGAAAAACCATAAATACATTCTCATTGTGTTAGACTTGGAACATAAAATATCAATGAACGAGGGCGAATCAAATATAACATTCCAAAACCTTAAAAAATCCGCAGAGCAAAGTTCACGTTCTGTGCGTTTACAATAAAATACAGTGGAACATCTGTATAACGAATTTCGTACAAGATATTGCACCTTGAACCCAAATTCCATGTTAAAAACATCCTCTAAAACGAAGTAAATTCTCTCTAAAACGAAATATTCAAAGAACATCACTTTTTGAATTGGTACTGGTAAGAAGGTACAAGGGTGGGTTTTTTCCGAAAATTTCATGGACGTACATAATAAATCCCGTTGCTTTGAATTTGACCATTACGCAAGTGTGAAAAGTTGTGCGAACATGTCTGAAACCAAGTGCTTAAGTGTGAATGATAAACTTAAATTTATCAGTTAAGTCGACCGCGACATTGCCGACTATAGAAACAAATTTTCTGTATAACGAAATTTCGTTATAACGATTTTTTTTGCGGATTTTGCACTTTCGTTATAGAGAAGTTCCACTGTATTGTACTGAAAGTGAAAGAACAAAGTTTCTCACTTACATCTTCGAGTAAAGTTGATGACGCAGGTGGATTTGTCATTTCTAATAATGGTGTGTGAGTTTCTCCTAAAGATATTCTTTTTTAGCTCCAGATGAAGACCTTTGTTTTCCTCCCGATTTTCGCTGAAATTAAATGAATGTACTTATTATTACTTTTAGAGCTGCGACCATGTAGATCTTTTGTTCTCTATCCTACTAATTCATGGAAACCCAAGAAATGGAGAGCCAATATCTCTGTCTGTAGAATAGAGGGTTCTCTTCCTGGTGCTTTAGAGATACTCGATTCATGTCCATAAACTGCAATGCGGTTGATATCTAGTGTATCCCCCCCAGTAACCGATTTTTAAAGTATTTCGCATACTGTTTCGTTATGATCTCATAGTTTCGAAGTGTCATTTCTCTTAATTGCCGGAAAATGCTACTACCGCCGTAATACGCCAGTGGAAGTACGTATTACGTTAATGTAGGTTAGGTTAACTTGAGCTAAGATCGGATGGAAACACGGGAGTTCCATTGTTAAATTCAAACAGGCTCGGGATCCAGTGGAACAGTGGAAGAATCGAAACCTCAGAGCGATGCGATATTGAATAAGCGGCTGGTCTGTTGGAATGGCATTCTGAAACTCTAGGGGCGTTCGGCATCGACATCGGACGTGTCGGATCGATCTGAACCGTTCGTTTATTACATCCGGATTGAGGGGGAATACACATCTGTACCGTTCGTCATAAAAATCTGAGCAATCGGACGTCGATCTTTTCGCTCGGTCTATTTCGACGGAGCAAAGCGATTTTATCCATAGAGTTTTATGTTTTTTATATTTTTTTTGTTTTATGTTGAGTTTCCTGATCCGACAAACGATAGATTGAAAAATTCTAACAGTTTTATTCTTCTGTTTTCATTTATTCATTAAAAACTCAATTAATTCATTAAAATTTTTCAATATAGCTATCGTAGTTATAAATGGGCAGGAGGAGATATTGCTTTCCCGTTCTTTTTCGTGTAATTAATCAATTAATTGATCAGGATCTTTCGGTACAACTATCGCCAACAACGACCAGAAGGGGATATTGCATTACTCGTTTCTTTTGCATTCAGTGCCTTTGCACCTAATGATCTTTGAAATCTCATGATCTATAAAAGTAGAACAGAGCAGTATGTTCTGTGGCAGATGCTCTGTACCGTTCGTTTATTCCCAGATATTTCAGATTTATCTGTACGATCTGTGGTCACGTGACTAAAAAATCCGTCCGCTCGCGGAGGTCAATGCCGAACGCCCCTTCTGATAAGGGTAAGATCGGAGCATTGGTTACAGCAAACGCTACGGTCGGCAACGACACAGGCAACGTCGCGTCTTGCGACTACCACCGAAATACCAGCGTTTGCTGTAACCAATGCTCCGATCTTACCCTTATCAGAAGGGCGTTCGGCATTGACCTCCGCCAGCGGACGGATTTTTTTTCGCTTATTCAATATCGCATCGCTCTGAGGTTTCGATTCTTCCACTGTTCCACTGGAGCCCGAGCCTGTTTGAATTTAACACTGGAACTCCCGTGTTTCCATCCGATTTTTCCACATCTGTATGTCAACTACACGTAACTATGTAACCATGGTAAGCTGTGGTTACATCGTCAAAATTCGACACTTGAGTCAGGTCAGCTAAGATAGGAACAGTGCCAAGTCTTTTAAAAAAGTATAGGAAAAGAATCCTTGGTCATAAAAAAAATTCTGTTGTTAACGGCGTTTCGGATGGAAAAAGCTTGTGGCATTGCTGTAATCATTCAGATTATTTTATTCTCACCGAGAACTCTGATAACAACAACACTTACCAAAATAGTTGATCCATTAAATGCTGGTAGTGGACTTCCAATTGATTTCCTCTAAAATGAAAAAACTATTTCATTGAGAGAGAAAATTTATGATAGAGAAACATAGAAACATTCCAATAGAGGTCTAGCAGCCGCCACAACAACATTGATAGCGAGAAAATTTCTTTCCTCGTCAGGGAATCGAACTCAAAACTTTTAGGTTTCAATGAGACGCTCTAACTTCTTGATCTAATGGCACATCTAGTGTTTTTGAATTGTTTCTGATTATTGAATTAATCGATGAGGCAGTAGTTCAAAAATATCGTGTCTTTATGAGACATTTTTTCACGTCAAGGTCTACAAATGTGTGAACTTTTTTATGTTATTTCTGTTTGAGTTTATAGGAATTAATTCCTCTACTCTTGTTATTGTTTTAATAATGATAATAATAATAACTGTTAGATTGGTAAGAAAATATTTATTTACTAAGGGTACGATTGTAAGGGGAATATTTCAGAAACTATTATTCAGAAGTCGTAAGGGTGATAATTCTTCGTTTAATATAAAATTAACACTGTGAGATTTTCATTTATATTTATGGGTTTTTTTTTAATGAATGTTTGTATTAGGTGTACAAATAAGTTTCCGCGGTTTGTCAAAAGATGGCCCCACCAGAAGGTTATGGAGAAATTGTCAGATGTAAAACGTAATATCCCAAGTTTAGTCATCTGGCAACACCATAACCTTAAAGTACTAGTGATTCCGTATCAACATCACGTAATTTTTTTCGTGCAAAAATGTCAAGTTTAATTCCGAATAAGCATCATTTGCGGGAACTTTTGATTTACTTCTTTAATGTGAAAAAATCTGCAGCTGAGGCTGCTTATTTTGATCGAGGAATCATCTCCCAAATTTATCAAAGAAAAACGGTTCTTCCTCCAAGACAATCCTGCAGCTCACAAATCAATAAAGACGGTGGCAAAATGGTAGAATTACGCCTCGAATTGCTTCCTCATCCCCCACATTCTGCAGATTCAACCCCAAGTGATTATTATCTATTTCTAAACTTGAAGAGATAGTTCTAGGGAAAGAAATTCGAGAGGGATGACGAGGTCAAATGAAAAACCGCGGAAACTTATTTGTACACCTAATAATAATAATATTATTGAAGTCATTTATTTAATTTTGTGTTATGAAACGTTGTTTTTGCTTATAACGACCGAATTTTTACGGTCTCTTCAATGTCGTTATAAGCGATTTCTACTGTAATCAAACCAAACTGGGATACTCACTTTTATATAAGACAATCTTCTCGAGGCGGGATTGTCCTGTGAAAATAATATTCTTAATTAATATTACATAAGAAAAGTCAAAATATCGCACGATGAAAACCAAATTGCATGATTCCATTGGAAATTTGATGAGATCTATATTTGATTCAAAATCAATTGAGGAGAAAAGGGCCACTAAGTCCTAAGTCCGTGGAATTTTCAAACGTTGAGCAATTTGGTGGTTCGACAAGCTTCTTGGTGTAGGTCTAATATTCTTGCCCGGTCAAACTGAGACAATGGATGTCCCAGCATTTTTCAACCAACAATTTTCAATAATAAAGGGTTTTCCAATAAGAAGTGTTGTTTTGATATTCAAAGAAAAATGCCATTTTTTCAATATATAATAGTGGAAAATAACATCAGGCAAATGACCACCACGACCACGCTTACAGGACCATATCCTTTTAATGAAATTTTCCATAACCAAATCGCAAAGTGGCTGCCCTATGTCCTCGATAGCCTCACGAATTCCATATTTGAGGTCTTCTCTTTCACGTGGCCCCAAAGGAAGAAGTCGCAAGGTAGCCAATTGTGATCACCTGTTCGAGAAATAACACGGTCCGGAAACTTTTCCTGCAAAAGATCAATGGTTTCGTTGCATATGTTGTACGTAGCGCCATCTTGCTAAAAGTTAACGTTGTCTGGATCAATACTATCCAATTTCGGCCATAAAAAATCATTAATCATCTCTCGATAGCGCAATCCATTCACCGTAACTGTTGCTCCAGCCTCATCCGTAATAAACCACACCAAACAATCACACGTTAAGAATAGAGAGGTTTTTCAACAATAACTCTTGGGTTTTCCGAGGCCCAGATGCGTCAATTTTGCTTGTTGACGAAGCTACCGAGGTGGAAATCGGCCTCATCACTCAAGATGATTTTTTCTATGGAATTCCGGATCATCTTCATGCATTTCAACGATCCAATCAGCAAAGATACGACGTTGTTGATGATCGGCCGGCTTGAGTTTTTGTGTTAACTGAACTTTATAAGCCTTAAAAAACCCAAATCTTAATGCACAATACTGTGTAATGACGTTATGACTTAGGTTTTCCTCAACACTTTCGGCTACAGCAGCAATATTCTCGGCTGTTATTGAGCGACGTGCACGGATTTTATTCTTCACATAACTAACTTGTCCCAACAGCTCGAATTTTTCCACCAATTTCTTTATTGCGGTCCGACAAGGTGCTTCACGACGACCCAAAAATGTTCGAGTTTTTACGAACCGACTCTGCCAAATTTTTACCATTTTTATAGTGAATTTTAAATGATTTCAATGCGTTCTTGAAGCGTGTATCGTTCCATTTTTATTAATGGCGTAGTTTCTGCTTGTCAAATGTAAATGACAGCTTCAAACGTGACATATACCGAAATAGCGGGCTATTCAAAAAACACCTCTCATTGGAAAACACTTTACAAATCATGTTATTCGCTGAAAACTGATAAACTTCAAATACACTTGCATTCTCTCGAACAAGAAACATTTTTTGTTGGTGTATTGTATTCATCAAGGTGATAAGAAAAGTTGTCATGTTACATTCAAGGAGTTGATAGTTGATAGGTGGTTCCAACACTTTTGACAGTGTGTGCAACTGAAAAAAGTTACCCGAGCATTCAAAATCAAAAAATTTAATACTTACTTTTGAAGACCGCTTTGGCGTTTCAGAACTTTTATCTAATTTGAGATTGCTTGAGTTGATCATTGAATTCTCCAATACCATACTGCTTGGTTCCACATAGGTAGATATGCCTTCAAAATCTGAATGCCGGCTAATTCTTTCTAAATGGACGATGTTTGAATTTGATCGATTTTGAGTATTCTGAGTCACCTGAAAAAAACATCATTCATAAGTTGAATGGTTATTTTTATGGTCTCAGAGTAAGAAGTAAACATAGAGATGACCTATAGGCAAATCAAGCTAAGCTATACGCCCTCTGGTGACGATCTGAGTAATCTTTAATATTGGCATAATTCTTTCATATTGCATTGTGTTTTCGTGATTTATGTGAATATTTAATATTATTTTTAATTTTTTAAGTATAATTCAGTGTTCTTCCTGAGAAAAAGGAATTCCAAATAATATATATTTCCATGCCTTTCCTCAAGCTAGGGATAACTTTCGTGTTGTGGTAGAAGGAAAATCGAGGAGTAAAGTGACAAAGTGTTGATGGATAGACGAAAAGCCTGGCAACAGAAACTTAAAATCGGTAAACCAGTCACAGGAAATATGAAAGTTTGCTCTTTGTTTTTTGTAGATAACGATTATTTTTATCGAGGTAAGTACGGATTACACAAAACTTGTATGTTATATTAGATTCATGGGGTTAATCATTTACAGATCCCTGTTCATAACAGAGGTAGTTTTTGAAAAATATTGCTGTGCCTACCAAAAATCATCCTGTTGGATTTACTACCAGAAAGGAAGAACAACCGGAATGTTCTAGTTCTAGTAGTAGAACTGAAAGGTTGAGACAAGGTCTAAACAAAGAAAAACCCACTGAAGAATGCTCTTGTGAAGACAAAAAGTACAGTTTGAATATAATAAAATGAAGTTGATTCAACTGTTCAACAAACAAAATTGTTTTTCCTAATTTCCTCAACAGCCTTTTAACTAGTGTTGGGACCACTCGAGTAGAAAATCGCTCGAGTACTCGATTATTCAAATAATCGACACTACTCGATTATCAAAAAAACCGCTCGTCACTCGAAATCGATATGAGTCATGTGTTATTCAATCCGATTTCTCGAGCGACGAGTGATATCTTGATAATCGGACCATGTCGGTTATTTGAATGGTTGAGTACAAGCCCGATATTCGGTGTTTTCGCCCGGCATTAACCATAGATAATCGCGATCTTTGAGTGAATTCTCATCCGATAGTTCTTATTAGACAGAAATTAGTTGGTGAATGGGTGATGACTGGGGAATGTGAGGTTGTCGAGTATTGTCTGAACTCAATAAAATGTAGAGATGTTTTAAGGTACCTATTCGTTTATAAAACTGAAAAAATCAACAAAATTAAAATTTTTACTGAAAAACAAATATATAACTTGAGGATTTTTTCTTCTATCTAATAACGGAAATGCTGCTTCAAATTTGTAGTACTGCCATAATAAGACAAAACTTTTCTACAAATATTGCAAGTCGCAAATTTTTTATCATTATTTTTATGGAAATAATTCCATACAGCGGACTTCTGTTTTGATCCCATGATAATGAATAATTATCAATACGATACACGCGTGACGCGAGCTTCAATTTCGAGGACAGAAGATATAAACAAAATCGCAAGTCACAACGCAATGAATGTAGAGGCCGTACAGCGCTGAATGAGCGGTGAGCGGTTAGCAATGCATGATCGCTTATTCGCTTGCAACTCGGCCGATTACGAATATAATCGAGGGTGGGGATCAGGCGAAAAATCGCTCGGTGGTATCAAGCGAAAAACCGCTCGATTATCGCTCGATTATTTGGATCGCTCGATCATCGAGTAGGGTAAGGGGTACAGTCTTCAGCCAGTCACCGGTTATTGGCCACATTTCCTATAAAGCAGAATATTAAGGATTTTCTACGAATATTCATAAATCTGACACCTATATTACGATCTGGCAACATTCCTCCAACTGGTGCTTCAAGTGTTCGTATACCAGACGTCGTTAATGATACATAAAGTAGTTGCTCGTGTGTGCTGCGCAAGTTCTCCAAAATTCGTTGAAAATATAAAGGATCCATTAAGAATTTGTGTACCTTAGGTAAGTAATTATTCCAACGTATTTGAGTTGATCCAATTTTTCTTTATTTTGGCTTATGTATATGCAATTATTAAATATATTTATAGAGGTTAAGCCACTCAACTCATTAATTTTGGCGGTATTTTTACGTGGCCCATAACTGTGATACATTCTTTCAACCAATCTAGTTATTGGCCGGCTGGCCAATGTCTGTATAATTCAATAATTTTTTCGGAAGTTATTTTCTTGATGAATTCGAAATGTTTTGTTGTGAATTTTCGCATTCTACAGGTTATTTCATTTGGATTTGCCTAATGAACAGTTGTTGGCCGAGGGCCAATTACTATAAATTAGGGTGGCCAATCACTATGAACACGGTAAAATTACGCATGATTCCCTTTTTTTTCATGAGGACATTCGTTAGTGTTTCTATTTTTTTCAGAAATAACAACTATGCCGAAAGTTAGGTCAGACAGACAGTATGAAAAGCGTTATTCCGAAGACGATGTACTCAGCGCTCTTGAGGCAATAAAGAATGGCATGAGTCAGAGAAAAGCGATGCAAAAGTTTGGGGTACCAAGAAGTACTTTACAATTTCGTGCAAGCGATAAATTTAACAACAAAACCACGCACGGTCCCAACCCTGTCCTCTCTTCAGATGAAGAGAGCCGCATCGAAGAATGGATATCTGCCTGCCAAAGAAAAGGCTTCCCTGTAAGGATAGAAGCTGTGCAAGACTCAGTCAAAGCATATTTAGATGAACATCCCCGACCAAATCCTTTTATTGATAATCGTCCTGGAAGGGGATGGTGTGGAGCTTTCTTCAATCGTCATAAGAATATATCACTAAGAACTCCTGAAGGAGTTACTGCTGCCAGTTCGAATGTATCTGAAACCGATATTCGTAAATGGTTTGCCGGGGTTGAGAATTACCTCCGTGAAAAAGGATACAATGACATATTGGAGGATCCTTCTCGAATATTTAATGGCGACGAAACTTGTTTTCTTTTATGCCCCAAAAACAAAAAAGTTTTAGCAGTAAAGGGGACAAAAAACGTTTACGAAATTGAGCACAATCCTAAAGTAAATATAACTGTCATGTTTACTTTTTCGGCGTCTGGAGAAACAACAGCACCAATGATCATATACCCATACAAGAGATTACCATCTGATGTTTTGAAATCAGTACCTGATGGCTGGGTATTGGGTGTAGTGATTCCGGATGGATGAAGAGTGAATTATTCTTCGAATATATTGGAAATGTATTGCACAAATTCCTGGTCTCTAAAAATACTAGATTTCCCATAATATTATTTGTGGATGGCCATAGGACACACTTGACACTTCAAACCAGCCAGTTATGCACGGAATTAAAATTATATTGGTAGCATTATATCCCAACGCTACGCGCATAATGCAGCCGGCAGATGTATCTGCTTTCAGACCACTGAAAGCGAACTGGAACAGATCCGTTCTCAAATTCAGGCAGAAGAACCCAAACAATATCGTGACGAAAGAGACTTTTGCAATTGTGTTAAAGGAAGCCGTTGATAATTTGAAACCGGAATCTATTTCAAATGGATTCAGAGCATCGGGTATTTATCCATGGCAACCCTCAGCAATTGATTTTTCAAAATGCTTAGGGAAGCTAAGTGAACCAATTCCATGTAAAAATACCAATCCATCAATAACCTACAATGAATTTTCAAGAATTGTCGGAGAAAACAAAATTTCATCATTTCGAAGAAATGACGACCAATATGAAAATGAAGACATGCAGTTACTGCATAAAATATACAAGGCTTTTCAAAATAAAGTTATTGATAAGCCTACAACAAACCTGGATATGGATAACTCGATATCAGATAACAGCATTCATAATATAGATGACCTACCAATTATTTTTGAAGATACAATTGCACCTGAAGTTACGGAATTCCCAACCCCAAAAAGCGCAAGTCCATTTAAAGCTTTTAATGATGAAATTATTGCAAAACACACAAATGAAAAAAGTTGCCCAACCAGAAATAAAATTCAATAGATGAATTCTTATTCTGGCCACTAACACCTCAACGCAAGGGTAAGAGGGAAAGCATGAAATTACCCTTTGTCCTTACTTCCTCGGCACGAAAAAATGCAGAAAAATCCAAAATAGAAGAAAAATTAGAGAAAGAGAGGCAAAAGGAAGAAAGAAAAAGAGCCAAGTTGGAGAAAAAAATATAAAAAAAGAATCCAAAAAGAAAATAACTAAAGTATTACTCTCAACTCATAAAAGAGAAGCATCAATGTCCGATGAAAATACTCTTCTCTCTAAAAATGAGGAAATTGAAAGCACCATTTTGAAAGGAGGATTAAAAGTTCATCTGCCTAAAGTTCAGTCTTGTGAATTAAAGGACTTAAAAGATGAAAATAATCAGTCTGAGCCAGCCATTCATGAAATGAAAGAAGATACACCCTTGAAAATAGATAGATATATTGTTCCAAGTACAACAAAAAGGAACTTGTTCTCCCTAGAAGACCCCATTGAAACACCAATTTGCATTCTCTCAGATATTCTGATACGCTCTAACACCACGGATGTACTTTATCCAAATAGCAAGGTACATACAGGTATATGTTATACATGTGTTCTCAATATAACAAAATCAAAGCATGGTGTTAAATGCCAATTTTGTTCGAGGAGCTATCATGTTGCGTGTGCACCAAAAGAACCAGAGGCGGAGAAAAAAACTACATTTTCATGTTTTACATGTAAAATAAAATTTGGAGCAATTTAATGATTGAATAAAATTAAATGCTATTTGATATTATTATTCTTTCGCTTTTTTACTGAACAATATTTGTGTTAACATAATAACGAATTCTTGTGCGGCATGGCCAATCACCATATTATTACTTGGGCCAATAATTGTGTCCGCTGGCCAATAACTGTATGTTTTGGTGAGTACAGTTATTTCCGTACATAATATATTTCCTATGCATGCTTCCTTCTTATAAATATATGTTTTTGAAAATATAGGTATCTTCTCTAAGAAAAAATTATTCCACAGAATTATAAAATAATCTTTGTGAGATATCCTAGTATATAGAAGGCTAAAACCTTAAATGGCCGATAACTGTACCCACTACCCTACTCGATTATTGAAAGTACTCGATTATTCCCAACACTACTTTTAACCTAATCTTTCACTATGGCTGAAATAAATTGAAACAAATGATGACACCCACCATCTTCACAGAAAATAAAAATATAATATAGGTACACAGTAATACACCCGTTCACTATATATTTCTGAAATTCTGATATATTGATGAAAAATCCAAATTTTAATGAAGCAGATATACGCATTAACAATACAACCAAATCCTTACATTTCAATATTAATAGTTCAACGAATTCCTGCCGTGGCGCTGCATTTTTATTTTCAGATGCCTATGGTGTGAGATTCCCATGGCCAACCAATTGCTTTTATGAATTGAATGGGGCATTATAGTATACAGTAAATTCATTGTGAGTTTACATTCTTACTCAGTGGATAGATTAGATTAGATTAGAGGAGGGGCGACAGATCAAAACCGACCTTGCGAGCACCTTGACCTTAAGATCTATTGTGCATCCCCGCGCTGTTTACCAGTCAGGCAGCAAAGTCTCAATGAACTTCACCACCTTAGATTAGATTAGATTAGATAGTGGTCGATCGGCACGTTGATTACCCTTCTGCACTGCGACCAATAAGGTCTTTTGTGCGTTACCATACTAAAACTACGTTTTTCCCAGGAATCTAACCTCCTTAGCAAAGCTGGTTACTTCCTCAGGAGACTTCGCTCTTATGTCGGCTGGCGTTAATAACGCGCCACCTAGTAGAGTAAGTCTGGCATGCGCCAGCGCAGTGCATTGGCATAGTATGTGCTCGGTGGTTTCAGTGGCCGATTCACATAACCTACAAATGTCGGAGTTTTCTTTACCGATCTTGTGTAGGTGATATCTCACGGGACAATGCCCTGTGAGAAGGCCGATTAGCAGCCTTAACTCGTTTTTCGACAACGATAGAGCTTGTTGAGCCTTCTCTTTGGAAGGTTCGATTAGTCTCTTTGCTTGCCTTTGACCGGATGTGTTTATCCAGTAAGAGTGTTTCTCCCTTTTTCCCAAACACCGACCTCTGCCCTAATCAGTGTAGGTGATACCCAACAGGAGGGCACGGGTCCGGTGAAGGGTGTGTTTGCTCCTCTTTTTGCAAGGGCATCAGCTCTCTCATTTCCCTCAATGTTCTGGTGGGCAGGTACCCAAGCTAAAACTAGCTTGTTGTACTCCGCCAGTGTTTTGAGGGACTGTTTGCAGCTCCAAATGGTCCTTGATCTACAATCAACGGCCATAAGCTGCCTCAGTGCCATCTGACTATCAGAGGCAATGCAAATTCTGGCTCCCTTGTACTGTCTGGACAGACAGACTTGGGCGCATCTTTCTATGGCCAGAATTTCAGTTTGGAGCGTTGTTATTGGCTTTCCCAAAGGCACCGATTCCCTGTATTTGGGACCGTATATGCCTATGCCTGCTCCTCGTTCCCTTAGGGACCCATCTGTGTACCAGATGAGATGGTTTTTACGAAGTCGAGACAAACCTTCCACACTTTCTTGGCGATCACCTATGATCACTTCGTAGTTGGCGTCAAGGTCATACTCGATTGGCATGGAATCCCTCGGTAGTAAAGGGACACCACCGAGTGATTTTAAAATATTTCCGTGTCCCTTTCCAGGCACTATTTGATCCATTCTTAGGGCACTCATGAGACCTTCTTTCTTAACATAAATGTGCAGCGGGGTGAGATCCAGTATTACCTCTACTGCAGCTGTAGGAGTTGTATACGCAGCTCCTGTAATGCCTAGACAAGCCAGTCTTTGAAGCTTATTCAGCCTCTGTTGGCTTGTCTTTTCTTCAGTTTTAGTCCACCAAACTAAAGAGGCATATGTGATAACAGGTCTTACCACCGTCGTATAGATCCAACTTCACCACCTTTCTGGGGGCCACATCCATTACTTGTTCAGGCTTTAGGAACCAGGAACCAAGATGCCGTAACCGTTTCTGGTGAACAGCTTCACACTCACATAGCAGGTGTCTGGCTGTCTCGGTGGCTTCTTGACAGAAGCGACATGTACTATCGGGCGCCTTTCCCATGTACTCAGTGGATAAGTTTTGCAATACTTACAGATTCAACTTCTCCTAAAGTCATAAGAGAACTAACATTTGTAGTCTTCCGCCTGTTGGTCTTTCGGCTCCATCAGATACACGTGACTCCTCCCAATCTTCCTGAATTATGGAGAGCGCCTTACTGAAAACAGAAAAATCATTGCAAGAGAGTTTGGTTTTGAAGAGAATCTTCAAATTGTGTGATATGCTGTGTGTTATACTTATACTAACCCAGCAGGTGTTAAGTGAGTTTGGTCCTCCATGTCATCTTCGGCATACATTTCTGTTTCCGACTCGAAATCTGTCATATCTGAAATGAAATATCACTATAAATAAACAGATCTCTGTAACAAAATACGAGGGATAATTTTTATATTTCGAGATTATTTTTTTTTCTCGAGAATTTCTGCACGCCTGTGAAGAAGATACAGACCTTGCCAAGAAAATACCACATGACCCACTTTCCCTATTCAAAAAATTTAGAGGGTTATGGAGATGCAACAAAAATCTTTCAAAAATGCATAAAAGTGAAACAAAAATCAACCTGTTTAAGGATTTTTTGCCAAATATAGTGGAACTTCCTTACAACGAACGTCTGTATTACGAATTTCTTACAATACACCTTGAATCCAAATTCCATGTTAAAATCACCCTCGAAAACGAAGTAAATTCTCTCTATAACGAAATATTCAAAAAACATCACTCTTTGAAAGGATATTGGTAAGAAGGTATAAGGGTGGGTTTTTTCCGAAATTTTCCGGACGTACGTAATAAATCCCGACCTTAAACTGAATCATTACGGCGGACAGAGAGATCCTTCTGAAACAGTTTTAAATACACCCCTCTGGCTGTTTGGTTTCAATCTAACCATTAAGCTAGTGTGAAAGTTGTGCAAAAAATTCTGAAAGGAGGTGCTTAAGTTTGAATGATAAACTTAAATTTATGAGTGAAGTCGACCGCGACATTGCCGACTATAGAAACAAATTTTCTGTATAACGAAATTTCTTTATAACAAATTTGTTTGCGGATTTAGCGCTTTCGTTATAGGGAAGTTCCACTGTATTTTTTTTCTGAGAAAATGAATTTGTTCCAATCGAACTATTCTGAATTTAACAGCTGAAATTGATTTTGAACGGGGTTTATTACAATTTTCTTCGTATTTCTCTTGAACACTTACAAACAAAACTAATTATTGCAAGAATATAACTTACCTAGGTTGCCGGTCTCTGAAATGACAGTTCTACCACCTCTTGATACAAAACTAGACTCATGCAGACTTGAACTCTGAAAATTGAAAAACACTAGAATATCGAAGGTTATCGTTGAAAATGAATAAGATAGTACAGGGTCTTTATAAATTATTGTAACAGCGCAGTTGGCTTTGGTTTACCTAGACGCTACAGAATACCAATCTTTAACCAATCAGAGCATAGCATGATCACATAATTCTGTGGTTTGCATAGGAAGCGGCCAAATCGGAATAATCCAAAGCCAACTGCGCTGATATAATCATTTATAGAGACCCTGTATTTACAAACGTATTCATTCAAAAGCCTTTAACCGAACTATTAAACATACTTCTTGTGCGTTTTCTGGAGAGTGTGAATTATCCATTGTTCGTCCATCAGTGTTGACAAGTTCTTCAGTTGCATTGGTCATCGTAACATTTCCTGAAAGTGAATAAAAAGAATACACTTGCTATTAAAGTCAACAAACTGTCAAGATATAAACAATCACACCAAATTCCTATGGTTGAAGATAATGGAAAAGAACATCAAACTGATAGGGAAAAATGTGAAGCATTTGCAAAACATTACCAAAAAAATTTCAAACTAAATGAAGATGACAACTTTGATAAGAACCATTTCAGCAGGGTGAATGCTTGGTATAAGAATTATTTCAACAAGACCAATAACAGAAATCTAGAGTCAATCGAAATTAATGAAGAAGATTACTACCAAATCCTTCATAAATCTAAAAACACCACTCCTGGAGCAGACAACATCCCATGGTCCGCAGTCAAAGCCCTGAATGAGAACACGCATAAGAAACTGATGGAAATATACGAATATTGTTTGAATAACAGCATATTCCCTAAAATTTGGAAAACAGGTACCATAATTAACGTACATAAACCAAATACAGATGGAGGAAAAATCGAAAACTACAGACCTATCACACTACTTCCAGTTCTAGGGAAATTTTATGAAAAATTAATAAAGAAATTACTTGATGAACATATAAACAACCATATACCCAATTTTCAGTTCGGATTCAAGGAAAAAAAACTCAACTCACCACCCACTCTCAATACTTATCTCAAATGTTCAGAACGAAACATTAAGAAAATATAAATCTGCCGCTTTATGTTTGGACATCCAGAAGGCCTTCGACACTGTTTGGCATGGAGGACTGTTATATAAGTTATATCAAACAAAATGTCCTGACTATCTAATAAAAATATGCCAGCAATTCCTAGAAAACAGAAAACTGACTGTCAAAATAAATAATACTGTTTCTAAACACTTCAGTCCAGAACAGGGCACAGCGCAAGGATCTTCACTATCAACATCGTTATATAAATTTTACTGTTATGACATGTACTCCAAGCCATCAAGGAATCAATATGTACTACAATTTGCTGATGATACCACACTAATAGCACATGAAAAATCAGTACAAGGATGCACGCAAAACCTACAAGAACAAGTAAATACAATCACAAGATGGTTCCACAAATGGAGAATGAAGCCAAATCCAACTAAGTCCCAGTTTATCATATTTGACCACATAATCAACCCAAATTCACCAACTCTGGACATTAATGGTATAAATGTAAAGCCCTCACCAACTGTCAGATATTTAGGAGTTCAGATAGACAACAGATGCAACTTTAATGCTCACATAAAGATGGTAAAGAAAAGGACAATCTCCAGAGCCGCATATTTTTCCAAATTAACATACAAGAAACAAGGAATCAACATACATACTGCAGCAAAAATATATAAGACCATATGCAGACCCTTGATTGAATATGCACACCCACTGTACGCTAACTGCAAACCTAGAGCAACAAAAACTTACAAGTTGCAGAGACGACAGCCCTAAGGAAAATAACAAGAATGCGACACCCAAATAATGTTCTTCATAATCCTCCAAATCAGCTATTATATGAAGAAACAGGAATTGAACCAATAAACGAAAGGATCAAGAGATTAAATAAGAAATTTTATTCTAAGTTAAAAGAACAGAAGGACATAATCAAACAATACCATGAGGACGGAATAAACAAATCTTCAAGAAAACATCCAACACAAACTCTTTTGAAAATGTTAAATTCTAATTAATTAATAGTACAATATAAAATGTATACATTAGAAATTATATAAAAAAAAATTATTTAAAAGGCTGAAGGACCCTTGGTCGATAGCCATTTGTATTACTGCAATAAAACACAGTTACTACTACTTGCTATTAATAATAGTCTAAAAATTGTTCTTACGAAAACATCTAGTTTTGACGCGGTGTTCCAAGTAGAAAGTATGTTTGTCCATATTCAACCGAAGGTAGACATAATTTAATGTATTGCATTAAAATAATAATAACAGTTATTTATTAAACAAATCAAATGGCCATCGACCGAAGTCCTTCAGCCTTGGTTTCATTATTTTCCCAATTTCCACGAAAATAAAGTCTATTTGAGAGCATGTTTTCCTTAAAGGAATGCTTTATCGTTTTGCCAAAATCTCTGTAATTTTCGACTTTTAAGCCAAAAATGGTCTCAAACGATAGGGTTCCATTCCCTGATGACAAATTCGTGGTCAAATGAGATTCTGTCAGTGGGCCGTCCGGCCGCTAACACAATAACTTTCGAACTGAATTTTCATGCAGAATTTCGTGACCATAGTGTCAACAGAACCATAGAAAATATTCAATCGGAATATTGAAAAGAAGAACCTAGATATTTCATAACAGGATAACCGATTCAAAATAAAATTTATTTTGTTAATCAAGACTGATATACTGAATGTTCGTGCAAAATTTCAAGAGGATCGCATCATCAGAACCATAGAAAGTAATTTTTTTGATTATTTTTTTTATATATTTCATTTTTTGAATAAGTTTTAATAATTCCGATTGTGCTGGGATTCTGCATTTATACATCTCAATCTCAAATCACATATGAAATTCAAGGTAATAAATAGTATTATCACCTCCCCAAAGGGCTTTTCTTAAATTTTTTTCATTTGGATTTGCTATGGAGGACATTCTTTCGAACGATTTCTTACCTAGAATATTTCCTGAATGAACAGTTTTATCAGCTTTTGATGACAAAGATAATTTTTGTTTTGTGGTATCCTGAAAAATTAAAAATTAAAAGTGGAAAAACAGAAATCCTAAAGATCTAGAATACAAAACTACATAAATATACAGTGGAACTTCCCTATAACGAAAGCGCTAAATCAAAGAGTGATGTTTTTTGAATATTTCGTTATAGAGAGAATTGACTTCGGTTTAGAGGGTATTTTTAACATGGAATTTGAATTCAAGGTGCAATGTCTCGTACGAAATCTATACTAATATTATAAAGAGGAAAGATTTCTATGTTTGTGGCGTTGATATGAGATAACTCATAAGCTACTGGACCGATTTCAATAATTCTTTCACCCTTAGAAAGCTACACTATCCTTGAATAACATAGGCTATACTTTTCACCCGAGAAAATTAAGGAAACCTACTATAACTTCAATGATAATAAATACGAGTAGCAAAATCAGCTATTTTCAAGTGCGCCGCGAAAACCGTAAGACGTAGGTACATGGAAACAATGTACATATGACGGAAATGTACCTCACATGTTTCTCAAAATTATGCATTATTTGGGAGTATTTTTTTATGAATACGCTATTGATCCTTATCCAATTAAATACGTCGTTCATACCCAGTATTTAGTTTAGAACGAAATTGCATTTTACATCATTCAATTATGATGAATACATCAAAAGATAAGGCAAGTTGAAGATGAATCGCACCAAAATGCGTCTCCGAGGTAGGCACTAGGCGGGTAGGAGAAGGTACCGAAGGGTGAGGGATGTATGAATGTATTTTGGATTGCCGATGCCCGTATGTTTATGATCACAAATCAGATCAACAGATGGCGCTGTAGTCGTTATCTAGGTTATTCATCTACTCTGCAACTAAAATTTTTGTGTATACAGCACAACGTCTGTTGGGTCTGCTAGTTCGTTATAAAGAGAAATTCGTAATACAGACGTTCGTTAAGGGGAAATTCCACTGTATTATATAAACTACATAAATATATTATATTTTCCCTCAAATAATTTTTCAATAAGTGATCCATGAAGTCAATGATCATTCCATATTCTGATCTTTATTTAAAAAAATACTTACTTCGTATGAATTTTTCATTTCATTTTGGATCCTGCTTTTCTGTACATCTTGATTGGATGATAGGTTCCTCAACTCTGTCAAGTTGGCTGAAAATAACAGGAGTACATTTAGCTACAAAATAACAGTCAGGTTGGTGACTTTCACAAAATTTAAATATATAATTACCAGATTCTGCCTCTAATATGTGTTGAGACCGTTTGATTTTATTGATTCTTTCCAGCAGACCAAAAATTTCTGTAAGATCTTCTGAACAATCAACAATTTTATCTAAACAGGATTTGGTTTTCAGCTTCACTTCGGAGCAAACCTTTTCTAGACGCTGAAATATAAGTTAGAATATCAAGAAAAATGTCTGTGTGTGTTCAATACAGAACATGGTTTGAAATTCAGTTATATATCAGAGCTACATAAGAAAAATTAAGCCACTTTGAAGTAATAAGTAGTAGTGAGTAATTCATGTTGAGCAAATCTTGGAACTTGGAAGAATCAGCTCTGATACATATTTAAATTCTGTTCTGCATTCGATTAACAACATTTTCAGTTTGGTAATTGGAATACTTACAAGAAGTTTTTGATCAGCAATAAATTTTTCTTTCACCATGTAATCGAAGTCTAGCTGAAATTGTTTTCGTGAGTTTTTTGTGCTCAACTAATTCTTTGACCAATGCTTATTTTTTCTCCTTCAAAAAATCAAGTTCTGAAAATATAAACATTAGTTATGTTTACTTCTGAAATTGTTATTGTTAATTTTATTATAGCTTGTATCATTACCTGTAGGAGTAAACGATGGTTTGGATTTTCGCCTCATCTTCAGTCAATATATACAATTTCTCAGATAACTAAAAATAAATTCGTATGAATTTACAGTCCTATGGGAAATTTGAAATCAACGAACATTTAAGGCTACCTGTCATAACAGAAGAGAACATAGATAAACCACAGAAGATAACTAACCTGAAGAACATGAAAACATAGAGCTGGAAGAGAATTCTATATTCTGTGCTTGTCACACAGAATTCAATCAAGGCTCACTCTGAGACAGTGAACTCTAGAATAACTGGAACGGCGTCGTAGGTACTAAGTTCGACAGAAAGCAGGGGGGTGAAACGGCTAGTGCTAAGTTGGAAACACGACCACTCAGACATACGTCCTCCCACCCGGCCCTGTCATGGCGGCCGTAGCGACATTGACAGCGATTATAAACAAGCGTATGTCTTAGATAAGTGGGGTGGCTGACAGATTTGACATTTTGACAATTTAGCAGAGATTCATGTGCAGCCATATTTTATGTTCTGTGGCAGCCATTTTCATTGTTTGAGTTCGAGAAATTATTGAAATTTGAAATGAATGTTTTATTGCAAATAGCGAAAGTGATTAATGATTTTGGGTAAAATAAAGTGTTGTGATTCAAGTTATTATTTATGTTTCTGCAGGGATCTTGTAAGATAAGATGCATTTTCTTTCCAGCAGGTATGTTTTTCTTTGTTTTCAGTATCAAGTTGAAAATCTTTTTTTGCAATATACAGAGACTTGTCTGCAATATATATTCGTTTTATTCAAATATTTAACTGATAATTCTGAAATTAATTTTGTGAAAACAACAATTGGCAAGTAATCTACTCTGAAAAGATAGATTCAAAAATAATGAACTAATATACATATATATTTAACTTTTCATATTGTGAGACTTAATAATTGAACGATACTTTTTGCTCTTTTCAGTAAGAAGTGTTACTGCCTGCCCCGATCCAGGTTTTGAATGTTCCGACTGCAGATCTTTCTTACCCTCCTTAGTTGAAGCAGTGTTATTGTGAAGTGAAAAAAGTGATCATAATAGGTACATAACTGTGGAATAATGGACAATTCAAATATCCTTATCTATAATTTTCTGTTTCATTGAACCCCGTAGGTTTTTAAAAAATCAAATTGATTTCATTTTATTTGGAAACTATGATCCGAATCGTAAGAATTCACATTTGCTGCAATTATCAATCGCTCACAGTGTTATTGTGAAGTGAAACTAGTTAAGTTATGTGAACAATAATGACCGTTTAATTTTTTTCCAATATCTTTTACACTCTCATTCAAGATAATTTTATCATTTGGTTGAAAATCAAATCACTGAAATTGTAAGACCACTCACTCTGTGTGGGTGGTTACAAGAATTCGGTCTTTTTTAATCATGCATGGTCTTTGGTTTGTTAAGAAGCAAGTAAATTTGATTTCTTTTAAAAATAACATCTAAATTATAGTCACGTTTGGTGAGTCATTTACCATTGACCATCATTATATTATGTATTTTTTAATTAATAGAATGTTTGAATATTTAATAATTGGAAACTGTAAAAATAATATAAATAAAGTTATTATTATTAAAAACTATTAGTTTCAATAAATATTTTTCCTGTTCCGAATTTTTTGAAAAGAGATGATGTTGTTTCTCTCTCTCTCTCTCATTTTCGAGGAATGCTGAACACAGAATATCAATAAATAACCAATCAACCACAAAATAGTAGTTGACAAGCTTCGAAATCCGGACAGCGGACACCCCCAGAAATAGAATCGTCTCCACCCGGCTCCAATATGGCGGCTATATTGGAGTTTCTGTGGTTTAAATGTCATCCGTGTTGCCAGGATTTAGTAGGCAGGTATCACTTCTTATATTGTATGTTCTGTGACAGAAAGTGTGTCGCGTTGAAATGGAGAAATTGCGTCAATCCATCTCTCTCTTCATAGGAAAAGCGGGTTGTTATACCTCCGATATGCTGTCAGTTGTCAAACGTGCACGCAGTGACCAGTGAACTCTAAAATAACTATTCTAGAGTTCACTGGCAGTGACACGGCTCAGAGTGAGATGGATTGACGCAATTTCTCCATTTCAGTCTTCCTCACTTTTGCTGTATCGCGAAACCGTTCCAGTTATTTTAGAGTTCACTGCTCTGAGATGTAGATACCGATAGACGCTTGTACCACTACGTAACAGAGGGCGCAACAACTATTGCAAAGGCGGAAATTTACCCCCGAAACCAATACTTAATCCCGTGATTGATAGAGGCAGTGCCACAGGTATACAGTATTGCCGTTTTGTAAACAACAAAAAAAAATTTTGTACAAATAATTCGACTTAATCGACTTATTTGCCGAAATAAAAAGGAAATAATGAGTAAAATTAGTGCAGAAAGACTTAGTTGAGTGGAATTTATGAATTCCAATGTTTTGACCAGTGGCGTCTGTACGAGATATGAAATATGTTGATTTTTTTTGAAAATTTGGGGCGCAACTGCTTTTTCAGAATCAAAAAAGATATTTACGCGTGGAGTTCGAAAAAAAATTAAAGAATGCATTCAAGTACTAGTGAACACATATTTTCCCTGAATTTATTGATGCTATTGTGATTTTTCATTGAAATATGATAAATCAAATAAACAACAATTACCATTCAATAAAAACGCTCAACATTGAATAACGGCAACAAGAAGGCAAAAAATTTCAATGAGTTCTCTAAGTGACCGACATTCTTCTGGTCGGCCGTAAGCATGATAACTTTCGATTTTCAGGGTGAGTTCGGTTCCGAAATGCCGCGGTCAAGTTCCTTAGCCAAATCGTACAGGGTGTTCCAAAAAATAGGCCATTCAAAATTTTTGCTCCTCAATATCTCAGACAAAACGAAACCAATCGAAATGAAATTTTGCGTAAACATGCTAGATGCTCATAATAAGCATCACACAAATTTTTTTGTCCATAGTATTAACACAACCATGCAAAATTCAATTGGAATATGGAGAAGAAGAACCTTTATACAGGGTGTCCAAAACTCGAAGTCACCCGAACCGGTGAAGGGGCAAGTTATTCTGGTTGTCGAAAGATAAGAAAAAATTTAAGTTGCATTATTTTAAAATAATAGGCGTTTAAATGAACACAGAAAATTCCACACCTCGTGACAGTCTTTTCACTCCTGTTGCCACAAACATCAACTTTTTCCAACTTTTTTTTTTTACTGTGTAACCCTGAATAATGCTTGTTAAACTGTAATCAAAATTTTGATACCAGCTGCTCTAGGTTTCATAAAAATAGGGCTAACTTCTCAGAAAAAAATCAAAATAAACAATTGCCTATACCTAGTTTCAACTGACTGTATTGAAAAAAAATGTACTACTTACGTACCTAACTTTGGCATGTTTTGTCAAAAGTTGGCGCATTTAGTAAGGATTCCAATATGGGATTATTCTTGTTAAATTGTAGCTACCGTAGTAAAATTCGCTTTTCGATTTCCTGTGAATACACTTTTTCTTTTACTGCTTCCTAGTAAAAAAGTCCAATAGATTCAAGTCCAGTGAACTGGTCGGCCACGAGATTGGATCAGAACGTCCGATCCATCTTCCGGGAAATATATTTCCAGAAAAAAATTTCCAGAGAAAATAATTTTTCCAGAAAAAAATTTTCCGGAAAAATTTCTCTGGATTTTTTTTATTCTTTAAACATTTTTTCCCGGAAGATGGATCGGACGTTCTGCTCCAATCTCGGGGATCGGACTTGAATCCATTGGACTTTTTTTACTAGGAAGCAGTTAAAGAAAAAGTGTATTTACAGGCAATCGAAAGCGAATTTGAACTACGATAGCTACAATTTACCATGAATTATACCATTTGGAATCCTCACTAAATGCGCCAACTTTTGACGAAACATGCCAAACTTGCGTAGTACATTTTTTTTCAATACAGTCAGTTGATCCTAGGCAATTGTTTATTTTGAATTTTTTTCTGAGAAGTTAACCCTAATTTTATGAAACCTAGAGCAGCTGGTATCCAAATTTTGATTACAGTTTAGAGAAGCATTATTCAGGGTTACACAGCAAAAAAAGTTGGAAAAAGTATAATTTTAAAATCATGCAACTTAGATCTTTTTTATATCTTTCTGACAACCAGCATTACTTGCCCTTTCACCCGGTTTCGGGTTGACGTGTTTTTGGAACACCCTGTTATTCCATAACAAGATATCAGATTCGAGTGAAATTAATTTTGTGAATGATGAATGATATACTGAATGTTCATGCAGAATTTCAAGAGGATCGCATCATAAGAACCATAGAATCATTTTTTTTAATTAAAGATTATTAACATTTTTTTTAATAATTTTGCAGAATATAATGTCGATCGTGTCGAGATTTTTCATTCATATACTTAGCATGAAGTCCTATACTCAGAGCTTTACTCAATATTTTCAATCAACTCAATATAAACTTCCTTCTGAGACATCCAACCAAATATAAGGCCCACGCATACATAGATATCACATCTATGATAGCTAACTATTTTCTAAATAAAATAATAATAACGATTGAACTCGTGTGTTAAATCTTGACCTCTTGTTCGAACTAATAATTTCCAGTGAACATCTTTATCAAAACAGTTCGTGTTATACTTTGTTCGAGTTGACTTGTTGTTTCACGAAAGTTATTTTGCAAATTATTATTGATAAACATCTCTTAGATGCGTGAGTTTTCGGCGATCCATGTGAAACTAAGGAAAAACAGAACTGAATTTCATTTTCAAGGATAATGTGGAAAGGATGTGAGGTGTAGGGAAATCATGGAAGTGGCAAGAGTGCTTTAGTTGCTACAGGTAGGTGTTCGAACGCATCAAAGATTTGACAACTTTATGATATACATTACTATTGGGAACGTAGATATTTCGAAGTGCGTATGAGTATGATAAGAGGAATTAAAGGGTTTTCCAATAAGAGGTGTTATCTTGATATTCAAAGAAAACTGCGATTTTTCAATATAAATGATCGGATGTTTATTTCATTATAAAGAAGAAGCTATGCCATTAATAGTGGAAAATAACATCAGGCAAATAACCACCACGACCACGCTTACAGGACCATATCCTTTTAATGAAATTTTCCATAATCAAATCGCAAAGTGGCTGCCCTATGTCCTCGATAGCCACGAATTTCATCTTTGAGGTCTTGAATCGACGCTTGGCTATTGGCGTAGACCTTCTCTTTCACGTGACCCTAAAGGAAGAAGTCGCTAGGTGTTAAATCACAAGATCTCGGTGGCCAATTGTGAACACCTCTTGAAGAGATAACACGGTTTGGAAACTTTTCTCGCAAAATATCAATGCTTCGTTGCTTGTGTGGCACGTAGCGCCGCCTTGTTGAAAGTAAACGTTTGCCAGATCAATATTATCAAATTTCGGCCATAAAAAATCATTAATCATCTCTCGATAGCGCAATCCATTCACCGTTACTGTTGCTTCAGCCTCATTTTCGAAAAACTAAGATCCAATGACTCCGCCGGACCATAAACCGCACCAGACGGTCACATGTTGAGGATAGAGAGGCTTTTCAACAATAACTTTCGGGTTTTCTGAGCCCCAGATGCGACAATTTTGCTTGTTGACGAAGCCACCGAAGTGGAAATGGGACTCATCACTCAAGATGATTTTTGATGGAATTCCGGATCATTTTCATGCATTTCAACGACCCAGTCAGCAAAGACACGACGTTATGATGATCGGCCGGCTTGAGTTCTTGTGTTAACTTAACTTTATAAGCCTTAAGACCCAAATCTTCATGCAAAATACGGTGTTATGAGGTTTGTGTAATGCCTAATTCCAAAGAACGATGAGTAATGGACAAAACTGGGTTTTCTTCAACACTTTTGGCTACAGCAGCAATATTCTCTGATGTAATGAGCGACGTGCACGAGTTTTATTCTTCACATCACTAACTTGTGCAAACAGTTCGAATTTTTCCACCAATTTCTTTATTGCGGTTCGACAGGGTGCGTCACGACGACCCAAAAATGTTTTACGAACCGTCTCTGACAGATTTTCACTATTGTTATAGTGAATTTTAATAATTTCAATGCGTTCTTGAAGCGTGTATCGTTCCATTTTTATTAATGGCGTAGTTTCACCTTGTCAAATGTCAAAAAAAGACAGTTTCAAACGTGACATCTACCGAAATAGCTCGCTATTCAAAATAACACCTCTTATTGGAAAACCCTTTATAAGAAGAGTACCTGTTGACAATGCAAGATAGTGCATTAAAGCTCTGTAGTTATACAGGGTGTCTGTAAACAAATACTAAGGACTTGGGGAGATGAATCCTCGATGAAAACTAGCAGGGGTAGTTCATATACATTTTTTCTTCCTTCCAAGATACAGCCTTTGGAAGGCGATGACGAGTTGACAGTTTTTAATTTTTTTAGGAGTCCTAAGAAACATTGAGTCATAAAACTATATGATTCATTAAGTAGATATTACTCACACAATTTTTTTGATCCCATAAGTTTATTATTAGGGGTTGAAAATAATAACCTCTTATGATTTTTCTTCAGAAATTGTTTTTTTGGGATAGATTTCCGAGAAATAAAATTCTCTCATGGTTTCCCATTCAATTCTGGAGAAAAAAAGTCTCTTGAGAAGTTTTGATAGATACAGTCGATACTTTTCTCTGAAAAAATAAAAACTTACAAGCAGTTATGATAACTGTTCATTTAATTTCTATTTCTTTTCTTAATTTTTTTCTTTTTAAATTAATGTCAGACAGTGATCTCCAGTTATTGTTCTACCCTTATATAAAAAATCAATCATCATCACTCCAAGGCAACCCTAAGAAACTGAAGCAAGAACTTTTCTAGCAGATTTTTGGACTCGTAATTTATCCTAAAAGTTTCACCCTTTTCAAAATGATGAAAGCCTGGAATGACTGAGACCTCATTCTAGGTATAGGATCAAGCCTTCAAAAATATTGCATTGCTTGTTCCTGTCTTTCTAGGTTGACTCTAAAGTACTTCATCATTGAGCTTGGGATTTTAATATCCTATTATAATAATTATTATTATCGAGAGTAGTTGCTCGAGCGTTTTCGATAGAAATTAATGACTTTCTCATATAATTATTGTAAATGTCATTCCACTTGAAATCATTTGAATATAAATTGACTTTCTAAAGGAAATGGAGCTGCCTTGCAAAGTTAATATGAATTACAGTAGGAGTTGCTGCAGCTATCTTGGATGCATCAATAACAGGATTATGCACTTCAATATCAATTAAAAGGCAATTTATTTTTTCTTTCGAAGTTTGCTATTGACGAAGAAGCGGTTATTATAGTAAATTTCACGTTGTAAAGTTCAATAAACAAAATCGATTGGAATCACCAGAACATGTTACCTGATTTGTAAGTAATTTCATTTATCTGAAATACCTACTGTAATAAGTATATTTGTTTTTGAGCACTCGTCTGATATAGACACCGAAACGTTACATTATTCTTTTTAATTTATTTCTTGTTTTTTTAGTTTTACTGTTAGGCAACAATTTTTTCCAAACCTTTCAAGGAAAATAGTCCATACAAACATGGGTCCGTGAAAGCTTCGTTACGGAGCTACAGGGTGTTGAAATTTTCAAAAAATTGCTTTTTTCTTCATAACTCCTGCACTTTTTGAGATATTCAGTCCAAATTTGGAATGCGAGCTATTTTCAACTGTCTCCGTCATTGCACGTCCTGAATCTTAACTAGAAATTACAGGGTGTTTTTTTTCCGGAGCCATGCCTGAATTCTTGACATCTCCGTTCAATTGAAAAACTTTTTCGACTCCTGTTATTTTTTCGTATCCCCGTTTTCGAGTGAGAAATTATTATATGATATTGAATAAGCTTAAGTTGAGTTTCAGATGAGGAGCTATCAAAATAAAAGCAAATTTTGGGCATACCTATCGAGTATTTCTTTTATTTTTTTCATTTAGCGAATAACATACAATCGTTCAATAACTATTTAAAAAGAAACGGTTAGAGATACGAAAAAATTACAGTAGTCAAAAAAGTTTTTAAATTGAACGAAGATATCAAAAATGATTTTGGACTGATCAGTGGCGTACCGCAAAAAAGTTTGAGAGTTGAAAAGGAGACAAGGCTTCGGAAAAGAAAACACCCTGTAGATTCTAGTTAAGATTCAGGAGGTGCAATGATGGAAACCGTTGAAAATAGCTCGCATTTCAAATTTGGACTGAATATCTCAAAAAC
Source organism: Propylea japonica (assembly GCA_013421045.1). NCBI lineage: Eukaryota > Metazoa > Arthropoda > Insecta > Coleoptera > Coccinellidae > Propylea > Propylea japonica. Next base: position 11,376,959 of record CM024240.1, read on the forward strand.
TGCAGGAGTTATGAAGAAAAAAAAACAATTTTTTTTTGGAAATTTCAACACCCTGTAGCTCCGTAACGAAGCTTTTACGGACCCATTTTGACATGAACTTTTTCTTTAAAATCACATGTAGATTCACCCCCTCAAGTTGTGATATACTATTATGTAACAACCTGTATATGCCTTCGTGAAAAGGCAAAATCGGTTGATTTGTTTCGAAGTCACTCTCATTTAAGCTCCGTCCTATTGGTTTCTCACTATTAACGAAATAACATAATCTACCAATTTCAAATTTGATATTTAGAACTAAGACAGCGGCAAGCATATCTGTCCTGAATTTTACCAAAATAATATAATTGGAAGGTTTCAAGGTTTCTATTCATAATACGAGTAAGAAAACGTTACCTACAAATTCATTAATGTTGAAAGAACCATAATTGAAATTTAAACATCCATGATGATTCTTGTTTTAATTTTATTGATTCACTAGCAGACCCAACAGACGTTGTTCTGTATACTCAAAAATTCATTCAATTCGATCCAGCCGTTTAGTTGCAGAGTAGATGAATAACCTAAATAATGACTACAGCGCCATCTATTGATCTGATTTGTGATCATAAACATACGGGCATTAGGCAATCCAAAATACATTCATACATCCCTCACACTTCGGTACCTTCTCCTACCCGCCTAGTGCCTACCTCGGAGACGCATTTTGGTGCGATTTCATCTTCAACCTGCCATATCTTTTGATGTATTCATCATAATTGAATGATGTAAAAGGCAATTTCGTTCTGAATTAAATACTGGGTATGAACGACGTATTTAATTGGATGAGGATCAATAGCGTATTCATAAAAAAATACTCCCAAATAATGCATAATTTTGAGAAACATTTGGATACCTTTAAAAGGTAATACCGAGTAAACCTTGAAAGATAGATATATGCTATCGCGGACTTTTTTGTAGAATTATTAAAGAGGTACATTTCTGTCATACATTGTTTCCATGTACGTTTTTGCAGCGCACCTGAAAATAGCTGATCATGGCTGATTTTGGTACTCATATTTATTATCATTGAAGTTATAGTAGGTTTCCTTAATTTTCTCGGGTGAAAAGTATAGCCTATGTTACTCAGGGATAGTGTAGCATTCTAAGGGTGAAAGAATTCTTGAAATCGGTCTAGTTTAGTAGCTTATGAATTAACTCGTATCAAATCCACAAACCCACAAACATACAAATCTTTCCTCTTTATATTATTAGTATAGATGAGGCCACTTTTTCTCTAGGAACAAGCGCGCAAAAAACCGATCTTTGCGGATATGGAAAAATTCATCACTTTTCCAGATATTTATCACTATAAATCATACAAATTAAGACGAAACATTCAGTTTGATTATGTATGTTGAATGGCCGGTTTATCATAGTGCGAATAATAAAACTGATAACAAGTTCAGTCAAAACAAAGTTCTCAAAATATCCTCCAAAAATAGTAATTATCAATGGAATAAAGATATTTCCGTATAGGATACCCATACGACATTGAAGATTTGCGAACTTTTAATTCAGCTATTCATATGACAAAACTCAAGAACATTTAATTAGGCGTAGGTATTTTTCGACTCATGATAAATCTTTGATCGTGATCGTTTTATTGTATATTTCATTTCATTCATTTTATTTATTCATACCCGATACGAACAGGTTAATAAATCCACTAAAGTATCCACATATTTAAACAAACAGAAATACATATAATAAGAGCGCTTGTTCATTTATGGAGCAATAAGACTATTACCTCAAAATTTCATATGGATTTGAGATTGATACCAAATATATAAATGCAAAATCTCAGCACAATCGGAATAATATTCTGGAAATTATTCAAAGAATAGAACATGTAAAAAATCGATAATTAAAAAAATTTTATTATATGGTTCTGATGATGCGGTCCTCTTGAAATCTTGCATGAACATTCAGTATATCAGTCTTGATTCACAATACAAATTTCACTCGAATCGGATATCCTGTTATGGAAATAAAGAGATTCTTCCTGTCAATATTCCAATTGAATTTTCTATGGTTTTTTTAACACTATGGTCACAAAATTTTTCAGTCTTCATTCACAGAAGAAATTTCACTCGAATCGGATATCCTGTTATGGAAATAAAAAGATTCTTCTTTTCAATATTTCAATTGAATTTTCTATGGTTCTGTTAACACTATGGTCACAAAATTTTGAATGAACATTCAGTATATCAATCTTCATTCAGAAAATAAATTTCACTCGAATCGCATATCAATTTTTGGAAATATGAAGTTTCTTTCTTTCAATATTCTAGTTGAATTTTTTATGGTTCTGTTTACACAAGGGCCACAAAATTTTGCATATGGCCGCAACATTTCATTTCGATGGGTTTCGTTTTGTCTGAGATATTGAGGAACAAAAATTTTGAATGGCCATATTTTATAGAACACCCTGTAAAATTTTGCTGGTAACGAACTTAACTGAGCACTTTGGGAACCAAACTCACCCTGAAAATTTCAAGTCTCTAGGACAATCCCTTCGAAAGTTATTGTGCTAACAGCGGTCTGCTCTCACGAACAGAATTGAATTTGTCCACGAATTCTTGATTAGTCTAACCCTATCGTTTCAGACCAGACATTTGACAGACATTTGAGCAACAAAAATGCTCGAAACTTAAGGTAATGGATTCTTCAATAATTACGATTCACATACCTACTTAGAAAACAGAGGAAACCCTTTGGGGTATTGAAACAATTTCTCATATAAGAAGACGTATATGATAAAAAAAACCTTTCCCATTCCCTATTCGTTCCTTCTACGATGATATTGGAAAAGAGAATCTGTGGATGTGAAGTTTTATGCGACAATACTTGAATCCTGATTGATTCTTTGAGAGCTATGTCTATTGAGAGCTGAATAACTGGAGTGAAAATTCAAGAGAATGCCCGAAGAAAAATCTACAAAGATATGTAGCTATGAGTGTCTGACTGTATCCGTCCGATCGGAGGGATATAAATTTATTTTTCAGCTTTGGGAATCCACGAACCGATTGAAGTGGGTTCAAGTGATTCAAATATCGTTCTTAAATTAAAGTTTTAACAAATACGAGGGTTGTCTTGTAAAGGGTTTTCCAATAAGATGTATTATTTTGAATAGCCCGCTATTTCGGCAGATGTCACATTTGAAGCTGTCATTTTTTGACATTTGACCAGTAGAAACTACGCCATTGATAAGAATGGAACGATACACGCTTCAAGAACGCATTGAAATTATTAAAATTCACTATAAAAATGGTAGAAATTTGGCAGAGACGGTTCGCACATTTTTGGGTCTTCGTGAAGCATCTTGTCGGACCAAAATTAAGCGTTCCACAAACGTCATTACACCATATTTTGCATAAAGATTTGGGTCTTAAGGCTTATAAAGTTCAGTTAACTCAAGAACTCAAGCCGGCCGATCATCAACAATGTCGTGCCTTTGCTGATTGGGTTGTTGAAATGCATGAAAATAATCCGGAATTCCGTCGAAAAATCACCTTGAGTGATGAGAGCCATTTCCACCTCGGTAGCTTAGTCAACAAGCAAAATTGTAGCATCTGGGGCTCGGAAAACCCAAGAGTTATTGTTGTGTTTCCCAATAGTAGGTGTTATTTTGAATAGCCCGCTATTTCGGTAGATGTCACGTTTGAAGCTGTCATTTTTTGACATTTGACCAGTAGAAACTACGCCATTAATAAAAATGGAACGATACACGCTTCAAGAACGCATTGAAATTATTAAAATTCACTATAAAAATGGTGAAAATTTGGCAGAGACGGTTCGTAAAACTCGAACATTTTTGGGTCGTCGTGAAGCACCTTGTCAGACCGCAATAAAGAAATTGGTGGAAAAATTCGAGCTGTTCCAACACTCGATTTTTAATCGCTTTCTATAGTTTGATTCTACCGGCATTCAAACAAATCAAAAATAATTGTTGTGGTCAACACCAGCGAATAAATTTCTATAGGTTAGAATTCACTCATGATTTATGTCTTCGAATGATTGATAAGTTATCATTAATTACCCATATCTTCGATTTTCACAAACAAGTTCAATAAAAATGGGAAACATTTTATCGCCCACACTGTACACAGTTTGATCTCATTATCATCATCTGTATAAGATTTATTTGAGTGATCTTTCATGGAATATTTTCTTATACACAGAATTTCACATTACCTGTAAAGTAACCTATTAGCTATCCACAAATTATAACGTGAATTCCAGCCGCTGAGAAAGAAAAATACAGTTGATGATAGCGCCAAAACAATATTGGAAAATTTAAGAAAAGTCCTGAGCAGGAGCTTCTGAGCTTTCGTTCTTTGGTGGAGCAATAAGACTATTACCTCAGAATTTTATATGGGATTTGAGATTGATAAAAAATATATAAATGCAGATTCTCCCCACAATCGGAATTATATTCCAGAAATTATTCCAAAAATCAAAAATATAAAAACAAATAATTGAAAAAAAATTAAATTTCATGGTTCTGATAATGCAATTCTCTTGAAATTTTGCAGGAACATTCAGTATACCAGTCTTGATTCACAAATAAATTTCACTCGATTCGGATATCCTGTTATGGAAATATAGTGATTTTTATTTTTTCTTTCCAACATTCCAATTGAATTTTCCATGGTTCTGTTGACACTATGATCACAAAATTTCGCATGAAAATTCAGTATAACAGCCTTCATTCACAAAAAAAAATCACTTGAATCGGATTTCTTGTTATGGAAATATAAAGATTCCTCTTTTCAATATTCCAATTGAATTTTCCATGGTTCTGTTAACACTATGGTCACAAAATTTTCCATGTAAATTCAGTAAAACAGTCTTTATTCATTTGAAACGATCATTAACTAAAACAACCAAGATATTCAGAGCTCATAGCAACCCTGAAAATTACAAGTCTTCATGAAAATACGGGTGTATACGGACCGCCGCACATAATTATAACCTTGGATCTCGAAGTCTTAATCAATGATTAGAATTCAGCCTTTCAGGACCACGCTCGTCCCAAAATCTCACAGACAAGGAACAAGCGAGTAAAATGAAGTTCCCGAAGTCGATCCTTCTTGATTTCACTGAATATAGTTCGGACGGGCGTTTCCGGGAAACCCCTTTTTCGAATTCAATACGCGGGAAAATAATTATTGTGAATTCTCACAGCTGTATACAGGATGTCTACTTTTGAACTGCCAAAATACAAGGAATTTGAGACAAAAAATTTCATATAACACATAAACAAGTATTTTCTCTAAAATGATCATTATTCAGTTTTTTATTGTAGTCTCATCACTTTTGACCACATATTCGAAATGCGCAATAAATTTCTACAAGATAAAAGAGTCTGTGTGCAAAAAATTCTTTTTGCGGGCGTGATCCTGAAGTTGACAAAATTAGTCCTATTTTCCAATGGTTTTTTTAGATGAAATATCAATAATTATGCACACGTTTTCTTCTCAGTAAAAAATACCTCATTCATATGCTTTCGAATGACATATCAATTTTTAATTGTGCTAGCCATAGACAAACTAAAATAATAGATGAGCCACTCGTATATTTCGCGCCATCTGTCGGAGGAGGATACTAACACACGAAAAAATTATTTTCAATTTGATAGTTAGATGTCGTTGCATTCATGGAAATTCTATCGAGAAAATAGTAAGTATGTAAAATCATTATTATCAAAAAACCTTTGAATTGTCAACTGACACAAGGAGTGGTTTGACACGTTCTTTTTGAAATATCATAAGTTTCCATATGCCTGCAAGAGTGAAGATGTGTTGTGTTATTGGATGTGAAAATCGAGATGCAAAAAGGTAATTTCAAAATATATATTATATATATTCTGTTACCTATAAGAATTAAGATTCAAAAAAGTTTTTCATGTATTGAATAAGTTTAGTAGGTATTATATTTTGTAATATTGAATTCATTATTGTTAGTTTTTGGGAATGTTTTCAATGCAATTATTAGTTTATTGATTAGATATTTATGAAATAAATCTGTATTTTCAATTGGTGATATCTATTTCAGTTAATAAATTTTTATTCTATCCAGAATTTGATTATTGATCCTCATTTCTCGATTCCAAAAGAAAATCAGATGAAAGTTCGTTGCAGGTATGTATTATTTTCATGAAAATAAATTTCCTCACTCATCGATAACTTGCACGAATCCATTTCTGATTTCCTTTGGGAAATTGAATTTCAAAAAACTTTTTGCCTCTTGTATATGGGCGTACCTATGCATTCAAAAGATGCACTACAGAATTCTTTATGAGGCAGCTTTACGATACAGATTTCTTTTTCAATTGAGCTTTTTCACGAATTAGTAATGTTGTACAAAAACAGATGTCGTTGAAGCTTGTTCTACTAGTGTCTCATCTATTCTCCGTTTAGTTAGTCTGCCATGATATCATGGCTTAGACGAAAAAGTCTAAAAATTCCGAATCTAAATTTGATCTATTTTGAAGCTGATATGTCATTCAAAAATACACTAAATGCGGAATTTTTTACTGAAAAGAAAACGTATGCATAATTATTAATATTACATCGACAAAACCATTGGAAAAATAGGGCTACCGGCTAATTTCATTATCTCCTTACCACGCCCGCAATAGGAGTTTTTTCTGCATACAGACTCTCTTATCTTGTAAACTGAATAATGATCAAATTAGAGAAAAAAACTCGAAATATTTCGTGAAATCAAGAAATGTTAAATAGAAGAATAACTGTCCACATTTCGACCATGTGTTATATGACATTTTTTGTTGCAAATCACTTGTTTAATCACCCCTTGAAGTTTGGACACTTTAAAAGTAGACACCCTGTATAGAAGTCGCGAACGACGAATGCGAGTACTTCCCGTTCGGTTACTAAAAATGTTTGTCACACGTTTTTTATCATAATTCCGAAATTGAATTCAATATTTAGAATGAAATAACACTGTTTAAATCTATGGGAGATGATTACCCTTCAATAGGGTCCTGTAGCGGTCTTAGAAGAACAGAAAATTCGAAAAATCATTACTTGGAATGCCAGACCTGCTTTAAAACACCCTCCTGGTCCAAGAGCATAATTAAGTATATTGTATCTGACTATTTATTCGAATAGTTTCAAGTTTCAATTTTGTAAAAACGGCGAGACAGGGTTTTCTCTACTGAGGTTTTTCCCTGTGCTCTGGTGTCATACTCCAGAATAGTATGGTACCTCAGCTAGGGACTTTTTTGTTTCATGTATTGTATTTTGTTAGCTCTCATTTCAAAAGAATGTACAGGGTGTTCCTAAATTGAACGTACAAACGAAAAGGGGAGATTCCTTAAGTGAGTTTAAGAAAAAAAGTCCCATAAACATGGGGTCGCAAACGTTTCGTTTTCGAGATACAGGGTGTTGAAGTTTTAATCAAAAACATGTGTTGATTATACGAGTTTATCGAATATTTATGAATCATCGCTACAGATCAGGAAAATTTCCATAAAAACTGACACTGAATTCATTCACCACAGCTTACAAAGTGGCCTTTCCATCATAATTTGGATTTTCACGAGGATTTCGAGAGAATCGTTCAAAATTTTTTTTCTCGAAATCGTTGGTAGATACGACAAAACTACAAGAGACCAAAAAGTTTAGTATAAGAACAAAGCTTCTTTTTACATTTTTTTAAATTAACAGTTGCTCACCAAAAAAAAGTTCTGCAGAAGAACAGGTGGCAGTGTTCCAGAAAAAATATCACCCTGTAGATCTTCTATCGAAATTGCCATGTCACGTGGTGAGAACTCTCAAATGTAATATCTATGCCAAATTTCAGTTGAATATCTTGTGAAGTGTAGATACTATGAGAAAAAAACTTGAAAAAAATTCAAACTTCAACACTCTGTATCTCGAAAACGAAACGTTTGCGGCCCCATGTTTATGGGACTTTTTTTTTCTTAAACTCACTTAAGGAATCTCCCCTTTTCGTTTGTACGTTCAATTTAGGAACACCCTGTATACTGACAAAATATTTTCCTCAGATAGTTTTTTCCGAAAATACCGGCTATTAGATGATGGAAAGCTCTATGTGTATATCATTTTCTGATGTGGATGATAGTGTACCCTGTAGGTATCGATCAAAGGGAATTTCCATGTCACGTGCAGGCTTTAACCCACACTCAATGTTTAGTAGCATACATAGGCCCTAAAATCATCAACATACTGACGGTTCATTTGCAATTCGTTTCTAACAAAACAAAGCGTACCTATGTATAGCTACAGCTGAAAACAAACATGTATGTTACATAAACAAAGTTGGAAAACTGCTTGGAATTGTTATGTTGCCTTAGGGGACGCTCTCCATTCTATCCAATATAGGTACATACCTATCGGGTGTCCCAAGGTAAGTGGCCTTTTAGATTATTATGGAAACTATTGACGGTAAAGATTTCAAATTTTGTCGATCGATATTTGGCCATGTAACGTACATTTTAAAAATAAATTCACATTTCCAGTGTTGCCGGATGTGCGACAATTTGTCGTCAGCTTTGTTATTTTAAATGGGACATACGGTATTCCTGTTTTTTATGACATTCCATAAAAAATTAAATCTATTCACTCTCACTTTTTCCTACCTATCTTTAATGGTTATTAATTATTTTGCGATATTTTAGATTGAATTGGCGTGTTGAGAAAGGATTCTAGTTCACTCAATATTTGAGATTTAAGTAAGAAATTTAGCAAGTCATTAGATCTTGATCTGATCTATGTCACTGCTTTTGAATTATAGTTTTCAGTTATACAGGATGGTCAAAAAAATGGTTTTTCAAATTAGACACCTAGTATATTTTTCAATTTCTGGAATCAGTACAACACACTTTAAAACTTTTCTAATTCTGTCCCTATAGGTACCTATCTCAACTGGATTCCGAGTTGTATGCGTTTATTAGATGATTGTTTTTTTGTCTATCCTGTATAACTGACAACTATAATTCGAAATCAGTGACATATACAGGTTTGGAAATTCACATCTGAAATATACGATATACAATGCATCAGACAGAGAATTCTTCCCTCCAGTTGCACAGATGAATAGTCGAGACAATCACTTGCTGTAACACACTGAATTCAGTTGTCTTACTTCATTATTCTAGTCTTGTCTCTCTCTTATCGTTTAGAGGAGCGTAATTCATTCAGTATGGTAGGCAACAGTAAATACTTGAATCGAGTATTACGGGCAGCCTGACAAATTAAAAATTCTATACGTGCGTGCGGGTTCCCTACCATACTGCGATAAGAGAGAGACAAGACTAGAATTTTGCAGTAAGACAGTTGAATTCATTCAGTTATCGCACTTGTTTATCTCGCCTATTCATCTGTGCAACTGGAGGGAAAAATTCTCTGTCTGATGCCTTGTATATCGTATGTTTTCGATGTGAATTTCCAAATGGGTAGATCAGATCAATATCTAATGACTTGCTAAATTTTTGACTTAAATCTCAAATATTGAGGGAACTTGAGACATTTTCCTAACACGCCAATTTGATATGTAATTTCGAAAAATAATTAATAACTAAAAAACCGTCAAAGATAGGTAGGAAAAAGTAGGAGTTAATAGATTTAATATCATAGAGTATCCTAAAAAAACTAGAAATATCGGCAGTCCTATTAAAATAACAAAGTTGTTGCTAAATTGTGGTTCATCCGTCAACACTTGAAATGTGAAAATATTTTAAAAATGTACCTTATATGGCCAAATATCGATTCATAAAATTTGAAATCTTTACCATCAATAGTTTCCAAAATAAACTAATAGGTTTGATTTTTTTTATTCATTTGAAATATAACAGACATGCAACATTGCCGACTATAAAAACAAACTTTCTGTATAACGAAATTTCTTTACAACGAATTTTTTTTGCGGTTTTAGCGCTTTCGTTATAGGGAAGTTCACTTATATACGGATTCTTCTTCACAATATTCCAATTGAATTTTCTATAATTATGTTAACACTATGGCCTCAAAATTTTGCATTATGAGGATGCTGCATAAACAAAAAGTACCAAAAGATTTTCCATCGAATAGGTATACTCATCAGTTGTGACGAGGAAAATATTAATCTGATTACAGGAACATAAATCGTTTATTTCCAGAGGAGCTAAGGGCAGGCAAGACTTTTGACGATATCTATACACTGACTAAAATAATAAAAAAAAACAGAAAAAACCAGAAGAGATATCACAGTGAAAAATATTATAATCTCTTCACAATCCAACAGATAAAATAAAAAAAAATAAAAATATATATCCTTTTCCATTTGAAGACCGATATCTGGACGAGAAGTGGACGTATTGAGGTCAAGAAAAAAATAAATTAAAGCTGAATTAACAAAGTATCCCATCATTATAACTATTATGCAAAAATTAAATTTCCACGCTCGTAGATAAGAAAAAAAAGTGGTAAAATTTTGAGAATTTTTTTTGTTGCTGATTTTTCTATCATTACTCGAAAACCACTGAAATTTAAAATTTTTGAAGTTCTAATGCAAAAACTAGACACTTGGAGCTACCAATTCCTTTTTTAAAATTTCTTTCTCTCAAAGTTACGGCATGTTGAAAATGGCCGAAAAATTTGGAATTTTTTTTGATCCTTTAATTTTTTCCAGTAGTGTATAATTGATCAAAAACTATAATCGATGAATTCCGATTTTGTCTCATTTATTCCTATTTTTTCTCATTCTGCATAAAACAAAAAGTACCAAAGGATTCTCTATCGAATAGGTAGGTATACTGTAGTTGAGATGACGAAAATATTAATCTGATTACCAGAATATAGATCGTTTGTTTCTAGAGGAGCTTTGGGCAGGCAAGACTTTTGACGACGTGTGTATAATGACCAGAACAATGACAAAAAACAAGAATCCATTGTAATCTCTTCACAATCCAACAGATAAAATAAAAAACAATTTGGAGAAGACTTCACGCACGGTATGAATGAACAGACTAGGGGTTGTTACAGTTTCATGAGACTTTTTGCGCAAGCGTTTCCCTCAGATCATAATATCATCTGATTTTCCCGCCGCTACTCTGTTTTCCGCACGGTTTTTCCGATGGATGTTCCAACATCCCTAACTGTGTCGACGCGATCGCTTTTCCGCGTGTTTTCCAATTAGTCCTTCTCGTTGAGTGATGTTTAATCAGCTCATTCAAGGGTTGATATGAAATTCGAACTCGATTGGAGGTATCAGTTTCACCCCTTTGAAAACCTACCGGTAAGTTTTTCCCAGCTTTATTAATTCGCGGTGTTTTGAAGGGATGATTTGAGATCAATTATTCAGCTGTTGATGATTCCTTTGAAAAACGCATTTATTTATACTTACTTTGATTAATTTGCCAAAATTGAAAAAGACGTGACGTAAATTGTAGCTGCCGTAGTTCAAATTCGCTTTCGAGTGCCTTTGAATACACTTTTTCTTTAACTGCTTCCCAGTAAAAAAAATCCAATGGATTCAAGTCCGGTGAACAAGCTGGCCACGATATTGGACCAAAACGTCTTCCGGGAAAAAATGTTTCCAGAAAAAAAATTCCAGAGAAAATAATTTGTCCAGAAAAAATTTTCCTGGAAATTTTTTTTTCTGGAAACATTTTTCCACGGAAGGTGGATCTGACTTTTGGTACAATCTCGTAGTCGGATTTGAATCCATTGGCCTTTTTTTACTGGGAAGCAGTCAAAGAAAAAGTGTATTCAAAGGCAATCGAAAGCGAATTTGAACTACGGCAGCTACAATTTACCAAGTATTATACCATTTTGGAATCCTTACTAAATGCGCCAACTTTCGACAAAACATGCCAACTTGCTTAGTACATTTTTTTTCAATGCAGTCAGTTGAAACTGGGCAATTGTTTATTTTGAATTGTTTTCTGAGAAGTTAGCCCTATTTTTATGAAACCAAGAGCAGCTGGTATCAAAATTTTGATTACAGTTTAGACAAGAATTATTCAGGGCAAAAAAAAATTGGAAAAAGTTGATATTTATGGCTACAGGAGTGGAAAGACTGTCACAGGCTGTGGAATTTTGCGTGTTTTTCAAATGCCTTTTATTTTAAAATCATGCAACTTAGATTTTTTTTATATTTTTTTGAAAACCAGCATTACTTCCATTTTCAAACGGTTCCGGGTTGACGTCGAGTTTTGGGACATCCTGTATATACAATGATGTAAGTTAGGATCTGGTTGTGTCAGTTCAAACGAAACCTGCCCAATTGGTCCAGGTTGAAATTTTCCTTTCATTTTTCTGTCATGATACTAACAAAAGCATGATATGCAAAATAAAGTCAGCACCGTTTATGGAATGAATAAAACTGGACGTTGAAGTTTCCAATTATACTCTGTGATTGGTCTCGTGGGCGGCCACAATATTAACTCATGGGAATTCGATCAAATTATCGACGAATTTATGGAAATATTGGGAAATCAGCGAAAGTTCGTTATACGCTTGAATGTTTATTCTGGCGGATTTATCCGAAACGTTGTCAAACCGAATGTTCGGTATTTGGAGGAACTCAATTCATGATCAAATCATAGAGAATTATGAGAATCCAAATTTTGCTGACCTAATAGAGATATCCCGTTTTTATCATCACGCAAAAATGTAAATCAGCATCTGTACCTAACTCAAATTACCCTCAAGCATCTCGAATTTCGCCATTAGAGTTTGGAATTGTTTCTGAAACTCACGAATCTCCGATTCCAAAATACAGTAGAACTTTCCTTTAACGAAAGCGGTAAATCCACAAAAAAATTCGTTATAAAGAAATATCGTTGTATAGAAAATTTGTTTCTATAGTCGGCAATGTCGCGGTCGACTTCACTGATAAATTTAAGTTTATCATTCAAACTTAAGCACTTGCTTTTAGACATTTTCGCACAACTTTTATACTAGCGTAATGGTTAGATTGAGATCAAACAGCCAGGGGTGTATTTAAAACGGTTTCAGAAGGATCTCTCTGTCAGCCGTAATGATTTAATTCAAGGTCGGGATTTATGTATTACGTACGTCCGGAAAAATTTCGGGAAAAACCGATTTAGAAGGTGTTTTCAACATGGAATTTGGATTCAAGGGGCAATGTCTTGTACGAAATTCGTTATACAGAGAAATTCATACAGACGTTCGTCATAGGGAAGTTCCACTGTATCCTGACCACTGGAGTAAGTCGATTTCAACTCAATAAAGCACCTTTTATTACATTTCTTTCCTTCTTTTGGGATTGTTTCAAGCATTCTTATAGTTGAAGAGCCCTAGGAGGGATGTACTAAAGTGCGTCAGATTAATATGGAGGGTTATCCCTTGTACCTGGTTAAGTTTTTTCATCGAATAAGATTAGGGGTACAAAGTTTGAAAAAAATTTTATTTCGACATCCTTGACCGTGGTTAAATTTTTTGTCTTCGATCTCAAAATGAATGGTGATTTTGAGGGGTACGAAATTGATCATTTATGACCCATTTTAATACTCAATCTATGCTATTTTAAAGTGCAATTCTCATGAAAACCGTCCACAAAGTATTCAGAAGCACTACAAGAAATGTCAAAACTCTACTGGAACATAGATACATAGAAATTTTATTATGTCAAATGTAAGTCTTGTGCGAAATGGGAATGTATTTCAATCAAGAATTCTACACAATGATGATATTGAGATCGTCGGAAAACTCTTGTTATCAACTCGGTTAATAATCAAGTGACTAATGGTCTTGAACTATTAAATATCTTGATCATTAGTCGCTGTCTTTAATAACCTAGTTGATTGAATAAGTAACTATAATTTCAAAAGAAATCAATTGAGGATAATGAAAAATATATATGTATAAAGTTTGATGTGTGGTGCTACGTAATGCCCGTATTCCTCTTTTCGATTTTCTATTCCTTTTTCACTCTGTTTTTCCCTATCTATCTCTCTTATTTCCTAGTAATTACTAGTGTTCTACTGAAAACAACCTATACTTTTTATTTGTATTCTATTCCTTGAGCTTTCAAATCAATTCGATTAGAGGGCATAAAGATGATCCATGTACCAGGATGTGCGACACTTCATTATCATAAAGTGTTTCAATTATTACTTTTTTGAATATGTTTCAAGGTTTTTTTTGTATTAAATATTTTAGGAACAACACGAATATCTAGAAAACTTGTTTTGCATTTTCACTCCCAGTCTCTAAAACAGAAACAATCAAAAATTTCAATTAAGATCAAATGTTGCCATAAATCGCAAAATGGCGAATGCGCCACAATTTATAGCTACTGAAATGATGAAAAAATTTTTTCATTTTTTTACTGGGGATTCGTTTGAAAAGAAAAAAATAAGGGTGGAATATTCATGGGTAGTCTGTTTAGAGGTTGTCATCAGGAAAAAACTTTTCCTTTGAACATTCAGAGTCTGAGAGTCGAGATATTGACATATTGAATTTCTTAGATATTATACACTAGATATCTAGAGTATTTCGGAATCACGATTTTTTTGCACTTAATACTTATGGTTGCGAGTTTGTGTCACATCACATTATCATTGATATAAGAATTTTTTTAGTTCCACTTAACATCCCCTTAAAATCTAACGCTCTCGATGATATTCTTTTGCTCGAACACAATTAGGAAATGTTCATGTCAGAAAACGTGTTATTAACATTTCAACCTAGAATACCCCACTACAAAGACTAACACTGGTGATCTCTAATATATTATTTTTTTCCGAGCTTTTGTTCACTCATTCATAAGTAAGCCCTAAGGAAGCATCGCCTGAAAGGATATGAGTAATTTATTATTCCTGTTTTCATTTCATCGCAACATAATTTATATTTGCCAGACATTCGTTGCTATTCTTTGAGAGATGAATTTGGATGGTGGAATGAAAATAATATATTATTCGAGATAGGGTAAAAGCCATAGTGATTGACACCTTAAGGGCATGAATACTTTCAGTAGGCGAATTCAGTTCTTTAATTTACTGTAACACTATGGTTATTATTACGGAACTATAGTTGAATATTGCTTTTTTAGTATTACCTCAAAACTTTCAATAAATATCGATTGAATATTCGAGGAGACACTAATTTCGCCGAAATTAGATATCTGTTAGTCATTGACATACTTTGACACCCAGTATGTCAGTCATTAACATAATTTTATCTCACTTTTACATCAATTTTGGTTATGATATCATCCTGCTTTCTCTCACTCATATATTCTCATTGTATCAATTTTATTCCATATAAACGAAGAAATAACAAAAAGTAAAGGGTTTTCCAATAAGAGGTGTTATTTTGATTAGCCCGCTATTTCAGTAGCTATCATTTTTTGACATTTGACAGGTAGAAACTACGCCATTAATAAAAATTGAACGATACACGCTTCAAGAACGCATTGAAATTATTAAAATTCACTATAAAAATGGTGAACATTTGACAGAGACGGTTCGTAAAACTCGAACATTTTGGTCGTGAAGCACCTTGTCGGACCGCAAAAAAGGATTGGTGGAAAAATTCGAGCTGTTGGGACAAGTTAGTGATGTGAAGAATAAATCCCGTGCACGTCGCCGAGAATATTGCTGCTGTAGCCGAAAGTGTTGAAGAAAACCCAGGTTTGTCCATTCCTCATCGTTATTTGGAATTAGACATTCTACAAACGTCATTACACCGTATTCTGCATAAAGAATGAGGTCTAAGGCTCATAAAGTTCAGTTAACATAAGAACTCAAGCCGGCCGATCATCAACAAAGTCGAGTCTTTGCTGATTGGGTCGTTGAAATGCATTAAAATGATCCGGACCGTGTTATCTCTCGAAGATAGATCACAATTGGCCACCGAGATCTTGTGATTTAGCACCTTGCTATTTCTTCCTTTGGGGCCATGTAAAAGACAAGGTCTATGCCAATTACCCAGTGTCGATTCAATACCTCAAAGATGGAATTCGTGAGGTTATCGAGGACATAAGGCAGCCACTTAGCGATTTGGTTATGGAAAATTTCATTCTGTATAATGTAATAAACATCCGATCATTTATATTGAAAAATGGGATTTTTCTTTGAATATCAAAATAATACCTCTTATTGGAAAAGCTTCTATAAGTGTATATGTAGTGTATACATATACCGATGTAATAAACTATTGGTGTTATCTAGGTTTTTTCATCTGTGTCCCCATATTTCAGAATGTTTAATTTCTATTCGAGTACCTACTCAACTCTTATACTAATAATATAGGATTGTATTTTAAATATGGGGACTTTCGCTTGGGGTCCTCAGTTAGACTAGTTCATTGAGGGCATATCCCTTGTTGCTCGTCTTCCCATTTCAAACTGATTCGGATCTCAGAATCTGTTAATTTGTTTATCTTACTGCTCACACAGAAGCTTATCTTTGAAGTGGTATTAAATGTGCAAGCTTCAGAGCAAGAAGCAAACATTGAGATGCCCTTAAGCGTAAATTAAATAGCCCTGCATTGTAATCAACCAAGCTGTATGCTGAGATAGAAAACATTTAATTGTCAAACAGAGGTGAAGTAAACACATCAAGAACACAGTTCAGTAGCGTGGATTATTGTGCTTTGATGAGCTTGAAGTGAATATTTCGAAATGATAAATATAAATAATGATTGGAAGAATTCTTTTTATACAGGGTGTCTGTAAGCAAATGTGAGAGACTTCGGGAGATGATTCCTTGATGAAAATAAGCAGGAGTAGTTAAAATAATTTTTTTCGAAATCGACCCCCCTTTCAAGATACAGCCTTTGGAAGGCGATGACGAGTTGACAGTTTGTAATTTTTTTAACGGCTCCTTAAAAATACTGAGTCATAAAACTATACATAATTTAAAGCACTAAGTAGATGTTACTCACACAAATTTTATATTTATATATATTTTTATAATTATCTAATCTATCCTTAATTATTTGCTGAATTGTCACTATTTAAGTTTTAATAATGGGTATAGCAGCAATGTTTTCAATTATTCTTGAAATGGTACGAATATCACAAAATTACAAGTGTATTAACTCAAGAAAAGATTTAGATGGTCTCAGTTCTACTTTTTCTTATTTGATCCATTTAGATTTTATAAACCAAAACAGAATTAATAACTGAATATCCAAATTTCGATAGTTTCAGAATAAAAAAAGAGAATGATGTCAAGTAGACATTTATAATCAAATTTATTTTTAGTTTTTTCATGATCTTCCTATTCCTCCAACTTATTGAGGTTTTTTTAAGAAAAACGAACAAATAATATTTATTCTCAATTTGGTAAGTTTACAATCTTTATATAAGTTATATGTTTCCATTACTTTATATTATAGTTCTCCTGACGAACAGAAAATATATTTCTCGAAAGCTCGAGCCAAGAAAAATTATTGAAACTTAAATAATTCTCTAATCTATAGTATTCTGTAGAAACATTATAAAAGTATAGGTCGCCTTGATTACCTGAAACATATTGACATAATAATTAATATAATTAATATGTCCACTCACCTCTGCATAGTGGGCACTATTCAATTTGTGAAGTGGTTGTATTTTTAGGCTCAAAATGCGATCAAGCTGTATTTGAAAAACCTTGAAAGTACTCCTCAGTGACGGATCCATGTGATACCATGAAATATTGTATAATTCGTCTCGTAGCAACAGACTCTGGAATTTGATAACTAAGAAACAATTCAAAAAATGTGAATGTAGGATTTTTAAAATTCAATTCGATCGAAAGTTTGTCTTTGTGAAACACTGAATTACTACAGTGGCGGTTTCCTCATTAGCCAGACATTTTTGATAGTTCCAACCCTTTGCCAGACAAGCTTGTAGTTTAGCTGCAGGTGCGAGCGCGAGACAGTATATGTGAGTGGCTGTGAATGCGACGGTATGATTATAATGACTTATGCAAATGATTTTTTTGGTACAGATTTATATAATTAGGGGAGAGTCGGGTAATTGGGCGCACCTAAGCCAAAATTGAAATATTTTAGAAATCACAAACGATTGAACTTCTAGATTTTTCGTCAAGATTCTTTAATGGTTTGGCTATAAGTTCCTCTAGTATAATTAAAATAAAAATGCACGTTATGAGTTTAAAATATAACATTTGAAAAATGAACATTGCGCACAATTACCCGAAGTATGCGGCTAATGGTGCGCATAGGTAGGATAATTGTGCGCATTGAAAACAGGAACCAATCACACAATTTTTTGGACATGAGAAGGTACTCTTTTATTGAATAAGAGAAAAAACAATAAATAAACGCAACTCATTGTCTTCCGTTTCCAGATCGTTCAACTCGTCATCGTTATAAAGCTCACTTTCTGATATATCTTCAGATTCACTGCTCTATTCGAACAATTTTCTTTTTGTTTTTCTCTTCTGACTTGCTTTGGGTCCTTTTATAAAGCTTTTCCTTTTTTTACTTTGTTCTTCTTTTTCTTTTAATTTCCCCTGCCTAAATGACTTTCTTGCTACTGCGGTTTTCTAAATTTTCTCGATTCGGTGTATCTGTCGATATTTCATACAATTTTTTTTACGATTTTGTCGTTTAGCTACCCTTGGTTGTAGAAGTGCACCTAGCCTTAGAAGTTTTACGTTGGTATTTCGGCATCTTCAACAATGAAAAATATCATAAGCGATTATTTTAAGCGCCATGTCAACAATGCTGAATACATGGCGGTTAATTGTACGCACTGCGCCCAATTAACCGAAATGCATAGTTCAACTTTCGAATTCTATAAAACAGTAATAAAACTTTTTTTGCCTAAACTAAATATATCAGTGTCAAGGAGACTAATTAAGCATCTATTGACAAAAACGGTTTTTTGAAAATGCAAAAATTAAAATACTTATGGCTTATTTTCACCGAGACACTCACTACTGCAACACATACGTGAACAACCAAGTGGTCATTTTGGATATATAAAGTGCAGTGACTTACCCTTCTTGTATGTAATAGAACATAATTTCATCAAGAGATGGCTTCTGTATGATGACTACGAAATTATATTACCCAATTGTGGAAATAAAGGTATGCGCACGATTAGCCGCTGCGCACAATTACCCGACTCTCCCCTAATAATTTAAGTGAATCTCAAAATCATCTGAAGAAAAGACATTTGATGCTACAACTGAATTGAATTGTTAAAATTTTGATTCGTTCTATTAATAACAACCAAAAAATGTATTTGCATCATCATCATGCCGTCTCACTCGCACCCACTCATATACTGTCTCGCGCTCGCATCTGCAGCTAAACTGCATGCTTGTCTGGCAAAGGGTTGGAACTATCAACAATTTCTGGCTAATGAGGAAACATTATCTAATTATTTCCCAAGTATTATATATAAAAATCAGCTTTTGTACTATTACGTAAGTAGAATTACATATAACTTAACGAACATTGAGGGTGTCTGGCTAGAGGTTGCCACGATATTAAGTGTCTGGCAATTAATGACGTGATTTTTAATGATAATCTGAAGGTAATACCAAAAATCACACTTTTTCATTTGACGAATTTAGATCAGTATTTTAGACCCCTTTAATACCGTTTACCTGCCAAAGCCAGGGTAGCCCAAACTTCATAATGGTCCATCGTTCTTACCTGTGTTGGGAGCATGCGTAGACAAGTTTTCAGCTTTTATAAAATAACGAAGGTCTGGGGTTCACGGGCTCTTGGACTATTAGTCTCGTCAGGGACAAAGAGCTATCTATAGATGCTCTGGATGATATTATTACCTTCTCATATTTTTTATGAACGTGGACGAGATTGACTCCAAAGTATGAGTTTATGGGTTAATTCAATCGATAAATATTCTTCTCTGTTTCACTATTTTTGTTTCTATTCTCACTTGCCTTATTCGCGTTAATCCTCATTTTTTAGGTTGTCATTATTAACCCTGAATACGATATTCAGTTTACTCACCGCATCTTCTAGATATTGTCCTGAATAACATGCCAACCCCTGAGTTGCAATCCATAGCATAAATTGTAATACATTTCCAGAACCACCAAACTGAAATAACAATATCACATAAAACGGCCTTTATCTGCTAAAAATAAATGATACCTTCACCACTAAAAATCCACTCAATCCAATCATAAAGATGTGATAAGCGTTGTGGTTCAGTACGAAAATATATCCAATACTATTATTCATTTCGTCCACCAAACTGTATAGTAAAAAATATCGTTAGAAGAAATTATGAATTCATTCATACTAAGTATTGAAGTGAAATATACAGGGTGTCTGTAAACAAATGCGAGGGATTTTGGAAGATGATTATTCGATGAAAATAAGCAGGGGCAGTTCATATAATTTGTTTTCGAAATCGACCTCCTTTTCAAGATTTTCAGTTTTTAATTTTTTTTATGGCTTCTTAAAAACTCTGAGTCATTGAACTATACATAATATAAAGCAAAAGCACTAAGTAGATGTTACTCACACACGTTTTTTAGATCTCATAACTTTATTATTAGGGGTTGAAAATAATAACCCCCTATGATTTACGTTCAGAAATTATTTTCATGGATAGATTTTCGAAAAATAAAATTCTGTTATGGTTTCCAATTCCATTCTGTAGAAAAAAAGTCTTTCACAAAATTTCGATAGAGTCGATACTTTTCTCGGAAAAAATAAAAACCTACAAGAAGTTATGATCACTGTTCATTCCATTTCATCGTATAAGTGTTCCATAGAATGAATATTCTAAGATATTGTATGTCTATGGCAGGAGATGGATGTTCTATAAATCTTTCTGAATGTTCACTTGATATCTACTCAATTCAGAAAAAAATTATATCCCTAATATTTTAATTTCACGAATAGAACTTTCTTTCAATTAATAAGCATAATTGACAACCGTAGTTTCAATTTTTTTCAGATACAATAACGCAAAACTATAAAAAATGTTCAAAATGACTACCTCCTGCCAAAAATACATGCATCAACTCTCTGCTTAATGAACCTTTGTATTCTTTCGAATATCCCGGTAGTATTTCTTATGGTTTCACACGATGCTACAATCTTTCAAATCATTTATGTTTAATATTTGCGTCGTGTAATTAACTGAAGATTTGAGATGACCCCATATACAAAAATCCCATGGATTTAAATCGGGAGACCGTGGAGGCCACGCCGCTGGACCTCCACGACCAATCCAGCTATCCTCATATGTGGCATTCAAGTACTCTCTAACGTCAATTACAAAGTGAGCTGGAGCTCCATCTTGCAAGAAATATGCTTGCCTTCTTTTTTGCAGAGGAACATCTTCCAGAAGAATTGGTACCTCGTCTTCAAGAAAACGTTCATACTCTTGCGAGTTCAACATACCGGATAACAAAAGGACCGATCAAATAATTTTCCAGCACCCCTAACCATACATTAAGAGAAAATTGATTATGGTGTCTACTTTCAACGATTTAGTGTGGGTTTTCTTCAGCCCAAACATGATTATTGTGAAAATTCATAATAGCATTCTTAGAAAAGCTGGCCTCATCGGTGAAAAACACTAATGACAAAAAATTTGGTTTTCAAGAATTCTGTACAATACCCTATTACAAAAATTTATTCTGAGGGAAATCGCGCTGTAGTAATGCATGGACACGCTGAATATGGAATTGATATAACAAATTTTCTTTTAATGTTTTCCACACAACATCTTCCTTAGTGTTCAGTTCTCTGGCAATTTTCATGGGGCTGGATTCCGGTCTCATACTTTTTTATAACAAACTAGCAGACCCAACAGACGTTGTTCTGTATAGGTACACAAAAATTCATTTAATTCAATCCAGCCGTTTAGTGGCAGAGTAGATGAATAACCTAAATAATGACTACAGCGCCATCTGTTGAACTGATTTGTGATCATAAACATACGGGCATCAGGCAATCCAAAATACATCCCTCACACTTCGGTACCTTCTCCTACCCGCTTAGTGCCTATGTCAGAGACTCATTTTGGTTCGAATTCATCTTCAACCTGCCATATCTTTTGATGTATTCATCATAATTGAATGATGTAAAAGGCAATTTAGTTCTAAATTAAATACTGGGGATGAACGACGTATTTAATTGAATAAGGATCAATAGCGTATTCATAAAAAAAATACTCCCAAATAATGGATAATTTTGAGAAACATTCGGATACCTTTAAAAGGTAATACCGAGTAAACCTTGAAAGATAGATATAATATGCTATCGCGGACTTTTTTGTAGAACTATTGAAGAGGTACATTTCCGTCATACATTGTTTCCATGTACGTCTTACGGTTTTTGCAGCGCACCTGAAAATAGCTGATTTTGGTACTCATATTTATTATCATTGAAGTTATAGTAGGTTTCCTTAATTTTCTCGAATGAAAAGTATAGCCTATGTTACTCAGGGATAGTGTAGCATTCTAAGGGTAAAAGAATAATTGGAATCGGTCAAGTAGTTTATGAGTTAACTCGTATCAAACCCACAAACATACAAATCTTTCCTCTTTATAATATTAGTATAGAAGTATAGATATAGATGAATAGTAAGTATAACGTACCTAGTTATTTTGATGTAACGGTCTATACAACGTTTCATTTTGTATCTGATTTCTGAAGCATCCAGTTCATCAAATTTAAGCTCCTTCAAGGCATCTATTAAGTGATAGATTCCTCTAATAATGATATAACTTGAAGCATAAAGACTTGAGAGAGCACCAATACTGGGAATAATCCCCACTACAAATATACTGACATATACTACAACTATAATCCTTAGCCTTTTATTCACATTTCTTGGATACCACATTGGCATCATCGAGCCACAAATATAATGAAGATCATCAGCCAATTCTTCAGTGCAGAAGGCATTTTCTAAGTAACTGGTTATTGCTAATATTGCTGTATTGACCATAATAGTAAAATAGAGTGCTTTCGTTATTCGATTTATAACCTTTTTTGTGTGTTCAACATCTGGCAATCCTTTTAGATTTTCGCTCAAACTGACTAAAAATTGTATCAATCTGTCACCGTAGCGACATTCCAAAACAACAGTTCCATGATATAATGCGGAGAAATTTGCAAAATAAACGCAATGAAGACAATCAATAATGTCACCTTCTGAAATGAAAAAGTATTATGAGTACTATAGTCCGTTCACGAAAGGTTGAGCACATAGTAGGCATTTCTTTATTTATCTGAAGTTGGCAGTATTTACTGTCATAAAGAAAAATAAAGTCAACGTTGCCGAATGTACTCGGCCTTGTCCGACGAGCTTGCGAGTTATCACTATGCAATATTGACAACATTGCATATCAATCTGACAAGAAAATAAACAACTTTACCTAAAACTTCAATATACACAGTGGAATATGCCAAATTTCCATGGCCAACCGACGGCTCAACCTTTCGTAAACGGAGTATACAGGTGTCCCGTAATTAGACCGACAAAATTCTAGTGGACATTATAGATCGTATTTTAGACAGATTCGACCCAAATCATATAATGCAAAATTGCTTCGTTAAGGAGCTTGTGCCCTTTGAAGATGACGTCCTGTCCACACTTTTTGCCACATATTCGCAAAAGAGAGTTACATAAAGTGCTGAAAGATTACACATTGGCTAATATTAAAAATACGCATCGATTAGATTGAGTGCATTTCTTTCATGTCAAGCACAATCGTATCATTTGGGGGGGTGGGGCGAAGGGTGTTTTCAGTAAAAACTTTTTCAACTTTTATTATTTCGCGAGATTCACATCATATTCTTAAACTCTGATGTTTTTTCTTGAAATATAACGCCCAGATGCACCATTTCTGAAAAAATAGATTCGAAATTTTCTCTCTTTCCATTTAGTGTTCAATTTTCACTTTTGTTTTGAATTTATTTTCACTCGATAATGATTAGGCATCTTTTTTCAAGAAAAAACATCAGAGTTGATGAATATGATGTAAATCTTGCGAAATAATGAAAGTTAAAAAAGTTTCAACTAAAAATACCCTTCGCCCCCCCCCCCAAATGATACGATTGTGCTTGACATGAAAGAAATGCACTCAATCTAATCGATGCGTATTTTTGATATTAGCCAATGTGTAAACTTTCAGCACTTTATGTGACTCCGTTTTGCGAATATGTGGCAAAAAGTGTGGAAAGGACGTCATCTTCAAAGGGCACTAGCTCCTTAAAGAAGCAATTTTGCATTATATGATTTGGGTCGAATCTGTCTAAAATAGAACTTCATATTTCCACAATACGATATCCGAGTGAAATTAATTTTGGGAATGAAGATCGATATACCTACTAAATTTTCATGCGAATTTTATAAGGATCCAATAATCAGAACCATGAAATTTGGTTTTTTCAATTGTCGAGATACATATTTCAGTTTTTGATTAATATCCGGAATCTCATTCCAATAATGTTGTACAAAATTTTGAGGTAATAGCCCTAGGACTTTCTTCATTTCTTCATATCAAATTAAAACATCTTAAGTGAAATTTCAAGCGACTTATGGACTTATGCGATGTCCGAAGTGGTAAGTACTTACTCTGATAAGTTACCATGAAGTGACCAACCATACCAATTATAATTGGTATTCCGTATAGAAATTTTGGAATAAAATACCTCAGTAGCAAACCTAAACTGAACGACTTCCCATTCTGTGGAAACATTGAAATCATCTGTGATTTGGTGATCAAATATTTAAAAAATATAATTTCATCTTGATTGTACTTCATTCTGCACAGAACTGACCAGATGTGTAAAACTATTGGAACTTGCTCCAATCGATCTGTAAAGCTATTAATGAGGGCCAAAAATAACCGCACCATCAAAAAATCAAAAACAAGGTCTGTTTGCGCTATATAAATTATTCTGCTAAACGCTTTTGGTCAAACTGTTAATGTAACAAAATTTGTGTACCTATGTCATCAATTGTCATAGAAATATCCACAATTTTATGAGTTATAGATAGAAATATACATTTTCTCTCTAATTACTCGTCTTCATGAAGTTCAGAATTGTTATTTTATATCAATAATTAATGAATTATGCATAGGGAAAAACAAATATTTCAGTTGTAGTCAAGTTTGCAATGACGTCATTTCTACTTCGATTATGGTGCCAATTTAAACCTCAGTGATAGTGGTTGTTTCAGCAGACTCTTTTTGTGTGATTCTAACACCCCGATTGCACTCCGCTCACTTCCACGGCAAGGAGCAGGGAATTCAGCAGGGAAGTGAGCAGCGCGAGAATGTAATCACTACTAGACTACAGGCCCGTGTTGAAAAAATTATGGGTCATTTGACCCACCAGGTGACCTGTCAAAAACGATATTAGAGCATAAAATAATAAGATTCAGCAATATGCCGTCACTTGTAAGCTGTCCAACTGAGTGCAGGTGAGAATTCGAAAGTACAGGTAGAGTGGGTACATTTTGGTCTCATATTTTTGTACGGCATTCTTATCATCGATAGATCCGTGAAAAATAATAAGAAAACGCGTAGCGCCGTAAAAAAATGGGGAGCCACAAAGTCGAAATTTTTTGTTTATTTTCCGACAATTACCAGGGTAAATTTGGTCATTTGATTTTGTACGGCATCTGTGTCATACTATTTAAATACTGCTTCTAATCCATTATTCCGCAACGCCGTACAAAAATCATGCGACAAGGGGAAAAATCTAGGGTAGTCCAGGTGGTGATTTGACACAACATGAAATAAATTTATTTTGAAAGTATGATATGCAAAGATAATATTTTTTCATATGCCGTACATTTTTGTTGGTTCAAAGGGGAAAAAAAGAAAAAATCCATTTATTTGTACAAATTTTCATAGTCTTTTCGTGATTCTAGTTTCCTAGTTGGAAACTATGTTAAATATGGGTTTGTATTCTATCCATTTATACCAAAATATATACATATTGTCACTGATAATTCCAAAATACAACATATTTTTGAGAAGTACCCATGACACTGAAGTTTGCAGTTCAAAATCATACGACAAGGGGATCTGCTAACTTCAGTGTCATGTCATGAGTACTTCTCAAAAATATGTTGTATTTTGGAATTATCAGTGACAACATATCTATATTTTGGTGAAAATGGATAGTATACAAACCCATATTCAACATAGTTTCTAACTAGGAACATAAAATCACGAAAATACTATGAAAATTAGGACAAATAAATGGATTTTTTATTTTTTTCCCCTTTGGACCAACGAAAATGTACGGCATATGAAAAAATATTAGCTTTGCATAAATTACTTTCAAAATAAATCTTTTTCATGTTGTGTCAAATCACCACCTGGACTTTCATCTATTTGGTGTGGGTTTTCTTCAGCCCAAACATGATTATTGTGAAAATTAACGATAGCATTTTCTAGAAAAGCAGACCTCGTCGGTGAAAAACACTAACGACAAGAAATTGGGTTTTCAAGAATATTTTACATTACCCAATAACAAAAAATTATTTTAAGAGGGAAATCGCGCTGTAGTAACGCATGGACAAGCTGAATATGGAATGGAAATAACAAATTTCCTTTCAATACTTTCCACACAACTTGTAATATGAATAAACTTTCAGGACTTAGTGCCTGGATTTCCAGAGCACTTTTCAAGTAAGGATAGGACCTAAAATTGAGTATCCAGTGATTTATTTCTTTCAGTGTATCAACAATATCATATTCAATTAATAAATGAGTGTCATATTTGTGATATTTCAATAAACATTTTTATTATTATTATTCTGAAAAGAAAACGGACAAATAATGCAGAAAACGTTGATCAAGTGAGTAACACTTCATGTCCATCATGATTTGTTAAATCATTGCATAATTCTCTAATCGATGGTATTCTGTAGGAACATAATAAAAGTATAGGTCGCCTTGATTACCTGAAACATTTTGACATAATAATTAATATAATTAATATGTCCACTCACCTCTGCATAGTGGGCACTATTCAATTTGTGAAGTGGTTGTATTTTTAGGCTCAAAATGCGATCAAGCTGTATTTGAAAAACCTTGAAAGTACTCCTCAGTGACGGATCCATGTGATACCATGAAATATTGTATAGTTCTTCTCGTAGCAACATACTCTGAAAATTTGATAACTAAGCACGTAGTAAATAATTTTATCCGATGTAAAATTGTAAAATCCGTTCATTGTACGTCATTGTGCTCTGCCTTGATAATACCTATTAATCACAAGGGAATAATAAGATTATAATTCACTGCTGTCCGATGCTTCGTAGATTTAGCTTTGATATAATATTCTTTAAATTGGTATTTCTTCAGTATTCTTAAGTAATCAAACTAACAAATTTGGGCACACCTTGTCAATCGAGGGCCAAATCTATTTTCATTATATCAATTAAAGCTTGTTGTATTACAAAATATACAATGACCAGTTCTCCAAAAATTTCTCATGTGTCATCTTGACTTTTTCCACGCTTATCATAGAAGGATCTTGTCGCGGTGGCCAAATGTTGAAATCTTCAAGAAATATATTCAGTAGTCGTGGATAAAGTATAGTATGGTACTGGCGTATAATGACCGTTATTCACTAGGTGGTTTGGGCCACTAGTGAATAATACGCTCTTTGCATGATACACTAAAGAGTTTTCCAATAAGAGGTGTTATTTTGATATTCGAAGAAGAATGCCATTTTTCAATATAAATGATCGGATGTTTATTTCATTATAAAGAAGAAGCTATGCCGTTAATAGTGGAAAATGACATCATGCAAATGACCACCACGACCACGCTTACAGGACCATATCCTTTTAATGAAATTCTCCATAACCGAATCGCAAAGTGGCTGCCCTATGTCCTCGATAGCCTCACGAGTTCCATCTTTGAGGTCTTAAATCGACGCTGGGCTATTGGCGTAGACCCTTCTGTCTCGTATCCCCAAAGGAAGAAGTCGCAAGGTCGCTAGACTGCTGCATCGTGAGTTGTTTATTGTTACTATTGACAATTATTTTTCAATTATCTGTTTTGTCTTTCTCTTTTTGCAGTTGTCTAGTTATTTGGCTCTTGAGAATGATGAGAGATACTCATCGAAACTAGTCGAGCAGGCAAGAATTTGCAGTCATTAATAAACAGTCTCACCAATAAAAAGGCATTTTTAAATTATTTCATTATTTCTATATAATGGTGGACGCTAAAGGGTTCAGAGATACTATGTTAAATCACAAGATCGCGGCGGCCAATTGTGATCAACTCTTTGAGAGATACTTTTCCCGCAAAAGATCAATGACGACGTTGTTGTTGTTGTTGATCAGCCGGCTTGAGTTTCTGTGTTAACTGAGCTTCATAAGCCTTAAGACCCAAATCTTCATGCAAAATACTGTGTAGTGACGTTTGTGAAATGCCTAATTCCAAAGAACGACGAGGAATAGCCAAACCTGGGTTTTCTTCAACATTTTCAGCTAGAGCAGCAATATTCCTGGCTGTACTTGAGCGACGTGCACTGGTTTTATTCTTCCCCTCACTAACCTTTCCTAACAGTTCGAATTTTTCCACCAATTTCTTTATTGCGGTCAGGCAGGGTGCTTCACGACGACCCAAAAATGTTCGAGTTTTACGAACCGTCTCTGCCAAATTTTCATCATTTTTATAGTGAGTTTTAATGATTTCAATGCGTCCTTGAAGCCTGTATCGCTCCATTTTTATTAATGGCGTAGTTTCTACCTATCAAATGTAAAACATGACAGCTTCAAACGTGACATCTACCGAAATAGCGGACTATGTATTCAAAATAACACCTCTTACTGGAAAACCCTTTATGAGTTAATGGATAATTTCAATCGAATAACATTATTCTTTGCTTCCTTTTTTGTTTATACTCAAACTCTCACTTGCTTCATTTGCGTTAATCCTTATCTTGTAGGTTAAGGTTACCTATTGAATGTTGCCATTATTAACCCTGATAATAGTTCAGTTTTCTCACCGCATCTTCTAGATATTGTCCTGAATAACATGCCAATCCCTGATTTGAAATCCATACCATAAATTGTAATATATCTCCAAAACCACCAAACTGAAATACCAATATTATATAAAGCGGCCTTTATCTACTCAAAATGAATGATACCTTCACCGCTAAAAATCCACTCAATCCAATCATAAAGATGTGATAAGCGTTGTGGTTTAGTACGAAAATATATCCGATACTATTATTCATTTCGTCCACCAAACTGTTCAGTAAAAAATATCGTTAGAAGAAATTATGAATTCATTTATACAAAGTATTGAAGTGAACTCTATACAGTGTGTTTGGTCTTGACTAAGCGATAATTTAGGGCATCAAATATACCTAATTTTATTGACAAAAACACCCACATTTGATAGATTACCCCCTCAGTTTTGGAGTGGCCCCCATTTTAAATTTACTTTTTTAATTCAGTTGGCCCTTCCAAATAATATAGATTTCTTCGCACATGAAGGTCCTACAGATGTGAAAAACTTGTTTTTTCAAAGATGATACTACCACCTTTTATTAAAGGGGAAAATATAAAAATATTTAATTCAGAAATGTCATAAAAAAATTCAGTTAAAAATGCACTAATTTTCTTAGTAAATCCGCAATAGTACAATAACTATCCCTTTGCTTTTTAATTTTTTTTCAATCATTCAACACTCATGGATATTAACTACAAAACGATACCAACAGAATTTCTGTAAGTAACATAATTAGAAAGTAATTGCTGTTCGAACTCTTATGAAAATTGCTAGAATAAAATAAAACTTAGTACTGTACTTTCGATAATTTTTTATGATCAAACAAACAAATTTATCATTAAAATTGCTCAAAATGGCCACCTCTGCTTTGTAGACAGGCTGTGGCCCTCATGACAACCTGTCTTGTGAACCTGGAAATCTGTAGCAACAAAAAAAAGTTTGGGGCGCTCACGTAGAGGTCATGTTCGAAATCAGCAACAACTCTTAAATAATGTAATTTACAGAAATGATGTAATTACTGTTTCGTAGCTAATATCCTTGCGTGTTAAATCATTGAAAAAAATTATACTTCAATGTGCTAGTTCTTGTACTATTGAGGATTTACTGAGAAAATCGGTACATTTTTTTACTGACATTTTTTTAAAGAATTTTCTTATGGCATTTTCAAGTTGAATGTTTTAATATTGTTCTACTCTAATAAAAGGTCGTAGTATCATCTTTGAAAAAACATTTTTTTCACATCTGAAGGAACTTTTATTCCAAAGAAATTGATATTATTTGGAAGGGTCAACGAAAATAAAAAAGGAAATTTACAATGGGGGCTACACCAAAACTAAGGGGATAAACTTCCCAATGTGTGTGTTTTTATCGACAATATTAGGTATATTTGATGCCCTTAAATTATCGCTGTAATCAGGTAGGTGAAGTCCCCCCCATTCTCCATACACTGAGTAAACCGATTTCTGGCGTTTGTCTTGACTCCAGCCAGTATAGCAGGCGTTATGTTGGCAATTTCTTCTTGGATGTGGGAAAAAATTCCAGTAACATGTTAACAAACCGGTCCGAATTCACTGTCACTGTGTCTTCATTTCCCTCAAAGAACCAGGGACCAATAATTCCACACCACACTGTGACTTTAGGTGAATGCAAAGGCCTTTGATGCAATTGTCGATTTGACCCCTTGTGACTTTTTTCTATGGGATTTTTTGACATCTCGTGTTTATGTGATCCGTACAAGGACCCTACAAGATTTGAAGAACAACACCCAGAAAAAACAACATAACGCCTGCTATACTGGCTGGAGTCATGACAAACGCCAGAAAATCGGTTTACTCAGTGTATGGAGAATGGGGGACGTCACCTACCTGATTTTATCTTCAAAACTGGGTAAAACAAAACTTTATGTATGTGCCTATATTATAAAAAAAGAATAAAGATGTTCTGATTTATACAATGCGTTTTATTGAGTTTGAAAAAAAGGAAGTTATGCTGCCGCACCCTGTATTACCGAAACCCGTATCAGATTTCTGAATAAACTGTGAAATATGAACTGAGTGTACTTCAAATCTAAATGTTATGATGTTTCACTTATAAACAACCGCAAACTCAATTCTTCTTACATAGTTAAGTGTTTGGAACTGACATGGCTAGCCAACTTGACTAAGACAGTCTCGTACTTTTTTATAACAAATGAAAAGCAAGTATAACGTACCTAGTTATCTTGATGTAACGGTCTATAACAATTTTCATTTTGTATCTGATTTCTGAAGCATCCAGTTCATCAAATTTAAGCTCCTTCAATGCATCTATTAAGTGATAGATTCCTCTAATAATGATATAACTTGAAGCATAAAGACTTGAGAGAGCACCAACAATGGGAACAATCCCCACTACAAATAGGCTGACATATATTACAACTATAATCCTTAGCCTTTTATCCACATTTCTTGGATATCGCAAGGGCATTATTGAGCCACAAACATAATGAAGATCATCAGCCAATTCTTCAGTGCAGTAGGAATTTTCTAAGTAACAGGTTATTGCTAATAATGCTGCATTGATCGCAATAAGAAAATGGAGTGTTTTCGATATTCGATTTATAACCCTTTTTGTGTGTTCAACATCTGGCAATCCTTTCAGATTTTCGCTCAAACTGACTAAAAATTGTATCAATCTATCACCGTAGTGACTTGCCAACGCAACAGTCCCATGATATAATACGGAGAAGTTTGCACAATAAACGGTATAAAGACAATCACTAATGTCACCATCTGAAATGAAAAAGTATAATGAGTACTATATGTATGATAGATTCTCCATTTTCAAAATACCCAACTTCCGAAATACGTAACAAAAAATTCATTTTATAAGTAGATGCTACAGTCACCCTGGACCTCAGTTTTGTAAGGGTTATTGTAAAGTGAGGTCGTTTTTCGCTAGTGTGTGCAAATTTTCACCTGATACATCAGAAAAAAGTCATTTGGAGCTTCTATCAAGAATTTCTTGATCTGCTCCCGGGACAACACTGCTGATTTTTTGGGAACGTATCCTTTATTTTTGTTCTTAACAATTGCTTCTACTTTATTGAATGATTTAACATTAGTTTTTTCCTTTAAATGTAGCATGGACCTTAACATAGATAATTTTGGCCATAACGTGTTTGGTGAATATTTCTGCGACTGGAGATCGAATGAACTAATCATACATTGAAAATAACAAGAATCAGAGCAACATACCAAATCTTCAAAATATGCTAACAAAATATTTTCGCTAACACCGTCCACCACCGTTCCACTTCTGAAAGCCTGCATACTCTTTACTATAGGTAGCTTTAGATTTGGCCGGAATCAAAAATTCACGGGCTTTCGCCGCTTGAGTTTCGCGTAGTTCAACATTATTTCAATAATTTTATTTCTTACTAGACGTCAAAGTAAAACCAGTCAACCATGATTCTCACAAACACGGCCCATAGCAACGTTAAAAATCCAAATAAATCAAAAATTTACAATCTAATATTAATTTTTCCATTTTAGGAACGATATTGTTTCAATCAGAAAAAACCATTGATTACAACACGAGAAATATTAATACATTTCCCACGGTTGCCTTTACATCCCTCGGGATGTAACTGGGACAACCTCGGGACATATACCATTCATACATATTTCTCTAGTTATAATAATAGCTATATTCTTTAATGATGTCAATACAGTATTTCATTGAGTGTACATCCGAGTATAAATTGTTGCTGTTTTTCTCTTAATTTATTCAAAAAATTCATGGGCGTCTATCCCTATCGAAAAGAATAGTTGCCCTGATTATTCGAGGTATAGGTGCCCCTTAGTGTATCTAAACTGAAACCTTATGTTCTCAGCTGATTTTCGACTGTGTTATTTTGATTTTAAACTTGCTTCTTGAAATTTTTTTCGAGACCTCATATGCGTGGAAAAATGCCTCATGTTAATATGAGGAATTCAACTTTTCGTTTAATCCATGCATTTGAAATTCAATTAAAAATGCACAATTATTTTTAATTCAATCCATGTTGCGTAGATAAAGATGCTCTTTTAGGCATGGAAAAAAAAGTTTTGGGAAATTTGGGATTGCTATGTTAGAGAAAAGTCTCAGTATTTCAAATCAAATAATGTGGCTACCTACATTCATAGAAATTACTCATATAAAATCAATATTTTCAAAAATATGAGGCAATTTCAAAAAGTAGGCATCTATCCGGGTTTTCGCCTATAACTTCGAAGAACTTACGAATTGAGAAATACTTAAATCGAGTTTTTTTCTGCATCGCACTATTTATCGACTATTTTAAACATCTGCATAAGTCGCTTGAAATTTAACATTAGATTTTTGAGCGCCCGTTTTACTCGAACGAGTGCTATATCGGTTTGCCCAAATGTCTGTAACTTTCGAATTTTGAGCCCAAAATGGTTTCAAACGATAGGGTTATACTAAGGCTCTGAAAAGGGGGTATACCAGACAGCCATGCTGGGTCCAACCACAGACTCGAAAATTACAGAACAATTCGAGTGAAATGAAATCTGTAATCGAATAAATGCTTATGCTCACCTGTCTAGTCTCCAACTTTATTGTTTTGAATAAAAAATCAATATTTTCTATTAACTAATCTTCAAAAAAAGCACGCAACTAACAATAGAGCACAATAACTGAGAAATTGACATTACCATCTGTAATTTTCGAGTCTATGGTTGGACCCAGTCAGCCTGTCTGGCATACCTATCTTTCTAGTGCTCTAGTTATACTACCTGATGACGAATTCGTGGTCAAATTCAATTCTGTCAGTGGGGCCGTCCGGCTTTTAGCACAATAACTTTCGAAGCGATGGTCCTAGAGACTTGAAAATTTCAAGATGAATTCGGGTCCTAAATGGCTCGGTAAAATTCTTTGACCAGCCAAATCGTACAGGGTGTTCCTTGAAATATGACCATTCAAAATTTTTGTTCCTCGTAATATCTCAGAAAAGAAGGAACCCATCGGAATGAAATGTTGCGGCCAAATACAAGATGCTGATAACAAGCCTCATTCAAATTTTTGAGGCAATATAGTGTGAACGAAACCATAGAAAATTCAATTGGAATATTGAAAAGAAGAAACTTCATATTTCTATGAAAAGACATCCGATTCTAATGAAACTAATTTTATGAATAAAAATTGATACACAGAATTTTGTGGCCATAGAAATAAGAGAACCAGAGAAAATTCAATTGGAATATTCAAAAGGAGAATCTTCCTATTTCCTCAACAGGATATAGGATTGAAAAATATCAAGAAAATTATTCCGATCGGGCTGTAAAAAATTTTGAGGTAATAGCCTCAGGACTTTCTTCATTTTTTTCATATCAAATCATCTTAAGTGAAATTTCCAGCGATTTCTGCGATGTTTGAAGTAGTAAGTACTTACTCTGATAAGTAAACATGAAGTGACCAACCATACCAATTATAATTGGTGTTCCGTAAAGCAATTTTGGAATAACATACTTCATTAGCAAGCCTGAACTGAACGACTTCCCATTCTGTGGAAACATTGAAAGCATCTGTGATATGGTAATCAAATATTTGAAAAATATAATTTCATCTTGATTGTACTTCATTCTGCACAGAACTGACCAGATGTGTGAAACTATTGGAACTAGCTCCAATCGATCTGTCAAGCTATTAATGAGGACAAAAAAGAACCGCACCATCAAAAAATCAAAAACAAGGTCTGTTTGCGCTATATAAATTATTCTGCTAAACGCTTTAAGTCAAACTTTTAGTGTAAAAAAATGATTGTACCCATGTCATCAACTATCATAGAAATATCCACAATTTTATAAGTTTTAGATAGAAATATACATTTTCTCTCTAATTACTCGTCTTCATGAAGCTCAGAATTGTTATTTTATATCAATAATTAATGAATTATGCATAGGAAAAACGAATG
The DNA here is from genome assembly GCA_013421045.1 of Propylea japonica. Lineage (NCBI taxonomy): Eukaryota > Metazoa > Arthropoda > Insecta > Coleoptera > Coccinellidae > Propylea > Propylea japonica. The sequence goes on from CM024240.1 coordinate 11,411,902, forward strand.
TTTCTGTTGTAGTCAAGTTTTCAATGACGTCATTTCTACTTGGATTATGGTGCCAATTTAAAACTCATTGGTAGTGGTTGAAGCATTCCCTTCTTGTGTAGATTCTAACACCCCGATTGCACACCGCTGACTTCCACGGCAAGGAGCAGGGAATTCAGCAGGGAAGTGAGCATCGCGAGAATGTAATCACTACACTTCCCTGCTGCCTCACATTGCCACTCTAGGCCAAGCAATAGAGATATTTCCTTGACAAAAATACTACCTGAAAGCCACCTGTGCCATTGCGTGCAGGACACTCCGTAGTTTATTCCCACCATGTCCTCAACACGAAAATGCCATTTTTTTATTTGTTATTAACAAAAAACTACAAAAATTCCCGTTCTTTTCAGTTTTTTCGTTGCAAAATGGAAACTATTGATGCAGTGATAACGTTGCAATGGGATGAATTGTAGAGAATTACTTTGTGAAGAGAATGATGGGTCAAACGATCCGATCGAATAACTAAAACTGGAGAAAAGCGGAAAAAAACGGAAAATTACGTGTTTTTTCTTTTAACTCATAACTCTGCCATTTTGCAATATTAAGAACTGAAAATTCACACGATGGATTCGGTCGGATAAACAGTTTTCACATAATTCCCGTTTGAATTTTTTTGGGCGTATTTTCGCGGAAAGCTAGATGCGTTTGAGGTCGTCCGATTGAAATTAAAAAAATTGATTTGGAAAGAAGACGTGATCAGTAACAAAACGTCTATTCTGATTTTCAATAAAAGTGTGTTAAAAACTATTGAGAACATGAGGGAAAACGGCCGACCGAGCGAGAGCGGTCGAGTGGAGAGGAAATAAGCGAATCGAGGGGAAACGTATATGTGTACAAAATTTGGTGCGCTCTCCGCGCAACAATTCTTATACTCGGCGACCGTTGGCTTCCGCGGCGTTTCCCCTCGATTCGCTCATTCCCTCACCACTCGACCACTCTCGCTTGGTCGGTCGTTTTCCCTCATGTTCTCACTAGTTTTTAACACACTTAAACGCGTTTTATTGAAAAATCAGAATGGACGTTTTGTTACTGATCACGTCTTCTTTCCAAATCAATTTTTTTAATTTCAATCGGACGACCTCAAACGCATCCAGCTTTCCGCGAAAATATGTCCAAAAAAAATTCAAATGGGAATTATGTGAAAACTATTTATCCGACCGAATCCAATTTTGGCACACATGATTTGCACGTCAATAGCTACTATCGTGTGAATTATTTCAGTTCTTAATATTGCAAAATGGCAGAGTTATGAGTTAAAAGAAAAAACACGCAATTTTCCGGTTTTTTCCGCTTTTCTCCAGTTTTAATTAGGTATTCGATCGGATCGTTTGACCCATCATTCTCTTCACAATGTAATTCTCTACAATTCATCTCATTGCAACGTTGTCACTGCATCAATAATTTCCATTTTGCAACGAAAAAACTAAAGAGAACGCGTATTTTTGTTGTTTTTTGTTAATAACAAATAAAAAAAATGGCATTTTCGTGTTGAAAACATGGTGGGAATAAACTACGGACTGTCCTGCTCGGAACGGCACAGGTGGCTACCAGGTAGTATTTTTGTCAAGGAAATATCTCTATTGCTTGGCCTACATTCCGGGAATTATTGCCGACAACGCGAGTGGCAGTAAGAAGGGCTGAGTGTAAACTATTCCCTTCGCGTTAACTGGTAAAATAAAATCAACACCAACTCCCTGGTTACCAATTTTTTTAACATTGCTTCCGCACATATCCGCAGACAGGCCAATAATTTGAATATTTTGAACAATTTCAATTATTTTACAAATTCATTTCAAAAATACTCTCCTATACTCCAGATAATAAAATTCCCCGTTACAAAATTTTGTGGTCATAGTGTAAACAGAACCATAGAAAATTTGATTGTTATATTGGAAAGTTAAAATTCGAAAACGAAAAACTATAATAAAATTATGTTCAAAATGACTACCTCTCGTTAAAATACATACATCAACTCACTACCTCATAGACCTTTGTATTCTTTGGAATATCAAGGTAGTATTAATTATGGTTTCACACGATGCTACAATTCTATCTTTCAAATCATTTATGTTTAATATTTGCGTCGTGTAAACTGAAGTTTTAAGATGACCCCATATAAAAAATTCAATGGATTTAAATCGGGAGACCGTGGAGGCCACGCCGCTGGACCTCCACGACCTATCCAGCGATCCCCATATGTGGCATTCAAGTTCTCTCTAACGTCAATTACAAAGTGAGCTGGAGCTCCATCATGCAAGAAATATGCTTGCCTTCTTATTTGCAGAGGAACATTTTCCAGAAGAATTGGTAGCTTGTCTTCAAGAAAACGTTTATACTTTTGCAAGTTCAACATGCCGAATAAAAAAAGGACCGATCAAATAATTTTTCAGCACCCCTAACCATACATTAAGAGAAAATTGATTATGGTTTCTACTTTCGACGATTTGGTGTGGGTTTTCTTCAGCCCAAACATAATTATTGTGAAAATTAACAAAAGCATGTTCTAGAAAAGCAGACCTCATCGGTGAAAAACACTAATGACAAAAAAATTGGGTTTTCAAGAATTTTGTACATTACCCAATAACAAAAAATTATTCTAAGAGGGAAATCGCGCTGTAGTAATGCATGGACACGCTGAATATGGAATGGAAATAACAAATTTTCTTTCAATACTTTCCACACAACTTGTATTATGAATAACCTCTAAAGGCTTAGTGCCTGGATTTCCAGAGCACTTTTCAAGTAGGGATAGGACCTAAAATCAAATATCCAGTGATTTATTTCTTTCAGTGTATCAACAATATCATATTCAATAAATAATTGAGTGTCATATTTGTGATATTTCAATAAACATTTTTATTATTATTATTCTGAAAAGAAAGCGGGCAAAGAATGCAGAAAACGTTGATCAAGTGAGTAACACTTCATGTCCATCATGATTTGTTAAATCATTGTATAATTCTCTAATCGATGGTATTCTGTAGGAACATAATAAAAGTATAGGTCGCCTTGATTACCTGAAACATATTGACATAATAATTAATATAATTAATATGTCCACTCACCTCTGCATAGTGGGCACTATTCAATTTGTGAAGTGGTTGTATTTTAAGGCTCAAAATGCGATCAAGCTGTATTTGAAAAACCTTGAAAGTACTCCTCAGTGACGGATCCATGTGATACCATGAAATATTGTATAGTTCTTCTCGTAGCAATAGACTCTGAAAATTGATAACTAAGAACCGAGTAAATAATTTCACCCGTTTTAAAATTTAAATACCCATTAATCACAAGGGAATAATAAGATTATAATTCACTACTGTCAGATGCTTCATAGATTTAGCTTTCATATAATATTCTTTAAATTGGTATTTCTTCAGTATTCTTAAGTACTCAAACTAACAAATATGGGCACACCTTGTCAATCGAGGGCCAAATGTACTTTCATTATATCAATTAAAGCTTTTTGTATTACAAAATATACAATGACCAGTTCTCCAAAAATTTCTCATGTGTCATCTTGACTTTTTCCACGCTTGTCATAGAAGGGTCTTGTCGCGGTGGCCAAATGTTGAAATCTTCAAGTAATATATTCAGTAGTCGTGGATAAAGTATAGTATGGTACTGGCGTATAATGACAGTTATTCACTAGGTGGTTTGGGCCACTAGCGAATAATACGCTCGTTGCATGATACACTGAAGAGTTTTCAAATAAGAGGTGTTATTTTGATATTCGAAGAAAAATGCCATTTTTCAATATAAATGATCAGATGTTTATAAAGAAGAAGCTATGACGTTAATAGTGGAAAATGACATCATGCAAATGACCACCTCGACCACGCTTACAGGACCATATCCTTTTAATGAAATTTTCCATAACCAAATCGCAAAGTGGCTGCCCTATGTCCACGATAGCCTCACGAATTCCTTCTTTGAGGTCTTGAATCGACGCTGGGCTATTGGCGTAGACCTTTCTATCTCGTATCCCCAAAGGAAGAAGTCGCAAGGTGTTAAATCACAAGATCTTGGTGGCCAATTGTGATCACCTCTTCGAGAGATAACACGGTCCGAAAACTTTTCCCGCAAAAAATCAATGGTTTGTTGCTTGTGTGGCACGTAGAGCTGTCTTGTTGAAAGTTTTCGTTGTCCAGATCATTACTATCCAATTTCGGCCATGAAAAATTATTAATCACATCTCGATAGCGCAATCCATTCACCGTAACTGTTGCTCCAGCCTCGTTTTCGAATAAATGAGGTTTAGTGATTTTGCCGGACCATAAACGACACCAAACAGTCACACGTTGAGGATAGAGATACTTTTCAACAATAACTCTTGGGATTTCTGATCCCCAGATGCGACAATTTTGTGTGTTAACGAAAGCATGCATTTTCATGCATTCAAACGACCCAATATGCAAAGACACGACGTTGTTGATTATCAGCCGGTTTGAGTTTCTGTGTTAACTGAGCTTCATAAGCCTTAAGACCCAAATCTTCATGCAAAAAACTGTGTAATGACGTTTGTGAAATGCCTAATTCCAAAGAACGACGAGGAATAGACAAACCTGGGTTTTCTTCAACATTTTCAGTTAGAGCAGCAATATTCCTGGCTGTTCATGAGCGACGTGCACTGGTTTTATTCTTCACCTCACTCACCTTTCCTAACAGTTCGAATTTTTCCTCCAATTTCTTTATTGCGGTCAGACAGGGTGCTTCACGACGACCCCAAAATGTTCGAGTTTTACGAACCGTATCTGCCAAATTTTCATCATTTTTATAGTGAATTTTAATAATTTCAATGCGTCCTTGAAGCCTGTATCGCTCCATTTTTATTAATGGCGTAGTTTCTGCTTGTCAAATGTCAAAAATGACAGCTTCAAACGTGACATCTACCAAAATAGCGGACTATTCAAAATGACGCCTCTTACTGGAAAATGAGTTAATGGATAATTTTAATCGAATAACATTATTCTCTGCTCCTTTTTATTGTTTATATTATCACTTGGTTCATTTGCGTTAATCCTTATCTTGTAGGTTAAGGTTTCCCATTGAATGTTGCCATTATTAACCCTGATAATAGTTCAGTTTTCTCACCGCATCTTCTAGATATTGTCCTGAATAACATGCCAATCCCTGATTTGAAATCCATATCATAAATTGTAATATATCTCCAAAACCACCAAACTGAAATAACAATATCATATAAAGCGGTCTTTATCTGCTCAAAATAAATGATACCTTCACCGCTAAAAATCCACTCATTCCAATCATAAAGATGTGAAAAGCGTTGTGGTTTAGTACGAAAATAAATCCGATACTATTATTCATTTCGTCCACCAAACTGTTAAGTAAAGAATATCGTCAGAAGAAATTATGAATTAATTCATACAAAGTATTAAAGTGAACTCTAAGTATACAGTGTGTTTGGTCTCGACTAAGCGATAATTTAGGGCATCAAATATACCTAATTCTATCGACAAAAACACCCACATTTGATAGATTACCCCCTCAGTTTTGGAGTGGCCTCCATTTTAAATTTACTTTTTAAATTCAGTTGGCCCTTCCAAATAATATAGATTTCTTCGCACATGAAGATCCTACAGATGTGAAAAACTTGTTTTTTCAAAGATGATACTACCACCTTTTATTAAAGGGAAAAATATTTAATTTAGAAATGTCATGAAAAATTTCAGTTAAAAATGCACTAATTTTCTTAGTAAATCCGCAATAGTACAAGAACTATTCTTTTGCAGTATTATTTTTTTCAATGATTCAACACTAAAGGATATCAGCTACAAAACGATACCAACATAATTTCTGTAAGTTACATAATTAGAAAGTAATTGCTGTTCGAACATGACCCTTATGAAAATTGCTAAAATAAAATAAAACTTAGTACTGTACTTTCGATAATTTTTTATGATCAAACAAACAAATTTATCATTAAAATTGCTCAAAATGGCCGCCTCTGCTTTGTTGACAGGCAGTGGCCCTCATGACAACCTGTCTTGTGAACCTGGAAATCTGTAGCAACAAAAAAAGTTTGGGGCGCTCACGTAGAGGTCATGTTCGAACAGCAATAACTCTTAAATAATGTAATTTACAGAAATGATGTAGGTACTGTTTTGTAGCTAATATCCTTGCGTGTTAAATTATTGAAAAAATTATACTTCAATGTGTTCTTGTACTATTGAGGATTTACTGAGACAATCGGTACATTTTTTACTGACATTTTTTTAAAGAAATTTCTTATGACATTTTCAAGTTGAATGTTTTCATATTGTTCTACTCTAATGAAAGGTCGTAGTATCATCTTTGAAAAAACAATTTTTTCACATCTGAAGGAACTTTTAGTCCAAAGAAATTGATATTATTTGGAAGGGTCAACGAAAATAAAAAGTGAATTTAAAATGGGGGCTACACCAAAACCAAGGGGATAAACTTCCCAATGTGTGTGTTTTTATCGATAATATTAGGTATATTTGATGCCCTTAAATTATCGCAAAGTCATGACCAAACACACTGTATACAGGGTGTCTGTAAACAAATGCGAGGGACTCAGGGAGATGATTTCTAGGTGAAAATAAGAAGGGGTAGTTCATATAAATTTTTTTCGAAATCGACCCCCCTTCAAAGATACAGCCTTTGGAAGGCCATGATGAGTTGACAGTTTTTAATTTTTATATGGCTTCTTGAGAACACTTATTCATAAACTATACATAATATGAATTGTTGTACAGGGTGCGGCAGTAAATTTTCCTTTTTTTTTTAATTTTTAATGAAACAGAAAATTTTTATTCGTTTTTTATAATATAGGCACATACATAAAGTTTTGTTTTACCCAGTTCTGAAGATAAAATCAGGTAGGTACACTGAGTAAACCGATTTTTTGGCGTTTATCATGACTCCAGCCAGTATAGCAGGCGTTATGTTGAAAATTTCTTCTTGGATGTGGGAAAAAAATTCCAGTAACATGTGTTCAAACCGGTCCGAATTCACTGTCACTGTGATCTCATTTTCTTCAAAGAACCAGGGACCAATAATTCCACACCACACTGTGACTTTAGGTGACTGCAAAGGCCTTTGATGTAATTGTCGATTTGACTCCTTGTGACTTTTTCTATGGTCTTAGAAGAACAGAAGATTCGAAAATCATCACTTGGAACGCCAGACCTGGTTTAAAACACCCTCCTGGCCCAAGAGCAAGATTAATGTATTTTGTATCTGAATATTGAAGGTATTTATTCGAATAGTTTTAAGTTTCAATTTTGTAAAAACGGCGAGGCAGGGTTTTTTCTACTGAGGTTTTTCCCTGTGCTCTGGTATCATACGACAGAATAGTATGGTACCCCGTTTTGCACCAACCTCAGCTAGGGACGTTTTTGTTTCATGTATTGTATTTTGTTAGCTCTCAATTCAAAAGAATATATATAGGTTTTTTTGACATCTCGTGTTTATGTGATCCGTACAAGGACCCTACAAGATTTGAAGAACAACACCCAGGAAAAAATCGCCAACAAAACGCCTGCTATACTGGCTGGAGTCATGACAAACGCCAGAAATCGGTTTACTCAGTTTATGGAGAATGGAGGACGTCACCTACCTGCTTTTATCTTCAAAACTGGGTAAAACAAAACTTTATGTATGTGCCTATATTATAAAAAACGAATAAAAATTTTCTGATTCATACAATGCGTTTTATTGAGTTTTAAAAAAAGGAAGTTATGCTGCCGCACCCTGTATTACCGAAACCCGTATCAGATTTCTGAATAAACTGTGAAATATGAACTGAGTGTACTTCAAACCTAACTGTTATGATGTTTCACTTATAAACAACCGCAAACTCAATTCTTCTTACATAGTTAAGTGTTTGGAACTGACATGGCTAGCCAACTTGACTAAGACAGTCTCGTTCTTTTTTATAACAAATGAATAGCAAGTATAACGTACCTAGTTATCTTGATGTAACGGTCTATAACACTTTTCATTTTGTATCTGATTTCTGAAGCATCCAGTTCATCAAATTTAAGCTCCTTCAATGCATCTATTAAGTGATAGATTCCTCTAATAATGATATAACTTGAAGCATAAAGACTTGAGAAAGCACCAATAATGGGAACAATCCCCACTACAAATATGCTGACATATATTACGACTATAATCCTTAGCCTTTTATCCACATTTCTTGGATATCGCAAGGGCATTATTGAGCCACAAACATAATGAAGATCATCAGCCAATTCTTCAGTGCAGAACGCATTTTCTAAGTAACAGGTTATTGCTAATAATGCTGCATTGACCGCAATAAGAAATTGGAGTGTTTTCGTTATTCGATTTATAACCTTTTTTGTGTGTTCAACATCTGGCAACCCTTTTAGATTTTCGCTCAAACTGACTAAAAATTGTATCAATCTATCGCCGTAGTGACTTGCCAACGCAACAGTTCCATGATATAATACGGAGAAGTTTGCACAATAAACGACATAAAGACAATCAATAATGTCACCATCTGAAATGAAAAAGTATAATGAGTACTATATGTATGAGGGGGAAAACCCGGATAGATGCCCCAGTAGGATAGATTCTCCATTTTCAAAATACCTAACTTCCGAAATACGTAACAAAAAATTCATTTTATAAGTAGATGCTACAGTCACCCTGGACCTCAGTTTTGTAAGGGTTATTGTAAAGTGAGGTCGTTTTTCGCTAGTGTGTGCAAACTTTTCGTTTAATTGATGCATTTGTGATTCAATTAAAAATGCACAATTATTGTTAATTAAATCCATGTTGCGTAGATAAAGATGCTCTTTTAGGCATGGAAAATCTCAATATATTTAGTTGGGTTTTTGGTTCACATAGTATGAAGGGAATCTATCCGACCCAATATTTTCATGGTGAGGCAACTATCCATACTTGTAGGCATCTATACCCAAAGAATGCGTTCCACAAAAATCAAAGTTTTGGGAAATTTGGGATTGCTATGTCAGGAAAAAGTCTCAATATTTCAAATCAAATAATGGGGCTACCTATACATTCATAGAAATTACTCATAAAAAATCAATATTTTCAAAAATATGAGGCAATTTCAAAAAGTGGGGCATCTATCCGGGTTTTCGCCTACAACTTCGAAGAAATTACGAATTGAGAAATACTTAAATCTAGTTTTTTTCTGCATCACAATATTTATCGACTATTTTAAACATCTGCATGAGTCGCTTGAAATTTAACATCAGATTTTTGAGCGCCCGTTTTACTCGAACGAGTGCTATATCGGTTTGCGCAAATGTCTGTAACTTTCGAATTTTGAGCCTAAAATGGTTTCAAACGAGAGCATTCTACTCCCTGATGACGAATTCGTGGTCAAATTCAATTCTGTCCGTGGAGCCGTCCGGCTGTTCGCACAATAACTTTCGAAACGATGGTCCTAGAGACTTGAAAATTTCAGGATGAGTTCGGGTCCTAAATGGCTCGGTAAAATTTTTTGACCAGCCAAATCGTACAGGGTGTTCCTTGAAATATGACCATTCAAAATTTTTGTTCTTCGCTATATCTCAGAAAAGAAGGAACCCATCGGAATGAATTGTTACGGCCAAATACAAGATGCTGATAACAAGCCTCATTCAAATTTTTGTGGCCATAATGTGAACAAAAGCATAGAAAATTCAATTGGAATATTGAAAAAAAGAAACTTCATTTTTCTATGAAAAGACATCCGATTCTAATGAAACTAATTTTATGAATAAAAATTGATACACAGAATTTTGTGGCCATAGAAATAAGAGAACCAGAGAAAATTCAATTGAAATATTTGAAAGGAGGATCTTTATATTTCCTCAACAGGATATAGGATTGAAAAATATCAAGAATATTATTCCGATCGTGCTGTACAAAATTTTGAGGTGATAGCTTCAGGACTATCTTCATTTTTTCAAATCAAATTAAAACATTAAGTGAAATATCAAGCGACTTGTGCGATGTCCGAAGTGGTAAGTACTTACTCTGATAAGCCACCATTAAGTGACCAACCACACCAATTATAATTGGTGTTCCGTAAAGCAATTTTGGAATAACATACTTCATTAGCAAACCTAAACTGAACGACTTCCCATTCTGTGGAAACATTGAAAGCATCTGCGATATGGTAATCAAATATTTGAAAAATATAATTTCATCTTGATTGTACTTCATTCTACACACAGAACTGACCAGATGTGTGAAACTAGCTCCAATCGATCTGTCAAGCTATTAATGAGGACAAAAAAGAACCGCACCATCAAAAAATCAAAAACAAGGTCTGTTTGCGCTATATAAATTATTCTGCTAAACGCTTTAAGTCAAACTTTTAGTGTAACAAAATGAGTGTACCCATGTCATCAATTATCATAGAAATATCCACAATTTTATAAGTTATAGATAGAAAAAATATACATTTTCTCTCTAATTACTCGTCTTCATGAAGTTCAGAATTGTTATTTTATATCAATAATTAATGAATTATGCATAGGAAAAACGAATGTTTCTGTTGTAGTCAAGTTCGCAATTAAGTCATTTCTACTTAGATTATGGTGCCAGTTTAAAGCTCATTGATAGTGGTTGAAGCATTCCCTTCTTGTGTAGATTCTTACACCCCGATTGCACTCCGCTCACTTCCACGGCAAGGAGCAGGGAATTCAGCAGGGAAGTGAGCAGCGCGAGAATGTAATCACTACACTTCCCTGCTGCCTCACATTGCCACTCTAGGCCAAGCAATAGAGATATTTCCTTGACAAAAATACTACCTGGAAACCACCCGTGTCATTCCGTGCAGGACACTCCGTAGTTTATTCCCACCATGTCCTCAACACGAAAATGCCATTTTTTTATTTGTTGTTAACAAAAAACAACAAAAATTCCCGTTCTTTTCAGTTTTTTCGTTGCAAAATGGAAACTATTGATGCAGTGATAACGTTGCAATGGGATGAATTGTAGAGAATTACTTTGTGAAGAGAATGATGGGTCAAACGATCCGATCGAATAACTAAAACTGGAGAAAAGCGGAAAAAAACGGAAAATTACGTTTTTTTTCTTTTAACTCATAACTCTGCCATTTTGCAATATTAAGAACTGAAAATTCACACGATGGATTCGGTCGGATAAATAGTTTTCACATAATTCCCGTTTGAATTTTTTTGGGCGTATTTTCGCGGAAAGCTGGATGCGTTTGAGGTCGTCCGATTGAAATTAAAAAAATTGATTTGGAAAGAAGACGTGATCAGTAACAAAACGTCCATTCTGATTTTTCAATAAAACGCGTTTAAGTGTGTTAAAAACTAGTGAGAATATGAGGGAAAACGGCCGACCGAGCGAGAGCGGTCGAGTGGAGAGGAAATAAGCGAATCGAGGGGAAACGTATATGTGTACAAAAATTTGTGCACTCTCCGCGCAACAATTCTTATACTCGGCGACCGTTGGCTTCCGCGGCGTTTCCCCTCGATTCGCTCATTCCCTCACCACTCGACCACTCTCGCTTGGTCGGTCGTTTTCCCTCATGTTCTCACTAGTTTTTGACACACTTAAACGCGTTTTATTGAAAAATCAGAATGGACGTTTTGTTACTGATCACGTCTTCTTTCCAAATCAATTTTTTTAATTCCAATCGGACGACCTTAAACGCATCCAGCTTTCCGAGAAAATATGTCCAAAAAATTCAAATGGGAATTATGTGAAAACTATTTATCCCACCGAATCCAATTTTGGCACACATGATTTGCACGTCAATAGCTACTATCGTGTGAATTTTCAGTTTCAGTGGATTTAAATCGGGAGACCGTGGAGGCCACGCCGCTGGACCTCCACGACCTATCCAGCGATCCCCATATGTGGCATTCAAGTACTCTCTAACGTTAATTCCAAAGTGAGCTGGAGCTCCATCATGCAAGAAATATGCTTGCCTTCTTATTTGCAGAGGAACATCTTCCAGAAGAATTGGTAGCTCGTCTTCAAGAAAACGTTTATACTCTTGCGAGTTCAACGTGCCGGGCAAAAAAAAGGACCGATCAAATAATTTTCCAGCACCCCTAACCATACATTGAGAGAAAATTGATATATTATGGTATCTACTTTCGACGATTTTGTGTGGGTTTTCTTCAGCCCAAACATGATTATTGTGAAAATTCATAATAGAATTTCCAGAAGAACGGCCTCGTCGGTGAAAAATACTTATGATAAAAAATTGGGTTTTCAAGAATTTTGTACATTACCCAATAACAAAAAATTATTCTAAGAGGGAAATCGCGCTGTAGTAACGCATGGAAAAGCTGAATATGGAATGGAAATAACAAATTTTCTTTCAATACTTTCCACAAAACTTGTATTATGAATAACCTCTAAAGGCTTAGTGCCTGGATTTCCAGAGCACTTTTCAAGTAGGGATAGGACCTAAAATTAAATATCCAGTGATTTATTTCTTTCAGTGTATCAACAATATCATATTCAATAAATAATTGAGTGTCATATTTGTGATATTTCAATAAACATTTATTATTATTATTATTATTATTATTATTCTGAAAAGAAAGCGGACAAAGAATGCAGCAAACGTTGATCAAGTGAGTAACACTTCATGTCCATCATGATTTGTTAAATCATTGTATAATTCTCTAATCGATGGTATTCTGTAGGAACATAATAAAAGTATAGGTCGCCTTGATTACCTGAAACATATTGACATAATAATTAATATAATTAATATGTCCACTCACCTCTGCATAGTGGGCACTATTCAATTTGTGAAGTGGTTGTATTTTTAGGCTCAAAATGCGATCAACCTGTATTTGAAAAACCTTGAAAGTACTCCTCAGTGACGGATCCATGTGATACCATGAAATATTGTATAGTTCTTCTCGTAGCAACATACTCTGAAAATTTGATAACTAAGCACGTAGTAAACAATTTTATCCGTTGTAAAATTGTAAAATCCGTTCATTGTACGTCATTGTGCTCTGCCTTGATAATACCTATTAATCACAAGGGAATAATGAGATTATAATTCACTACTGTCAGATGCTCCATAAATTTATCTTTGATATAATATTCTTTAAATTGGCTTTTCTTCAGTATTCTAAAGTACTCAAACTGATAAATATGGGCATACCTTGTCAACCGAGGGCCAAATCTACTTTCTTCAAATCAATTGAATCTTTTTTTCATTACAAAATATACAATGACCAGTTCTCCAAAAATTTCTCATGAGTCAACTTGACTCTTTCCACACTTGTCATAGAAGGGTCTTGTTGCGGTCGTCAAATGTTAAAATCTTCAAGAAATATATTCAGTAGTCGTGAATAAAAGTATAATATGCTACTCGCATATAATAGCCGTTCACTCGGTAATTTGGGTAACTCGCCTACGGCTCGTAGCCTAAACTTCACCTCGTGAGTAATAGCTTTCATTATACGTTTGTTGCATAATACACTAAAGGGTTTTCCAATAAGATGTATTATTTTGATAATCACAGAAAAATGCAATTTTTCAATATAATTGATCGGATGTATATTTCATTATAAAGAAGAAGCTGTTAATAATGAAAAATAACATCAGGCAAATGGCCACCACGACCACACTTACAGGACCATATCCTTTTAATGAAATATTTCATAACCAACATTTCTTAATCCCGGGAGAAAATACTATGAAGGAATTCATTTGTGAAATTCCATAACCAAATCGCAAAGTGGCTGCATTATGTCCTCGATTGCTTCACGAATTCCATCTTTGACGTCTTGAATCGACGCTGGTCTATTGAAGTAGACCTTCTCTTTCGCGCGGCCCCAAAGGAAGAAGTCGCAAGGTATTAAATTACGAGATCTCGGTGGCCAATTGTGATTACCTCTTCCAGAGATAACACGATCCGGAAACTTTTTTCGCAAAAGATCAATGGTTTCGTTGCTTGTGTGGCACGTAGCGCCGTCTTTCATTCATTGAGAGACCGTCCTTGCGATCTGAGGTCAATAGGCTTCTGTTGCTGGAGAGGAAACAACTCGGTCTGGTGATTGGTGCATTGACTGGTCACCTGTTTAACAAGCATTTGAAGAGAATGGGATTGACGAGCTGCTCCCTATGCCAGTGGTGCAGGAGTACTGATGAAACGGTTGAGCATATCTTGTTCAACTGTGGGAACCTTACTGAGTTAAGGTCAACACACCTAGGAAATCCAACACCTTCTATTCCTATGGTGAGAGGGACCACTCCTGGCAGGCTCGCGACATTTCTGTCTTCGTGTCTGAGGAGCTGAGTCTCTATAGAACGATGCGGGTGAACAATGGGCCACTAGGCCTCAGTTCGGCCGGAAAGGCACCGTACAGAGAAGAAGAAGAAGCGCCGTCTTGTTGAAAATTAACGTTGTCCAGATCAATACTATCCAATTTCGGCCATGAAAAATTATTAATCACATCTCGTTTTCGAAAAAGTGAGGTTTAGTGATTCTGCCGGAACATAAACCGCACCAAACAGTCACACGTTGAGGATAGAGATACTTTTCAACAATAACTCTTGGGATTTCTGATCCCCAGATGCGACAATTTTGTGTGTTGACGAAACCATGCATTTTCATGCATTCAAACGACCCAACAAGCAAAGACACAACGTTGTTGAGGATCAGCCGGCTCAAGTTCTTGTGTTAACCGAGCTTCATAAACCTTATGACCCAAATCTTCATGCAAAATACTGTGTAATGACGTTTGTGAAATGCCTAATTCCAAAGAACGACGAGGAATAGACAAACCTGGGTTTTCTTCAACATTTTCAGCTAGAGCAGCAAAATTCCTGGCTTTTCTTGAGCGATCTGCACTGGTTTTATTCTTCACCTCACTAACCTTTCCTAACAGTTCGAATTTTTCCACCAATTTCTTTATTGCGGTCCGACAGGGTGCTTCACGACGACCCAAAAATGTTCGAGTTTTACGAACCGTCTCTGACAAATTTTCATCATTTTATAGTGAATTTTAATAATTTCAATGCGTCCTTGAAGCCTGTATCGCTCCATTTTCATTAATGGCGTAGTTTCCACTTGTCAAATGTCAAAAATGACAGCTTCAAACGTGACATCTACCGAAATAGCGGACTATTCAAAATGACACCTCTTACTGGAAAATGAGTTAATGGATAATTTTAATCGAATAACATTATTCTCTGCTCATTTTTTTTGTTTATATTCTCACTTGGTTCATTTGCGTTAATCCTTATCTTGTAGGTTAAGGTTTCCTATTGAATGTTGCCATTATTAATCCTGATTATAGTTCAGTTTACTCACCGCATCTTCTAGATATTGTCCTGAATAACATGCCAATCCCTGATTTGAAATCCATATCATAAATTGTAATATATCTCCAAAACCACCAATCTGAAATAACAATATTATATAAAGCGGCCTTTATTTGCTCAAAATGAATGATACCTTGACGGCTAAAAATCCACTCAATCCAATCATAAAGATGTGATAAGCGTTGTGATTCAGTACGAAAATATATCCAATACTATTATTCATTTCGTCCACCAAACTGTTAAGTAAAAATATCGTTAGAAGAAATTATGAATTAATTCATACGTATTGAAGTGAACTCTGATTCAAGTCAGAAATCAAAGCTTCAAAATTTGATTCTAATCATTACAATATTATCATTATTCTTTGTGCGTTGACGGGATTGGTTCCGAATGATAAGTGTAATATTGGTTGATTTTATATCATTAATATTATTCTCCGCTTTCACTGATTGTCATTATTGCTGAAGTAAATTTTTTCCTTCAGGAACGGCTATAAAAACGTGTCCAACGGTGTTAAATCGGGACTATTTGGTGGTTGGTGGCCATAAAATGGGTGCGCCATTACCAATCCAAAGATCAAATTGGCCACTTAAATATTCACGAACTTCCAAAATGCTATGCCAGATGGTTTTTGAAAGGACCCCGCACATTTTGTACGAGAATTGGCTCCCGGTGGATTTGGCTTAAAATTTGATATGATGTTCTGATCAAATGTCTCTACAGTCACGAAGCTGAAAAATGCATACTTCTAGGAGTTTTTAGCGATTTTTTGTATCCATTATGGCTTACGTATTACCGTTCACACAGAAATGTTTGAGAATATTTCGTGACTACTGAAAGCAGATTCTGCCAATTCGAAATATTTCAAACATTTCTGTGTGAACGGTAATACGTAGGCTATAATGGATACAAAAAATCGCTAAAAACTCCTAGAAGTATGCATTTTTCAGCTTCGTGACTGTGGAGACATTTGATCAGAAGGATTAGTAGAACATCATATCAAATTTTCAGCCAAATCCACTTGGAGCCAATTCCCATAATACGTAAGCCATAATGGATACAAAAAATCACTAAAAACTTCTAGAAGTATGCATTTTTCAGCTTCGTGACTGTTTAGACATTTGATCAGAAGGATTAGTAGAACATCATATCAAATTTTCAGCCAAATCCACCGGGAGCCAATTCCCATACAAAATGTGCGGGGTCCTTTGAAACTCTGTGGTGCTCAGAAAAAGAAGGATAGACCAAACTATGTTACACATTCGAAATAAGGGGAAAAAGAGCTAACCAAATGAGGAAAAATATACAGAGTGTTCCATTTGAAAAAATGAAGTTGCCATCAATATGTTGGTCACCCTGTATATTTCAGTTTCTGGACTCATATCAAAAAACCTCAGTTGATTTCGTGAAACTTTTATACGAAACACTTTTTTTTATCTCCTTCAGTAAAAAAGTTAAAGGGGGGTCAAATTATAGTGAAAAACCCGGTACCTAACGAAATTTCATTATACAGAGTGAAAAGTGTTTGGAACTGATATGGCAAACCAACTTGACTAAGACATTTCTTAGAAACTTTATAGGTTTTCACTCCTAGTCTCTGAAACATAAATAATTAAAAAATGTTTGATTAACTAGAACAAAACCAATGAATGAGACACAAAAATAAAAAAATTGTGTTTACAATATTCCCTGTATATGTGGAAAATCTTATACAGGGGAGACATCAAGACCTTTAGAAATAAGAAAACGGGAACATAAGAATAACATCAGGAATAGAGACATCACAAGATCACAAATTGCTGATCATATATGTTCAAATAGCGGAGATCATAATGATGAACTGGAACCACACAAAGATCTTCATGACGGAACCTGATAATTATAAAAGGAAAATTAAGGAATCTACATGTATTTTGTTGGATGAAGTGAATAATTTGGCAAATTGTTCTGTTGGAATAGATCGTATTTGGATTGATTTATTGAGGAAGGAAGTGACATCAGGAAATTTCAAAATCAAATAAATCAACATCTCTATAGATTGACAACTATCAATGTCAATCAGATTACAAATGAGAAAATACACAATTCTGAAGAATTTTAGAGTTTGTCTGAAGAAGGTGACTGATATAGCCACCGAAACGTTACAATATCCATTTAATTTGTTTCATTTTTCAGTTTTACTGTTAGGCAACAATTTTTTTCAAGACCAATTTGCTCCTGACAAATAAGTGCAAAGATTTTCGCAGGAGCACTTCACCTTAATCAAACATTTTTTAATTATTTATGTTTCAGAGACTGGGAGTGAAAACCTATAAAGTTTCTAAGAAATGCATAATCCTCCCAGAATATATTTCAATCGATATTTGACTAAGACAGTCTCGTATATTTTTGTAACAAATTAATAGCAAGTATAACGTACCTAGTTATCTTAATGTAACGGTCTATACAACTTTTCATTTTGTATCTGATTTCTGAAGCATCCATTTCATCAACTTTAATCTCCTTCAATGCATCTATTAATTGATAAATTCCTCTGATAATGATATAACTTGAAGCATAAAGAGTTGAGAAAGCACCAACAATGGGAATAGTTGACAACGTAAATATATCGACATATAATATGACTACAATCTTCAGCCTTTTATCTACATTTCTTGGATATCTCAAGGGCATCATGGATCCACAAACATAATGAAGATCATCAGCAAATTCTTCAGTGCAGAAGGCATCTTCTAAGTAACAGGTTATTGCTATTAATAATGCATTAGCCATAATACCATAATACATTGTTTTCGTTATTCGATTTATAACCTTTTTTGTGTGTTCAACATCTGGCAACCCTTTTAGATTTTCGCTCAAACTGACTAAAAATTGTATCAATCTATCGCCGTAGTGACTTGCCAACACAACAGTTGCATGATATAATACGGAGAAATTGGCAAAATAAACAATATAAAGACAATCAATAATTTCACCTTCTGAAATGAAAAAGTATAATGAGTACTATATGTGTGAAAGGAAACCCGGATAGATGCCCCAGTAGGATAGATGCCCCATTTTCAAAATATCCAACTTCCGAAACACGTAACAAAATAGTTATTTTTTAGACCAAGCAATAGAGCTATCGAAAGGTCGATTTCGAGACAAAAATACTACCTGAAATCTGACTGTGCAGTCATGCAATAGATAGTTTCTACATGTTTTTCATAATAAATTCCACTCCTGAATCGTCTTAGGTTTTTTCTAAGAAGCGAATAATTGCCAAAAAACTTCAAAATCTTGCTTTTTCGCTTATAAAACGTGAAGTATTGATCTGATCAAAAAGCTGTTGAAGCACTTTCTGTAGAGAATTCAAAAACAAAAAAAATGAGAGGTGACACGTCTCAAGCGGGTAATTAGTTTCCGAGAAAAGTCCAAAAAACTTGAAAAAAACATCAATTTTTCGAAAATTCATAACTTGGTCAATTTCTGAGATGAAGCGTAGTTGCTCTGAATTTAAGTAGTTATTAACATATACTTTATTGGTGCACATTGCACAATTACAAAGCTGTCGGATGAATAGTTTTTGCACAATCGCAGTTTTCCGAATTCGACGTACTTTTTTCAAGAAGGTCGTGATACTCGGCTACTTGTCGGATTTGAATGTTAAAAAAAGCATTTTAAAGAAGAAATAAAATTCTCGATACCGACCGATAATGTTTAGTGAGTAAAAAACGGCGTCAAACAGGAGCAAAAAGGCTCGAATGCATCAAACTAGTCGCGGAGTGAGAGTCGCCCGCTACGCTAGGGGAAAACTGTTTACCTTTTATCCTTCGCGCGTCGCGTAGCGGGCGACTCCCACTCCGCGACTAGTTTGATGCATTCGAGCCGTTTTGCTCCTGTTTGACGCCGTTTTTCACCCACTAAACATTATCGGTCGGTATCGAGAGACTTAACGATTCGAAGAATTTTATTTCTTCTTTAAAATGCTTTTTGTAAAATTCAAATCCGACAAGTAGCCGAGTATCACGACCTTCTTGAAAAAAGTACGTCGAATTCGGAAAACTGCGATTGTGCAAAAACTATTCATCCGACAGCTTTGTAATTGTGCAATGTGCACCAATAAAGTATATGTTAATAACTACTTAAATTCAGAGCAACTACGCTTCATCTCAGAAATTAAACAAGTGATGAATTTTCGAAAAATTGATGTTTTTTTCTAGTTTTTTGGACTTTTCTCGGAAACTAATTACCCGCTTGAGACGTGTCACCTCTCATTTTTTTTGTTCTTGAATTCTCTACAAAAAGTGCCTCAACAGCTTTTCGATCAGATCAATACTTCACGTTTTATTAGCGAAAAAGCAAAATTTCGGGTTTTTTTGGCTATTTTTCGCTTCTCAAAAAAAACCTAAGACGATTCAGGAGTGGAATTTATCATGAAGAACATGTAGAAACTAACTATTGCATGACTGCACAGTCAGATTTCAGGTAGTATTTTTGTCACGTAAAAAACCTCTATTGCTTGGCCTATTTGTATTAACTTCGAATATCCTCAGAGCTGATGGGTTTGAAAACTTTCAAGGAAGCTTCGAAATTCAAGAAAGCCCTGAGAAGGTGCTTTTGAGGGTTCGTTCATTGGTGGAGCAATGAGACTATCGCCTCGAAATTTTGTATAGGACTTAAGATAGATACTAAATATATAAACGCAAATTCTTAGCACGATCGGAATAATATTATGGAAATTTTTTAAATATTGAAATGTGTAAATACTTCTATAGCTCTGATGATGCGATCCCCTTGAAATTTTGCATGAACATTCAGTATATCAATCTTCATTCACAAATTGAATTTCACTCGAACCGGATATCTAGTTATGGAAATATAAAAACTGTTCTATTCAAAATTCCAATTGTAATTTTTATGGTTCTATTTATACTTACAAAAGTTTGCATGAGCATCTTGCATTTATCCGAAAAAATAATTGAAATGAGAATTTTGACCATATGCAAGATGCTAATACAAAATTTTGAGCCAACAGAACCATAAAAAACTCAATTGGAATATTGATAATAAGAAACTTCATATTTCCACAACACGATATCCGAGTGAAATTAATTTTGGGAATGAAGATCGATATACCTACTAAATTTTCATGCGAATTTTATAAGGATCCAATAATCAGAACCATGAAATTTGGTTTTTTCAATTGTCGAGTTACATACTTCAGTTTTTGAATAATTTCTAGAATCTCATTCCAATAATGCTGTACAAAATTTTGAGGTAATAGCCCCAGGATTTTCTTCATTTTTTCATATCAAATTAAAACATCTTAAGTGAAATTTCAAGCGACTTATGCGATGTCCGAAGTGGTAAGTACTTACTCTGATAAGTCACCATGAAGTGACCAACCATACCAATTATAATTGGTGTTCCGCAAAGCAATTTTGGAATAAAATACCACAGTAGCAAACCTAAACTGAACGACTTCCCATTCTGTGGAAACATTGAAATCATCTGTGATTTATTGATTAAATATTTGTAAAATATAATTTCATCTTGATTGTACTTCATTCTGCACAGAACTGACCAGATGTGTAAAACTATTGGAACTTGCTCCAATCGATCTGTCAAGCTATTAATGAGGACAAAAAAGAACCACACAATCAAAAAAATCAAAAACAAGGTCTGTTTGCGCTATAAGTATAAATTATTCTGCTAAACGCTTCAAGTCAAACTTTTAGTGTAACAAAATGAGTGTACCCATGTCATCAATTATCATAGAAATTTCCACAATTTTATAAGTTATAGATAGAAATATACATTTTCTCTCTAATTACTCGTCTTCATGAAGTTCAGAATTGTTAGTTCATATCAATAATTAATGAATTATGCATAAGAAAAACAAATATTTCTGTTGTAGTCAAGTTCGCAATTAAGTCATTTCTACTTAGATTATGGTGCCAATTTAAAGCTCATTGATAGTGGTTGAAGCATTTCCTTTTTGTGTAGATTCTAACTATTGCCTTCGCGTTAACTGGTACAATAATATCACCAATTCCTTCTAACATTTCTTTCCAAATATCCGCAGACAGGCCAAGACTTTTAATATTTGGAACAATCTATATTAATGAAACAGGATCTATGGTTACCGTCAAAATGCCATATCTTTCAAACGATGCACCAAATTGGATAATTCTGTTTTTTTGTGTTTATAATAGGGAGGTTGACTACTTTTTGGAATTTATTTTATTTTATAGATAAACCCTATACAAACACGAAAAAATTACTTTTTCCTTAAAAATATAGTAGTTGCCAATAAAAATGAGTAAATGAAAATACAATTCAAAATTCCCGCGGAAATGCTCAATTTTGTCACGTTCTGATGATAACGTCATAATACATACAGTGATTATACTTTGACTTTTGTCAAAGCGAACTGATTTTGCCCGATCCCTTGTGGAAAAGTTCAATCTAAGCCTTCAAAATGAATACGTCGGTCTGTAAATGCTGAATGAGGTGCTTCTTTTATTTGTAATAATAAATACGAGTATGAGTTAAAAGTCTGCTACACACAAAGACAATTTCACGTTTTTAAGCTCCGCTGCACAAAAATCCTTGTTTTCAGCAAAGAAACTTGCGACCATAAGGGAATTTATCTTCGGTAAAAGTTACTACTATTACCCTTGATGAATCCTATCTCCATTATAAAGAAAATTGTACAGGGTGTCCAGAAAGGGTATCGGGTATTTGTAAGTTCAATAAAACAAAAAATATTAATGAACAATGAAGAAATTCATTGTTTATTATTAACATATGAATTGGAGAATTATTTGAAAAGATAATGTTATCCAAATGATGACCGTTGCGTTGCTGGCACTCTTCTAAACGGGAACGAAGATTGGCGATAACACGTTGACACATAGCTATATTGATATTGCTGCCATTTCTGACCTGATTTTTTACTTCATCTGGTTTCGATTCGTCGGATTATTTTGATTAAACTTACTTTTAAGGTATCCCTATGCAAAATAGTCAAACGGGCTAAGGTCGGGGCTTCTGGGAGGCCAGTTGATGTTACCCCTTCGCGAAATGACTTGTTGAATCGCTGCAGCATTTCGTTCGGAAAATCAGTCGATAAGCATAGTCCGCATCCTTCAATTCTTGAATCAATTGAATTTAATAGGTTTTTAGATGTAAGTCTTTCTCTACAATCGAAAGTAAAGACGATTTTCAGATGTTCAACGCTTGGCTTCGCTTTCGGATGGATAAAGACGGGTTTTGACGAACCGACGCCTCAACTTCTTCAATTGTTTTTTCATCGCGAAGTAAACGTGGACGGCCAGAGTTTTGAATTTTAATTGTCGCACCTGTATTCTCGAACATCCCGATCCAATTCCTAATGCTATCGTCATTTGTCGCGTGGCGTGTAGATATTCCGTACGATAGAGACGTTGAGCAGTCACTATTGAACCACCATTACGATAATACGCTCATACGCAAAATGCGGGATGCGTTCCGAGTATTGTTCCATCGTGACTAAAACTCCACAAAATGGCGGACGCCACGAACCCCTTCTCGCTCCTTTTAGACGTCCCGTTCTGAATATGGCGCGAAACCAAATACCCGATACCCTTTCTGGACAACCTGTAGATTATCGTTCTTGTAACGAACTAGGTATTCTGTTCTCTTTCAGCTTTCAACTTCGTAAGTTCGAATCATAGATATGATATATTATATATATTTACTATGGTTCAAGTCACAGAACAGTGGGTTTCACAAAGCTTGATTGGCAATCAAATCGCTTATATTGAAGTAAGTCGATGGTTTATGTCAAAAATGAACTGAAAATTGCAGAGAAATGATGACATTTCAATAATCAAGGTGATTGGAGTTTTGTGGAACCCGGCCTATGAATCTATTTTGTTGATCTGACTACCGAACATTCGAATTTGCAATGACAATACGGATAGTTTGACGTCACTATACGGATTACCTCTGATTGGCGTTCGCAGTCACGTGATAGTTGATAATAAATAACATAATTTAAATCAGCTTTATTTAATTCAACGAGAATAATAAGATCACTAAAATGGTTTTTTAGGATTGCAAAAATTTCCTTCTATGAGGAAAACCTCAATTTATATGAATTCGTAACATGAGTCAACATCCCTATTGCCAGGGCAAGGTTTAAACGAGAAAAGATTTACAAAGAAATTGTTCAGAAATTATAGAAGGCTGGATTCAAATTTGTACGAACCTCCATTTCGTGTTCAATGAAGTGAATTTGGTTTCCAAATGCCTCGGTTGAGTTCGTTAACCAGCTAAATCGTACAGGGCGTTCCATAAAATATGGCCATTCAACATTTTTCTTCCCTCAATATCTCAGACAAAAAAGAACCAATCGAAATGAAATTTTTCTGTCAAATGCAAGATGCTCATAATAAGCCTCATGCGAAATTTTGTGACCATACTGTTAACAGAACCGTAGAAAATTCGATTGGAATATTGACAAGAAAACACTTCATATTTATATTTCCATAACAAGATATCGGATTCAAGATGAAATTGATTTCGTGAATGACGATTGACATACTGACCGTTCACCCAAAATTCCAAGAAGATCGCATCAACTGTACCATAGAAAATTCAATTGGAATATTGAGAGGAAGAATCATAACGAGATATCCGATTCTAGTGAAATTTTGTATATGTTGATTGATATACTGATGTCCATGCGAAATTAAAAGAGAATCACGTCATTAGAACCATAGAATTGAATTTATTTTTTTTATTGGCAAGTTTCTTAATATTTCAGTTTTTCAATAATTTCCAGAATATTTTTCCGATTGTGCTGAGATTTTGCATTTATATATTCATTATCAATCTCAAGTCCTCAACAAAATTTTGAGGTAATAGGTCCACCAGTGAACGAGCGCTCGCAAAAGCACCCACTCAGGGCTTTCATTTTTTTTATTTACCCCATTATTATTTCCAGGTAAACTCGATGAAAGTTTTTTCATTATCTGTTTAGATGTCGGAGCTCTGAAACACAAGTTATTAATAATTAGATTTTGTCTGAATCCACCTCATCTTTGTAATTATAGCAGTGGAATTCGGTATGGTGGTGAATACCACTTCTTGTCGAAATGAAAATTCCTGTTTTTTTCTGTTCAATAATGAAAAAGTGGATTGAATTGAGTTAGTTGTGTCTTTCTATGATTCTCCGAATTGATTCAAGAATTTAATTTCACCTCATGATATTTGAAGGTGATATTATGTTTCAAAACATTGTAAGGAACCTGATTATTATAAAAGAAAAATCAAGGAATCCACATGTATTTTGTTAGATGAAGTAGATAATTTGGCCAATTGTTCTGTTGGAATAGATCATATTTGGATTGATTTATTGGAGAAGGAAGTTTCAAAATTAAATAAATCAATATCTCTATGTGTTGACAACTTTCAATGTTAATTAGACTGCAAATGAAAAAACACACAATTCTGAAGATTTTACATGTTGATCTGAAGAAGGTGTCTGATATAGACACCGAAACGCTACATAATCCTTTTCAGTTATTTCCTTTTTTAGTTTTTCTCTTAGGCAACAATTTTTTCAGAACCAATTTACTCCGGACAAATAAGTGCAAAGATTTTCGCAGGAGCACTTCATCTTAATTATTTTTTTTAAAATTATTTCTGTTTCAGAGACTGGAAGTGAAAACCTATAAAGTTTTTCAGAAATACAGAATCCCTACCAGATTATATTTCAATCGATAATTGTAGGGAGTTGCTCCCGATTTTTGAGCGCTCGTTCTATTTAGACGAGTGCTAGGGGAAGGTGAGGTATAATGATCCCCTTAAGGGAAAATTTCAATTGTGGCTAAAGTTGAAGGCAAAACCGCAAGATTTCAATTGTTGAAGGTAGTGAATTTACTTAACTTTGTATCTGCCTACTTATTTTTCATTTCATCTATGTAGTTTTTTGTATAACATATTTTTGTAAAAGTTTAGTAAAGGATCATTTTATACACCCCTGTGGATAAAATGATCCCTGGGGTAGGGGCAAAATGATCCCAGGGATCATTTTGTACTGTGAGTTAATAAATATCAAATAAAAATGAAATAATAAACTCTGCTGTTTATTTGAATGATAATATGTATTGTTCATAACAATTTAAGTATGTAAGCAAGTCACACAAAACAAAAATATTCTATGGGTTGAAAAATAATATTTTTCTTGGGCGTTTCTCAAAGTCGAGAGAAATTCATCCACCACATTCTTATTAAAACCTCGCGCACGCATTGTAATGTCTGGATATCTACTTCTAAATCCACGAAGCCATTCAAGTCCAGCTTTTCCTTTAGCTTCGGAAAATTGATGCGGTAAATTATTTCTTTCTGCCATTTTTGGTGGGCTGAGGTTAAGAATTCCTGAGTGGTCAGCCCGTATATTATTCTGGACTCCATGTCAATAAGTTCCAGTTCTTGTTCCAGGTTGAACACTGTTTGTTTGCTATCTAACTTTTTAGCTGAGCATACAGCTATTTTATTTTTACCTTCGGCTCTTCTCTCTAATACCATTACAGGGACCTCAAATTCTCTTCTCGCGGTTTTGTAAGCCATACCATCTCTAATGCCTTTTGCATATGTTCTTCAGGCCTCTTTTGGCGATAAGTTTTACGTTTATAAATTCTCGGCCTGATTTGTAAACAAAAAGTAATAATGGGGTAAAATGATTCCAGGGATCATTTTAGACACACAGAAGGGATCATTTCACCCCAAATACGAAATTACAAAATATCGATCAAAACAAAACCTTCACATACCGCGTGCGATGATCGAACATGGCTTAAATATTAGCTACTATAATACCCGCAAATAAAACAACATTTCTGCAAACACTTACATTTAAAAAAAAACGAAAGTCCAAAAACCTGCTTAACTTAGATCAGAGCCACACTTTTTAATTATTTTTTAATAAAATCACGCCAAGCACTCGCACCGCATTGACATTTTACAGGTAACTCGCAGGGGCGCAGAAGAACATGTTTCATGTGTATTTGGATAGATGGTACAAGCTGTTTCTGATTTACGGTGGGGGATCATTTGACCCTTAGGGATCGTATTACCTCACTTTCCCCTATTTTGTTTTACCCAAATATCTGTAATTTTCGAATTTTGAGCCGAAAATGGCCTAAACGATAGGGTTTAACTGCCTGATGAAGAATTTGTGGTCAAATTCAATTCTGTCCGGCCATCCGTTAACTTGATAACTTACGAAGGAATTTTTCAACAGACTTGAAATTTTCAGGGTGAATTCGGTTTTTAAATGGCTTTATTATGTTCTTTAACCAGCCATAAAATATGGCAATTCAAAATTATTGTTCCTCAATATTTCGAGCAAAACGAAAGCAATCGCAATTAAATTTTGCGGCCAAACGCCATAGTTTCAATAGAACCATAGAAAATTCAGTTGGAAGAATAGTGAAATAATGTCTCATTTTTAACTTGTGATTAATGGGTATTTTTATGGACGAGCAAGCAGACATATAATGGTTGTATTATACAATAATCGTGGATGATTCTCCTGTCCTCTTATCCATCATCTGTTACTTGATATTCTCCCAATGTTTCATCATCAGCGATCTGAGAGTTTCCTCGCCGTATCCATACTAATATTATAAATGCGAAAGTAACTCTGTCTGTCTGTCTGTTACTCTTTCACGCCTAAACGGCTGAACGGATTTTGATGAAATTTGGTATGGTGATAGATGATAACCTAGAAATGGTCATAGGCTATAAATAATCACGCCATCGTTCTTAGGGGGTAGGCAGTAGGCAGATAACTAAATTGAGTTAGTGATTTTTAGTCGTTTTTGTTGGAACTTTTGCTCTTTCACGTCTAAACGGCTGAACAGATTTTGATGAAATTTAGTAAGGTAATAGATGGTTACCTAAAAACGGATATAAGATCAAAATGATCAGGTCATCGTACTTAGGGGATAGGAAGTAGGCAGAAAACTGAGTAAGTGATTTTTTTATGGTTTTTGCTGGGAGTTTTGCTCTATCATGCCTAAACGGCTGAACGGATTTTAATGAAATTTAGTTAGGTGATAGATAGCAACCTAGAAAAGGATATGGGCTTTCAATATTCATGCTATCGTACTTAAGGCGTAGGCAGTGGACAGAAAACGAATTAAGTTAGTGATTTTTAATCGTTTGTTTTAAAAGTTTACCTCATTCACGCCTTAACGTCTGAACGGATTTTTATAAGACTTGGTTAATATAAAGATAAGATCCTAGGCACGGACACAGGCTACTTTTTACGGCGGGAAAATACCTCATTCCCGCGGAAATCTAGCGTGATCGTGTCAAGAAGCGCATGACGCCATAGCTACTGAAATGATTTTGATGTTTTTTTTAACTGAGTGTTACTAAGACAAGGTAGTATTTGATCACTTTTCTAACTTAGAGGGTCGGTAGGCGCCATAATTTAGGTAATGTATGATAAAATTTTGATGCAACTGTCTTTATTTAACAGTTTTACTTGGATTGAATTGCCGTGCGAAGCCGGGGCGGGTCGCTAGTAGGTGTATAAATATTCAGATTCAGATAGGTTTTCACAGTTGGGTTTGTGAAAAATGTAATGGCATCAAAACTGAAACCGAAACGTCAAACCATATTAAACAATATACGAAAACGTTCTATCTTTTCAACATATCCAACCGAGAAATCCCATCTGAATCTGTCAGAATGATATATGTGTTTTTTGATCGAATGTGGCATTTACGAATGAAAAAATACCGAATTTTTTCTCGATGGAAAAGATGGTGGGTTGAATAATCAACAATGAAAATACAGGGTTGAATGTTTTCATTCAATAAATGGATAATCGTCTAATATCGCATAAAAAGCATGTTTGGAGCTATCAAAAAACGAAAAAAATTGTCTTGGGGAGAGATAATCAATTGAAGAAAAACTTCAATTCTTCAAGTAGTGTCCGAAAGTAATGGTGAAGTGTACAGGGTGTCTGTGAACAAATGCGAGGTACTTTGGGAGATGATTCCTCGATGAAAATAAGCTAGGATAGTATAATTTTTGTTCGAAATCGACCTCCCTTCCAAGATACAGCCTTTGGATGATGAGGAGTTGACAGTTTTTATTTTTTTATGACTTCTTGGAAACACTGAGTCATGAAACTTTAAATATAAAACATTATATAAAGCACTAAGTAGATGTTACTCACAAAAATTTTTTAGATCTCATACCTTTTTTATTGGGGATTGAAAATAACAATTCCTTATAATTTTCGTTGGGATTTGGGATAGATTCTAAAAAAATAAAATTCTCTTATGCTTTCCCATTCAATTCTGGAGAAAAAAATCTCTTGCAAAATTTCGATACAGTTGATAGTTTTCTCGTAGAAAATAAAAACTTACAAGCAGTTATGATCACTGTCGTCAAAATTTTGTTTCTGATTACCGCACCTAAAAAACTAACTTGCGGTAAATTTTTCAAACTACATCCTTACATGTTTTCTCTTCAAACGATACCTCAGTGAAAAACAATTTGTTCAAACATGTTTCTATCATTTTACGTAGATTCAAACCTTGGAAATAAATAATGGCTATAAAAAGGGTATCGCGTTCGCCATTTTGCAATTTTGGTGTCAAGATATTTAACACACAATGAGCGCTCATTCAGCGATGGAGCAATAAAGCTATTACCTCAAAATTTTATATGAAATTTGAGATTGATATTAAATATATAAATGCAAAATCTTGGCACAATCGGAATTATATTCTGAAAATTATTCAAAAAATTAAATATTCAAAAATTGATAATCAAAAAAATTGAATTCCATGGTTTGATGATGCGCTCCTCTTGAAATTTTGCATGAACATTATATCAGTCTCACTTCAAAAAATAAATTTCACTACAATCGGTTTTTCAGTTATGAAAATATAGATATTCTTCTTTTCAATATTCCAATTGAATTTTCTATGAGATTGTTGACACTATGGCTACAATATTTTTGCATGAAAATTCAGTATACCAGTCTAATTTACTGCCCTTCTTGTGTATTGAAATAATACAACCCATCTCCATTCCTTTGAAAATAGTCGAATAACAAACTTTCATATTTCTAAAAAACTTTTTAGGTTTTCACACCCAGTCTTTGAAACAGAAATAATTAGACTGTAAATGAAAAAATACACAATTCCGAAGTCTTTACAAGTTTGTCTGAAGAAGGTGTCTGATATAGATACTGAAGCGTTACATTATCCTTTTCATTTATTTCCTATTTTAGTTTTACTGTTAAGCAACAATTTTTTCAAACCAATATAATCCAGTCGAATTGTGCTTTTAGCAGAAAAGTTTTGGGGTAGTTTAGATTTCTTTCCTTTTTATTTGGGGTGCTGAATCCGAATTTGAGGTTTGCTAACAAAATTTCCAGACGGAACATAGAAAAAAATACAAAAAAAGAATGAAAATTTCATTCTTGGTCAGTTTTTTGCATATAACTCTGACACTATCAACTTTTCCTAAAATACCTTACCATATAAAATGAAAGTACATAAAATTTCCTACAAATTGTACTACCACAGCTTGTTTTGCGACAACCCGTTCTGGTTCAAATAATAGTTGAAAATGAGGTATTTTCTATGACTCAATAAATGAAAAAAATTAATTCTATGGTTCCGATGATGCGATCCTCTTGAAATTGTGCATGAACATTCAGTATATCAGTCGCGATTCACAAAAAAAATTTAATCGAATCGGACATTTTGTTATGGAAATATAAAGATTCTTCTTTTCAATATTCCAATTGAATTTTCTATGGTTCTGTTCACACTATGGTCACACAATTTTGCATAAGGCTTATTATGGGCATCTTGCATTTGGCCGCAACATTTCATTTCGATTGGTTTCCATGGAATTTAAGTTTTTTTCATTTATTGAGTCATAGAAAATACCTCATTTAAAACTATAATTTGAGCCAGAACAGGTGGTTGCAGAACAAGCTGTAGTAGTACAATTTGTAGGAAATTTTATGTACTTTCATTTTGTATGAAGAGGTTTTTCACGAAAAGTTGATAGTTTCCGAGTTATAAGCAGAAAACTGCCAAATAATGAAATTTTTTCTTTTTTTGTATTTTTTTCAATGTTCCCTCACGAAATTTTGTTAGCAAACCTCAGATTCGGATTCAGCACCTCAAAAAACATAAAAAATCGAAAAAATAAAAACTACCCCAGAACTTTCCTGCTAGGGGTTCTTTTGAGTACAAACTGACTGGACTAATATGCTCCTGACAAATAAGTGCCAAGATTTTCGCAGGAGCACTTCATCTTAATTGAAAAGTTTGTAATTATTTCTGTTTCAGAGACTAGGAGGGAAAACCTAAAAAGTTTTTTAGAAATGTAGAATCCTCCTAGATTATATTTCATTCAATATCTGAAATCTTTCATATCTCGGGAAATATTTGACCTATTTAACCGATTCAGCAGCTCGACCGAGCTATTTCGGCATTGCACCTTCCCAGGATTTTTCGAATCCCTAATTCCTTCCGTTCAAAAGCCAAAGTTAGTTCGGTGGGACAAAATTGTTTCAAACCTCGAATAATTTCATCACAGAATTGTTGAAGACCATCCCCTGCTCTAAATTCGAAACTGAAATAGACTGAATTAACTTTATTCGGTGAATTCTACGAAATGAAGGATCAAAACAGGATTTGTTTACCGATGAAGCCGTATATCAAAGAGGAATCACGTTTTTGGTTTGAGTTATTCGCATGAGTGAGCTTTGAAATGAACCACAGACAGTCAGGGATAGCGATTTTCATCATACACAGATTTTTCTATGAAGGCATAAAAAGCACTCTGATATGTAATGTTTTTTATCCACTCCTATAAACTAATTTATATGTGTAATAGTAGCTACAACACAACCATAGACATGTCTATGAACCGAAAAGCGAGTGTTATAATAACACCCGCCCATAACTCCCGCTATTAAAAATACCTAGGAAAATGAAATTGTTCACAAAAAAAATTAATAAAAAGTAGGATCGATCCGGAAATCTATTTCAGCCATCAAGATAACGTTCTAGCGATTCATTCCAGATTTATTTTTGGAAAACGTAAATTTTTGAAGTTGCGAAAGTACTCGATTTGATTAGTTAGAGACTCTGATTTGATTCCCGACTACAGAGTACAGAGGTTTGACGGTTGGACGAAATGTTGTCAATGCTTTTGACAACTGTTCAAAATTTTTTAAATGCAGATTAATTCGAATTTTACTGAAGAAATCGTGGATAAAGTATAGTATTCAATTCGCGGTAATGCTGAAATCACACTTGATGAATTACACCACTCGCCTGACGGCTCGTGGTGCAAAATTCATCTGCGTGTGTTTTGACCTGCATTACCGCTCATCGAATAATATACTATTTATTGATAACTCAATTATTACACGTTTAGAGGAAGACTGCTTTATAAAAACATACATATTAGGAGGAAATTAACATACACATGCTCTGGTATGTACCTACACTCTGTACCTACCTACTAATATATTCAAAGCAATAATAGATTCTAAGAACGAATACAACTTCATAACAGGATATACCTTTCATCATTGTATAAGAAAGGACTTTCTTATACAATGCTTTCATTATAGGTATGAAGAATCAATTTATAATTATGAATCAGGTACGTATTTTCTTGCGACGAGTAGCTTCACCAAATAGTTAAAGGTAATCTCCCAGAACACAGAAGCAAGGAATTAAACGAAAAATAAAGAGTTAACTATTGAATTACAAACAATCTGCAAAATATGTTTTTATTTACATACTTTGTCAAGTGGCTTGGGCTCCTTAGGGCAATAAATGTGATAAAAAGTATTTCTTCGTTTGGTACTCTCTTCCTTATGTAAGATCCGACAGGAAAGAAAAAAATTTAAGAAAAGCCTTGAGCCGGTGCTTTGAACGCTCGTTCATTTTTGGAGCAATAATTCTATTATCTCCAAATTTTGTATAGAACTTGAAACTCATCATCAAGTATATGAATGAAATTAAATTATATCCTGGAAATAATTCGAAGAACCAAATATGTAAAAAATCGATAATTAAAAATGAATTGAATCCTATGATTTTTGTAGATGATGGAATCGTCTTGAAATTTTGCATGAACACTAGGTTCATCAATCTGCGTTTACATTAATGAATTTCTTTCAAATCGGATATCTTGTTATGAAAATATATAGATACTTCTTCTTTCGGTAGATGTCACGTTTGAAGCTGTCATTTTTTGACATTTGATAAGTAGAAACTACGCCTTTAATAAAAATAGAACGATACACGCATCAGGAACGCATTAAAATTATTAAAATTCATTATAAAAATGGTGAAAAGTTGGCAGAGACGGTTCGTAAAACTCGGACATTTTTGGGTCGTCGTGAAGCACCTTCTCGGACCGCAATGAAGAAATTGGTGGAAAAATTCGAGCTGTTGGGAGAAGTTAGTGATGTGAAGAATAAAACCCGTGCACGTTGATAAATAACAGACGAGAACATTGCTGCTGTAGCCGAAAATGTTGAAGAAAACCCAGGTTTGTCCATTCATCGTCGTTATTTAGAATTAGGCATTCCATAAACGTCATTACATCACTGGACAACGTTTACTTTCAACAAGACGGCGCTGCGTGCCACACGAAACCATTGATCTTTTGCGGGATAAGTTTCCGGACCGTGTTATCTCTCGAAGAGGTGAGCACAATTGGCCACCGAGATCTTGTGATTTAACACCTTGCGACTTCTTCCTTTAGGGCCACGTGAAAGAGAAGGTCTACGCCAATAGCCCAGCGTCGATTCAAGACCTCAAAGATGGAATTCGTGAGGTAATGGAAAATTTCATTAAAAGGATATGGTGGTAAGCGTGGTTGTGGTGGTCATTCACCTGATGTTATTTTCCGATATTAACGGCATAGCTTCTTCTTTATAATGAAATAAACATTCGTTCTGTTTCATATTGAAAATGGCATTTTTGTTTGAATATCAAAATAACACCTTTTATTGGAAAACTCTTTAGTTGTGGTCACCCACTCCGAATTTCGGATAATTTTTATAATCTGCAGGTGTTGCTCGTTCGTGTATGTCACCATGATGAATAAATTGACAATGGCAGTTCGATAATTAGTGGAAGGTCGCGCTAACAAATTTAATTCAAAGTTGTCATGTCCCTATTGGCAAACCCGATTGATTTTGATAACATGAAAACCTACTCTGGATGAATACATCGTCATATATTGGTATACATATTAGTTTTTTGTTCTGCGTTAGCGTGGATCTAGCTATATTTACCTTGTTTCCAAACATCAAAGTGGATAAATAATTTCAAAATTACATAATTTCACCCAACATTTCTGTATTTTTTCATACCTATATTAACAGGAGTCATAATAATTGATTCTGATGCCTCGAATTATATTACATCGTAATTTGAAACATTCCCCCTTTTCCTATAGAGTGAAAACCCTCTGAGAGCGAGAATCAGTTGCGGAATGAACTCCAGATCTGATGGGAAAATTGAATTTTCACGCGATTAAATTCGGCAAACAAAGTTCGTATTGAGCAACGAGGAGAGGACTTTCAAGTGAAATACAATTGACGCTTGCCTTTTCATCTTCTCTAATTCGTTCCACTTAAATGCTTCATGGTAGGTAAAACTCAAAAAAACACAATGCAAAGTTAAAAAAGGATTCGTACAGTGTAAAACTCCTCGTCTACGACTAGAATTTTTGGCGCCAGAAGCAATATGCTATTTATCAAAATATTACATAGCAACGTGTTTTTTCGATTTTTTTCGGAAAAATTAGATGCCCTTATGATATTACCTACGACAAAATTTTAATGCTGTCAAAAGCATTATCCGTATCTTATTTTGTTCTTGAGTAATGGCCTCAGTCATTTCATTATATTCTAAAATAAGATTTTATTTTTGGAGACAAAAGAACAGAATAACTTCTGTTTTCGATTTTTTAATGAGATATAATGACGTGCTTCCAAATTAAATATATTCACGATAAAATGCAAATATCATCAAGAGTCTTGGCCGCCCTGTTAATTTCCAACTTGTCGAATTTAACATGACGATTTTTGTGTTTGAAATCTTCAGACATGTTATCACTCAAAAGAAAATAATATAGGTAACAGCAGAAAATGTTTCTTGTTTGGAGGAATACAGGTGTATTAAAAGTTTTCAGTTGATAAATGCTCAGTTGCAGGAACGTCCGTTAAAATTTAAAGGTCCATTAAACCCTTAATCCTCCATTAGTTCCTTGTAATAATGGAGGTTTAAGAGTTTAATGGACCTTTAAATTTTAACGGACGTTCCTGCAACTGACACAAAGAGAGTTATAATTATAGAGACTGGATTATAATATTATATGCAATTGCATAATATGCTATATGCTAACATTTTTCGATTCCAAATGGAAAATTTCTGTATTTTTCATATACAGTGAAATCTCCCATGGGCGGACACTCACGGGACCGCCCAATGGTGTCCGTTCAAGAGGGGTGTCCGCTTAAAAGAAATACATATGTACAAAAAAAATTAATGGAAATAATATTTGGAGAATATTGAACATAAAAATCAATACATATAAAGGTTTAAGAAAGAAACATTTTCAAATTAAACTCTAACTGAAAAATCAATGTGAGGAATCATTGGGATAAACAAAAATTTTGATAAAAAACAGACACTTAAATTATGAAAAAATTCCTGAATTTTTGTTTGTCTCATTTTTTTCCCTGAATATACAATCAAGAAATCTCAATTCTAATCTGGACACTCCGTACACTCAATTTTCCCTTATTGTACACTACAATTATCTCAATTTTTTGTTTGAGAGTGAGTATTTTTCTTTTTGGAGCCATTTCTTTCACTGAGACAACGTCAGAATTCAAACTCTCACTGGTTAAATTCTCGGGAGTTTCGTGCCGGAGTTGGGATCGATAAATCCCCGTTTCAACCGGGGAAGTCCCGAAGTGAAGGCTGGTACTAATGTTGTCGCGCGACACAGAAACCTCCTCTTCTTTTCCATTGCGTCCCATTTGATGCAATGAACTAACAGCGATACTTTCCACAGATAATTGAAACAGAACCGATATTTTTTGTTTTGGTTTTGTCCGGTTAATAGAACATACCCTAGTGTCCGCGTCCGTTCAAGGGAATGTCCGTTCAACAGACAACTAACCCAATGTAAATTATATGGGAGTCAATTGGGACCACGTAAAACTGTCCGTTCAAGGGAGGTGTCCGTCTAAAGGGGGTGTCCGCGAGGGGGAATTTCACTGTAATTTACAATATATTCGAAACGAAGAATTAATGGGGAGGAGACTATACCATTCATTTTTCATTCCGAAATCAAATTAATGCTCAAGAAAATAATGCCATTTTTGTCCCATTTTTAGGCCGAAATTTCCGAAAAAAATTTAAGTAAAATCCTAAGCAGGAGCTTTTGAGCGCTCGTTCTTCGATAGAGCAATAAGACTATTTTAGGTACCTCAAAATTTTATAAGGGTTTTGACATTGATACCAAATACATGAATGCAGAATCTCAGCACAATGGGAATTATTCAGAAAAAATATGTAAAAAATAAATGATTACAAAATTAAATTCTACGATTCTGACGATGCGATCTCCTTGAAATTTTGCATGAATATTCAGTATAGTAGATTTCAATCTCAAAATAACTTTCACTCGAATCGGATACTCTGTTATGGAAATATGAAGAGTGTTCTTTCAATATTCCAATTGAATTTTTTATGGTTCTGTTAACACTATGACCACAAAGTTTTGCAAGAAGATTCAGTAAATCAGTCTTTATTCACAGAAAAAATTTTCAAATCGGATATCCTGTTATGGAAATATTAAGATTTTTGTTTTCTATATTCCGATTGATTTTTCTATGGCTTTGTTGAAACTATGGCCACGAAATTTTGGATGAACATTCAGAATATCGAACTCCATTCACAAAATGAATTTCACTCCAATCGGATAACTTTTTATGGAAATATAAAGTTTCTTTTTTCAATATTCCAGTTGAATTTTCTCTGGTTCTGTTCACACTATGGCCACAAAATTTTGCATGAGACTTGTTATGAGCATCTTGCATTTGGTCCTTCGGGACCCAAACTCGTCATGAAAATTTGAAGTCTCTAAGACAATCTCTTCGAAAGTTATCGTTCTAACGAACGGCTGGGCGGCCCCAGCGACAGAATTGAATTGAATTTGACCATGAATTCACGAATCAGGGAGTCGAACCCTATCGTTCGAGACCATTGTCGGCTCAAAATTCGAAAATTACAGACATTTGGGCAAAACGATATAGCACTTTTTTAAGTAGAACGAGCGCTCAAAAAGCTATCTTTAGATCGAAAAAATTCAGATATTCCTATAAAAAACTTTCCATTGAAATGAAATTGAATTTGTGGAAGCAAATCTGTAAATGTGAACTAAATGATCGGCAAATTAAAATACATAGAATTTAGATAATTTTAGTTATCGATATTTTAAATATTTCATCTCTTCAATAATTTCCAGATTATAATTATGATCATGTTGGGATTTTGCATTAATATAAGTATTTAGTGTCAATCTCGAGTCCTATACGATATTCTGAGCTAAAATTCTTTTTGCTGCGCCAATGAAAGAGCGCTCAAAAGCATCTGCTTAGGGATTTTCTCAAATTTTTTTTCGCTTGTCAATGCCCTGTATTATACAAGCTTTCGTTATGTGAGGTTGATTTAGTTGTAAGAACAACAAGGTTCAATCGAATCCACGGAAAAATAACCTTTTTTGTAATAACACTGTTGAATTGGAGGAATCTCCTTTGAAAGTAAACATTCTGTTGGCTAAACCCTATACTAGGGGTGGTTTCTCGTACTCTTTTGATGTTTGAAACCACACAGAATAAGACAATAATTGAAAACGTTTCGGAGAATCTCTTCTTCAGTCCGTACTGTGGTTTGATTTCTGTCCGAAACATTAGAGATTGGTTAAGTGAGCACAGTTTTATGAAAAAATCTCGATTTCACAAATGATTTAATGCTTTTACCCACGATTATTGTATATTTTACCCGTTATATTATTTCAACAGTATAACTAGAGACCGGATTATATGCAACATACAACCGTTGTTATATGAATGCAAATATGCATAAAAAATGCTTGAAATATGCACGAAAATAAGCAAACTATGCTTGAAAATTTGCAGAATATGCAATATTTGATAATGACTTTTAAGGGTAATTTTCATTCAAAATCAATTTAATGTTTTTTAAACGTTTACATACAATCAAATATTGTGCCAAATGTTCAATTGTTAAATTTTGAATATTTTTGTATGTGGAAAAGGTTCGCTCCACATCCATGGACGTAACTGGGGAGAATTTGAAACTTGGTGCTATGTTCTCCCTTCTAGTTTCAAGTGAAACTTCTGCTGTCCCATTAATAAAACTTTCAATATAAGACAAATCTTCGAAACCTGGGTTTCCTTTCAATATCCTTTCAAACTTTTCTTGTTTATTTGGAAATGCCAATGGCAACGTTAAGTTCATTAGTCGTATTTTATTCATTATTTGGATACTTTCGTAGCGCTCGGCTAGTAATACTGCGTTCCGAAATGCGATGAAAGTAATTTGCAAATCAAAAATCACAATAATTAGGATTATTACTCAAAAGACATCATATTTTGTGGAAAAATGTTGTTGCTATTTGAAAAGTTCGAAAGATTTCAATTTCAAATTAGCCATTTCTGAGGTATTATGTTTCAGTCGAGATTGTTGAGAATGAAATCCTAATTCTGCCTCGGACAGGGTAAATAATGAACCCATGAGTCAGATTACTCATGATAAACATATAAAACATTTTCCCGACTTCCCGTATTCTGATGGAATGGTATGAATAGGAATCTCTAGATGGGATTCAGAAAAGCTCATCACGTAGATAAGCTGAGTCGCGTTGAATATGGAACTGTCAAGAGACATTTTTATTCAAAAGGTCTCAGAGTAATGAACATTTCATGAAATGTTCAACCTGATATGACATTCGCAGGGCTTGATTTCAGCGGGCTAGATAATGAGAATTTTGAAGAGTTTTTATACCGGTAATTCGCATCGGAGAGATACTAAAAGGTTTTCTAATAGGAGGTGTGTAATGAAGTTCAATTTCGTAACCGGGAAATTGATCTTCATTTTAAAATAATTTATCCGGGTTTTCATTTTAAATTCGTGAATTTTTATTCCGTTTCAGAATTAATTCACAACAGTCGAAAAAAACCGAACATTCTGCGATTGATTTTGTTTTTCATACAGAAAACATAGTAGAACCGTCCGCAAGAACAATGCCGATCGCAGAAAACGCCGTTTTTTGCATATACGTACGATAAGCCAGTTTGAAGATGTTTTTACCGAGGTACTCTCCTGAAATTTTAAACGTTTCTGCGCCTACCTTTTCCACCCCCCTCCGGAAGATTATAAAAGGCGGGGTTTCCCTCCATCGGTAAATTAGTTCCGAATTAGTTCTGCTTTAGAAGTACGTTCTTCAAAGTTCCTAAATTTTTCTAAGCTTCCAAATTTTTCTGATTTTTGCTTACCTCATTACATTCAGTATATCAGTCTTGATTCACAAAAAAAATTTCAACCGAATCGGATTTCTTGTTATGGAAATATAGAGATTCTTCTTCTCAATATTCCAAATGAATTTTCTAGGTTCTGTTCACACTATGGTCACACAATTTTGCAAGAAGCTTATTATGACCATCTTGCATATGGCCGCAACATTTCATTTCGATGGGTTTTGTTTTGTCTGAGATATCGAGGAAAAAAATTCAAAATTTTCGTTCCTCAATATCTCAGACAAAACAAAATTCAAAATTTTTGTTCCTCAATATCTCAGACAAAACGGAACCAATCGAAATGAAATGTTGCGGCCAAATGCAAGATGCTGATAATAAGCCTTATTCAAAATTGTGTGACCATAGTGTGAACAGAACCATAGAAAATTCAATTGGAATTTTGAGAAGAGGAATCTTTATATTTCCATAACAAGATATCCGATTCGGTTGAAATTTTTTTTTGTGAATCGAGACTGATATACTGAATGTTCATGCAAAATTTAAAGAGGATCGCGTCATCGGAACCATAGAATTTAATTTTTTTTCATTCATTGAGTCATAGAAAATACCTCTTTTTAAATTATAATTTGAGCCAGAACAGGTTGTCCCAGAACAAGCTGTGGTGGTACATTTTGTAAGAAATTTTATGTACTTTAATTTTCTATGGACAGGTTTCTCACGAAAAGTTGATAGTTTTCGAGTAATAAGTAACAAACTGACCAAGAATGAGATTTTTCTTCTTTTTTTCGTATTTTTTTCTATGTTCCCTCACGAAATTTTGTTAGCAAACCTCAGATTCGGATTCAGCACCCCAAAAATTATAAAAAATCGAAAAAATCAAAACTACCCCAAAACTTTCCTGCTAAAATCACAATTCGACTGGATTATATTGGCTTTTGTGAAATCTTTCAATTAATTTTTGGTGTGCCCTCGCACGTTTAATGTTATCTTTGAGTACCTTATGTTAAAGAAGTAAAGAAGGCCAAGACCAAGACTTTTAACGATGTGTGCATATTTCGATACTAAACAAGTTTTGATTAACTCATGTATCTTGAAACAAACTTCGGATATGTACTCGTGATATATTTTTCATGATGAATTCTACAAAACTTGCAAGCGAGTTCTTAAATTAATTAAGAGAGTGGTTCGTAAATACATTTCGAAACGGATAAAGATTAATCCTCGACGTTTGAGAATTATGAACTGACTGAATCCCGAGCATGTGTGAATTCGTGATGTACTTCAGACTTATAACATTAAGTATTTTACAGGATGATCAAGAAGAAATTGAAGAATGTAGGTATGGTAATGAGGTGAATGATGATGAGAGATAAAAGATTACATATAAATATAGACCAAGCAATAGAGCTATCGAAAGGTCGATTTCGTGACAAAAATACTACCTGAAATCTGACTGTGCAGTCATGCAATAGGTAGTTTCTTCATGTTTTCATGATGATTTCCACTCCTGAATCGTCTTAGGTTTTTTTTGAGAATGGAAAAATAGCCAAAAAAATCCAAAATTTTTTTTTCGCTTAAAAAACGTGAAGTATTGATCTGATCGAAAAGCTGTTAAGGCACTTTTTGTAGAGAATTCAAAAACAAAAAAAATGAGAGGTGACACGTCTCAAGCGGATGATTAGTTTCCGAGAAAAGTCCAAAAAACTGGAAAAACATCAATTTTTCGAAATTCATAACTTGGTCAATTTCTGAGATGAAGCGTAGTGTTGCTCTGAATTTAAGTAGTTATCACCATATACTTTATTGGTGCAAAATTACAAAGCTGTCCGATAAATAGTTTTTGCACAATCGCAGTTTTCCGAATTCGACGTACTTTTTTCAAGAAGGTCGTGATACTCGGCTACTTGTCGGATTTGAATTTTACAAAAAGCATTTTAAAGAAGAAATAAAATTCTCCAAACCGATCATTCTCTCGATACCGACAGGAGCAAAAAGGCTCGAATGCATCAAACTAGTCGCGGAGTGGGAGATACAAGGTATACAGTTTTCCCCTCGCGTAGCGGGCGACTCCCACTCCGCGACTAGTTTGATGCATTCGAGCCTTTTTGCTCCTGTTTGACGCTGTTTTTCACCCATTAAACATTATCGGTCGGTATCGAGAGAACGAACGATTTGGAGAATTTTATTTCTTCTTTAAAATGATTTTTGTAAAATTCAAATCCGACCAGTAGCCGAGTATCACGACCTTCTTGAAAAAAGTACGTCGAATTCGGAAAACTTGTGCAAAAACTATTTATCCGACAGCTTTGCAATTGTGCACTAATAAAGTAGGTATATGTTAATAACTACTTAAATTCAGAGCAACTACGCTTCATCTCAGAAATTGACCAAGTTATGAATTTTCGAAAAATTGATGTTTTTTTCCAGATTTTTGGACTTTTCTCGGAAACTAATTATCCGCTTGAGACGTGTCACCTCTCATTTTTTTTGTTTTTGAATTCTCTACAAAAAGTGCTTTGACAGCTTTTCGATCAGATCAATACTTCACGTTTTATAAGCGAAAAAGCAAAATTTTGGATTTTTGTTGCTTTGGATTTTTGATTTCGAAATCAATTTATCCTGTGTTTTTAAGCGTTCGTTCTCCTTAAACGAGTACTTTATCGTTTTGCCCAAATGTCTGTAATTTTCGAATTTTGAGCCGAAAATGGTCTTAAACGATAGGGTTAGACTCCTTGATGACGAATTCATGGTCAAATTCAACTCTGTCCGTGGGGACGTCCGTTCAGACGTTAGCAAAATAACTTTCGAAAGGTTGTCCTAGAGACTTAAAAGGACCCCGCACATTTTGTATGGGAATTGGCTCCCGGTGGATTTGGCTGAAAATTTGATATGATGTTCTACTAATCCTTCTGATCAAATGTCTCCACAGTCACGAAGCTGAAAAATGCATACTTCTAGGTGCTTTTAGCGATTTTTTGTATCCATTATGGCTTACGTATTACCGTTCACACAGAAATGTTTGAGAATATTTCGTGATTATTGAAAGCAGATTCTGCCAATTCGA
Organism: Propylea japonica; assembly: GCA_013421045.1. Classification (NCBI taxonomy): domain Eukaryota; kingdom Metazoa; phylum Arthropoda; class Insecta; order Coleoptera; family Coccinellidae; genus Propylea; species Propylea japonica. Next base: position 11,453,928 of record CM024240.1, read on the forward strand.
AATATTTTCATCAAATGTCTCCACAGTCACGAAGCTGAAAAATACATATAATACTTCTAGGAGTTTTTAGCGATTTTGTATCCATCATGGCTTACGTATTACCGTTCACACAGAAATGTTTGAGATTATTTCGAATTGACCGAATCTGCTTTCAATAATCACGAAATAATCTCAAACATTTCTGTGTGAACGGTAATACGTAAGCCATGATGGATACAAAATCGCTAAAAACTCCTAGAAGTATGCATTTTTCAGCTTCGTGACTGTGGAGACATTTGATCACAAGGATTAGTAGAACATCATATCAAATTTTCAGCCAAATCCACCAGGAGCCAATTCCCATACAAAATGTGCGGGGTCCTTTTCAGGATGAGTTCGGTTCCCAAATGGCTCGGTTAAGTTCGTTAACCAGCCAAATCGCACAGGGTGTTACATAAAATATGGCCATTCAAAAATTTTGTTTCTCAATACCTCAGACAAAACGAAACCCATCGAAATGAAATGTGGCTGCCATATGCAGGATGGTCATGATAAACCGATATTTGGTTGTTAGGAACCCACCCGTTTCTTAGTTTTTCCTATTGTATGCTCTCGTACGAAAATGCAGACATGATATTCGTTAATGGTTCTTGTTATTGTTATGCTCTAGACTTCTAAAGTTTAGAACTCCTCTACGCGAGGACATGAAGAAACATTTTCAGATCCTATCGAAATTTAATGAGTCTTTTCTTTTCCATACGTTTTCAACGTCTCAGTTAAATTGAATCCTTTGCGAGAAAAAACATGCGCTTGTACATAGGAGAATAACAATGATGCCATTGGTACTGAGAAAATCTGAATTTCTATATTTCCATAACAGAAAAACCGATTCGAGTGAAATTCATTTTGTGAATTAAGCCTGATATACTGAATGTTCATGCAAAATTTCAAAAGAAACGCATCAACAGAACAGAAGAATTTAATTTTTTTCATTATTCATTTTTATATTTATCATTTTTTGAATAATTTCCAGAATAAAATTCCGATTTTGTTGAGATTCTGCATTTATATATTTGGAGTCAATCTGAAATCCGATATAAAATTTTGAGGAAAAAGTCCTATTGCTCCACTAAAGAACGAGCGCTAAAAAGCTCTTGCTCGGGATTTATCATACGCTGAATAATATAATTTCCAGTTTTGCACCAACCTCAGCTAGTTACTATTTTGTTTTAATTGTTGTATTATGTTAGCTATTTCTTTTTTCATTTTCATTGTATTTTAATTCTGTCATTTTGGCATAAATTTGTCACATGTTTTTTATCATTATTCCGGAATTGAATTCGATATTTAGGATGAAATACCACTATTTAAATCTATGGGAGATGATTATCCTTCAGTAGGGTCCTGTAGCGGTCTTAGAAGAACAGGAGATTCGAAAAATCATCAATTGTAATGCCAGACCCGGGTTAAAACACTCTCCTGGCCCAATAGCATGAATTAAGTATTTTGTATCTAAACATTGAAAGTATTTATTCGAATAGTGTTAAGTTTCAATTCTGTAAAAACGGCGTAGACAGGTTTTTTTCTACTGAGGTTTTTCTCTGTGCTCTGGTATCATACGACAGAATAGTATGGTACCACGTTTTGCACCAACCTCAGCTAGGGACTTTTTTGTTTCATGTATTGTATTTTGTTAGCCCTCAATTCAAAAGAATATACAGTGTGTTTGGTCATGACTTAGCGATAATTTGAGATCATCAAATATACTTAATATTATCGACAAAAACAGCCAAACTTGGGAGTTTACCCCCTTAGTTTCGGAGTAGACCCCATTTCAAATTCACCTTTTTTATTTTCGTTGACCCTTCCAAATAATATCAATTTCTTTGGACATAAAGGTTCTACAGATGTAAAAAAAATGTTTTTTGAAAGATGATACTACCACCTTTCATTGAAGTATAACAATATGAAAACATTCAACTTGAAAACGGCACAAGAAAATTTTTTGAAAAAGTTCATAGTGAAAATATGTACTGATTTTCTCAGTAAATCTGCAATAGTACAAGAACTAGCACATTGAAGTATAATTTTTTTTCAATTATTTAACACGCAAGGACACAAGCTACAAAACATCTCTCACATCATTTCTGTGAGTTACATAATATGAGAGAGCTCTCAACTTATGTAACTTACATATATGATGTGAGTGTTGTTTTGTAGCTAATATCCTTGCGTGTTAAATCATTGAAAAAAAATTATACTTCAATGTGCTAGTTCTTGTATTATTGAGAATTTACTAAGAAAATCAGTACAAATTTTTACTATGCAATTTTTTAAAGAATGTTTTTATGGCGTTTTCAAGTTGAATGTTTTTATACTGTTATACTTCAAAAAACATTTTTTTTACATCTGTAAGACCTTTATGTCCGAAGAAATCGATATTATTTGGAAGGGTCAACGAAAAAAGTGAATTTAAAATGGGGGCTACTCCAAAACTAAGGGGGTAAACTTCCAAGTTTGGTTGTATTTGTCGATAATTTTAGGTATATTTAATGACCTTAAATTATTGTCATGACCAAACACACTGTATAGTTATTTCACAACAATCCAAATTCAATAGCCCGTATTGGCACCTCTTCTTTCAATCAACTTTGAAATACGTCAAGGCAACCCACGAATCAAGTCATAAATGAAATTTTCAGGCATATCGTTCCATTCTTTCTGAAGGGCTTAACTCGATTCCTGAAAAGTTAGAGGTGGGTTTTGGAAATTTGATATTGCTCTCCGCGATCAAATAAGTGCTCAATTGGATTCATGTTCATTAAATTTGCTGGTCAGTTCATTCTCTGAAAATCGTTTTCTCGAAGAATGTTTTGAGCCCTTCGTGGGCGGTGTTATAATTCTGATTAATAAAATTATACCAAAATCCGTTACGCAGTCGAAAGTTGTAGAAAGAAATCGCAAGAAATTGTTCATGTTTTCATGTTGATTTTTTAGCCGAAATGATTTCTTGTGAGTTATTTTTTCTATTGAAGATTTTCTCTGAGCTCGGTGCCAAATGCTGAATAGTATGATTACCCGTTTTGACCATCCTCAGCTATTACGTACTATTTTGTTTCAAGTATTGTTTTATGTTAGCTCTTGATTCAAGGAATAAATATATTATCTCTTTCAGATTCGACTGATCTCTTTCACAATCAACCATGAGGGACGTTCACGATAATTTAGAAGGGATAGAGTCCCTACAAGATGCGAAAAATGTGATGGAGGCGGATGTCTTTTTCAACAGCAGTTCTGGAACTTTCGAACTACCGATAAATATGCGTTTCAATGACGGGCACAAACTTTCTATTATAGTGTACAGTTGTTTATTTGTGTTTTCCGCCATCGCGAATATAACAGTTTTAGTGCTACTAGTGAAAAGGAGGAGAATGAACTCTTCTAGAATAACTACAATGTTGATACACTTGGCTATTGCAGATTTACTGGTGAGTTTTCAGTTATTGTGTTCATTTCTTTTGAGATTTTCAGATATTATTTTGATTGCAATTCTCAAAGGTCTTGGTCCTCTGATCGAATCGCAACTTGTTGAATTCAAAAAGACAATTTTTTGTGTGGAATTGATGACATCTTTTGCAATATACCTTGTCTCTTGACAGAACATACCTAAATTATTATTATTCATCATGTTTAATTACATTGATTCTACTCAGAATTATTACGATGTAATTTTTATTGTATGATGAAAATAGAACATTTTATTTCAGCTTATATTTATGTATACATAACAGTTATTTCATCAATTAAGGAGTTTTCCAATAAGAAGTGTTATTTTGATATTCAAAGAAAAATTCCGTTTTTCAATATAAATGATCGGATGTTTATTTTATTATAAAGAAAAAGCTATGCCGTTAATTGTGGAAAATAACATCAGACAAATGACCACCACGATCACGCTTACAGGACCATATCCTTTTAATGAAATTTTCCATAACCAAATCGCAAAGTGGCTGCCCTACGTCCTCGATAGCCTCACGAATTCCATCTTAGAGGTCTTGAGTCGACGCTGTCCTTTGGCGTAGACCTTCTCTTTCACGTGGTCCCAAAGGAAGAAGTAGCAAGGTGTTGATCACAAGATCTCGGTGGCCAATTGTGATCACCTCGTCAAGAGATAATACGGTTCGGAAACTTTACCCGCAAAAGATCAATGGTTTCGTTGCTAGTGTAGCACGTAGCTCCGTCTTGTTGAAATTAAACGTTGTCCAGATCCAGTGGCGCAGCCAGGATTTTGTTTTGGGGGGGCTGAACTGAACAATTCTTGATGATACAACAAATACAAAAAATGAACTCAGAAAAATTGATACTGTTATAGAATCCTTGGGGGGAACTGCAGCTCCAAAGCCCCCCCCTAGCTGCGCCAGTGTCCAGATCAATACTATCCAATTTCGGCCATAAAAAATCCAAAGAACGACGAGGAATGGAAAACCCGGGTTTTTTTTAACACTTTCGGCTGCAGCAGCAATATTCTCGGCTGTTCTTGAGCGACGTGCACGGGTTTCATTCTTCACATCACTAACTTGTCTTAACAGCTCGAATTTTTCCACCAGTTTCTTTATGGCGGTCCGACAAGGTGCTTCACGACGACCCAAAAATGTTCGAGTTTAACAGACCGTCTCTGCCAAATTTTCACCATTTTATAGTGAATTTCAATAATATCAATGCGTCCTTGAAGCGTGTATCGTTCCATTTTCATTAATGGCGTAGTTTCTACTTGTCAAATGTCAAAAATGACAGCTCCAAACGTGACATCTACCGAAATAGCGAGCTATTCAAAGTAACACCTCTTATTGGAAAACCCTTTTTCTTTTTCATGAACGAACTTATCTAAAATATTCTGATTTGACCCTGTACCCTGTACCTAGCCTGAAAATTTTCTGTCTCTAGCGTTTTGCGTTCGTAGTGAAAGTTAATTTTTTTTTCGGGCAAACGGACAGAATTTTTTAAACCCTGAATTATTCAGCAGTAAGACCGACTGGATCGCTTAAGGTCACTTTCGACACAGTTCCCTTAGGAACAGGCTCGCAAAAAATATCGAGACAATATTATTATCCGCTTCTTTTTAGCTCCATTTGTACTTCAGATCTCTTCGCAAGGCAACGAATTTTACCCAGCTGAACAAATTAATTTAGGATGTACGGTATGCGATTTATAAACACAATTTTCATATCGGAAAATCATTTCGATAAATTGCCTCGTAATAAATTAGGCATTGGAAATGTTCTCTGTAAATTGGGTCAACTGTGAACAACGTAAAATCAGTTCAATAGAAAACTTTTAACGGTTCACGTCCACTGAATATGTGCGTAAATGGATGGATGATTTATTGCACCAATTGACCGAATATGCGCAACTAACCATGTCATATTGAATATGAATCAATTTCTTGATTTATTACCATCATTTATTAGTAGCTAAATAGTCACCCATTGTCCTATCTTTGGGAGCTATACAGGTTGATTGGAAATTTGACATGAGACTTTGAAGGGGTAGTGCAGGCAACCCCTACTAGTGGTCGAATAAGAATGGTTAGTTTAGTTTAGTTTAAAAAGGGGTTACAATTCACTGCGACCTCAAGGTCTATTGTGACCTCGTGACAGCTCGCCTTCCAGTTCCAAAGATCTAATGAATTCTAATATCTGTGAAGGCTTCAATGAGTCTAGTTCCTCACTCTTACAAATTTCTCGTCCAAGGCATTCCTTCCTCAGGCTCGCAATGCCAGGGCATTCCGTGACTGAATGGGGTTTCTTCCTGCTCCCCACAAAACCTACACTCGTCAGTGTCCGATAATCCCATTCTAAACATGTGCTTCCTAGGGCGATAGTGTCCTGTAAGAAAGCCAGTGAGGGGGTGTAATTGCTTCTTACCAAGATCCAGATATGTTTTGGATCCTGCTGTCTCAGTTTTTTCGGCTTTCTCCTTCCCTAGAAACTCCTTTCTTATACAGGGTGTCCCGTAATTAGACCCACAAACTGCTAGTGGACATTATAGATAGTATTTTAGACAGATTCGACCCAAATCATATAATGCAAAATTGCTTAGTTAAGGAGCTTGTGGCCTTTAAAGATGACGTCCTGTTCACACTTTTTGCCACATATTCGCAAAACGGAGTCACATAAAGTGCTGAAAGTTTACACATTGGCTTATATCAAAAATACGCATCGATTAGATTGAGTGCATTTCTTTCATGTCGAGCACAACTGTATCATTTTGGGGGGGTGCGAAGGGTATTTTTAGTTGAAACTTTTTTAACTTTCATTATTTCGCAAGATTTACATCATATTCATAAACTCTGGTGTTTTCTCTTGAAAAAAGTTGCTCTTGTATTATAACGCTCAGATGCACCATTTCTGAAAAAAAAATAGATTTGAAATTTTCTCTCTTTTCACTGAGTACTCAATGTTCACTTTTGTTTTGAATTTAATCTGGGCGTTATTATACCAGAGCATCTTTTTTCAAGAGAAAACATCAGAGTTTATGAATATGATGTAAATCTCGCGAAATAATGAAAGTTAAAAAAGTGTTAACTAAAAATACCCTTTGCCCCCCTCCAAATGATACGATTGTTCTTGACATAAAAGAATCGCATTCAATTCAATCGAGGCGTATTTTTCATATTACCCAATGTGTAAACTTTCAGCACTTTATGTGACTCCGTTTTGCGAATATGTGGCAAAAGTGTGAACCAGGACGTCATCTTCAAAGGGCACTAGCTCCTTAACGAATCAATTTTGCATTATATGATTTGGATCGAATCCTTCTAAAATACGATCTATAATGTCCACTAGAAGATTGTCGGTCTAATTACGGGACACCCTGTAGGTACATTATCCTATACAACAGAAGGGTTCTGGGCCAATGAGTGACATTCGTGCGCCCTCTTTGGCAAGTGTATTGGCCTCTTCGTTTCCTTTGATTTCCGAGTGGCCGGGAACCCAGATTAAAAAGACCTTATTTTTCTTGACTACCTCATTGAGTTTGTTCTCCCAGATCATCTTTGAGTTGATGGTGTAGGAGCTCAGTGCTTTAATAGCTGCTTGACTATATGAGTGAATGGTTATATCGCACTTCTGATAGTTTCCTTCTAGATTTATATATAGACATCTTTCAATAGCTAAGATTTCCGCTTGAAAGACGCTCATACAGGAGCCTAGCGACAGTGCACACATGGTACTTGGCCCGTATATCCCAGATGGTTACTGGAAATGTTTTCCGAATTTCACAAAACCAGGACTTGCCACAAATAATGGTTTGGACGGCTGTAACTGCGGAGCTTGGCTTCAATGTTAACGCGACATATTATCAGAAGCCGTGGGCAGACAAAAATTTCGGTTGCAGACCATAGACGTTCCAACAAGACTCTGCACCGGCTCACAAGGCGCGAGTGAACCAAGAATGGTTGAAAAACAACGTTTTGAACTTCATTTCAACTACATAGTGGATAATTCTTTCTGAGCCATTTTGGGAAACATGATCCGAACTAAAAAATATTCCGTGAGTGGGCAAAAGTTCGGGCAACTTTGACAGTCGCAGGGACGGGTGGTCATATCCAGCCAAAGTGAAGTGTTTCTGATATTCATCAATTCTGTTGACGGTATTTGGAACAAGTCAATATTGACTTCAGATGTGCGTAAAACTCGGAAGAAAAACAAACGAAACATGTCGAATCATATGTTCTATACAGGCTGTTCCTAAATTGAACGTACAAACGAAAGGGGAGATTCCTTAAGTGAGTTTAAGAAAAAAAGTCTCATAAACATGGGGTCGCAAACGTTTCGTTTTTGAGATACAGAGTGTTGAAGTTTGAATTTTTTTCAAGTTTTTTTCTCATAGTATCTACACTTCACAAGATATCCAACTGAAATTTGGCATAGATATTACATTCGAGAGTTCTCACCACGTGACATGGCAATTTCGATAGAAGATCTACAGGGTGATATTTTTTCTGGAACACTGCCACCTGTTCTTCTGCAGAATTTTTTTTTGGTGAGCAACTGTTAATTTGAAAAAATGTAAAAAGAAGCTTTGTTCTTATACTAAACTTTTCGGTCTCTTGTAGTTTTGTCGTATCTACCAACGATTTCGAGAAAAAAAAATTTGAACGATTCTCTCGAAATTCTCGTAACTATGATAGGAAGGCCAGTTTGTAATCTGTGGTGAATGAATTCAGTGCCAGTTTTGACACATCAAATTATTGAACGTTTGTTTTTTTAAAAAGTGAAGGTGGTTGCATTTGTGGCTATTTATTTTTTGAATGTAGTTAGACTACTACATTTCAAACTTCAACACTCTGTATCTCTAAAACGAAACGTTTGCGACCCCATGTTTATGGGACTTTTTTTCTTAAGTTCACTTAAGGAATCTCCCCTTTTCGTTTGTACGTTCAATTTAGGAACACCCTGTATACCGGCCATTATGATCCATACATAAATTATATATTTTTCCTATTTCATGAGGTATACCTTAGTTATTTCTTAGAAACTTTATAGGTTTTCACTCCCAGTCTCTGAAACATAAACAATTAAAAAATGTTTGATTAAGGTGAAGATTTTTAGAGTTTGTCTGAAGAAGGTGTCTGATATAGCCACCGAAACGTTACAATATCCTTTCAATTTGTTTCATTTTGCTGTTTTACTGTTAGGCAACAATTTTTTTCAAGACCACTTTGCTCCTGACAAATATGTGCACCTTAATCAAACATTTTTTAATTATTTATGTTTCAGAGACTGGGAGTGAAAACCTATAAAGTTTCTAAAGAATGCAGAATCCTCCCAGAATATATTTTAATCGATATACCTTAGTTACTTTGGCCAAAATATTAGGGTTCATTTGGACAAAGAAACTTTTGATGAACTGAGGAGAAAACATAATTCATGTATGGATCATAATGGCCGCTATATGGAAATAAAAATGTTTGTAAAATATAATATTCGATGAATATTATGAAATATTTTTCTACAAGGAAAAGCACGCATCATTATACATGAGCTAAAAAGCAAAAAAGAATCGAAGCAAAAATCTGAAAACTAACAATTCAACCAATTAAATATTTCCAGATGAGTTATCAAGAGAAAATTAAATACATTTTGACTTGCCTGAAAAAAATATTCAAAGAAAGACTAATTTCAGATATGATTCTCTGACGTTACGATAACGAAATTATCCTTTCTCAAAGAGTTACACAGAGAAGAGACATTTTTTATGCGAACGCTTTTTTCTTCATGATTCATCGTTTAATGCCTACATTAATTTTATGTTAATTATATTTCAGGTGACATTTCTCATGATGCCTTTGGAGATAGCGTGGTCAATCACTGTTATGTGGATAGCAGGCGATGCTATGTGTCGAATAATGGCTTTCTTCAGAATGTTTGGACTGTATCTATCAAGCTTCATACTTGTTTGTATCAGCATAGATAGGTAAATATTTATAAAAATCAATATATATTATCCTCATAATACTCATAAGTTTCCCTGACAGTTCAGGATCTCAGTCACTCTTGACTTATTGATGAAATTTATAGTTTAAAAAAGGGTTACAGTTCACTGCGACCTGAACTCAAGGTCTATTGTGCCCTCTTACAGAGCTGTTCTGACCACACCCTTCATAGCTCGCCTTCCACTTTTAGAGATCTGATGAAGTCCAATATCTGTGAAGGCTCTTACAACTTTCTCGACCAAGGCATTCTCTTCTTGGGCTCGCAATGGCAAAGCATTCCGTGACTAGGTGTGTTGCGGTAACTCTTTAAGTGGAGAGAAAAATCATAGGTGTTGTAATAATAAAGTGAAAAGTACTAATGTAAAATGCCCAGATTCACCAAACAGTATTCTTCGACCAATCTTCTGGAGAGTACTCTCGGACGGGGTCGGTGATCTTCAATTCTTCAATAATAGTGTCTCTTTCACAAAATAATAGCGTAGTTCACTTAAAATAGCGGAACACAAGGTTCTATCTCAAAATAGGAGAAAATATAAAATAGCGGAAAAATAGAATAAAGAAAATTAGCGGTAGCGATAAAAAACAGTCGGAGGTTGTTCTTAGACTCTCACATATTGTTCAAATTTGTTGAATTGCGCAGGCACAGCCGATATCAGTTCCAAGTAACTGAGAATATACAGGCTGTCCAGTGCATATACTTATAGAATTAATTAAAATTGTAAACTATTGAATTGATAAACAAAAAAATATATATAACTGCAACAAGGTGAATGGAGGTTTTTCCCTTCTCCCCACAGAATCTACACTCGTCAGTGTCCGATAATCGCATCCTCAACAGGTGCTTTCTGAGGCCACAGTCTCCCATAAGAAAGCCATTGAGGAGGTGTAATTGCTTTTTACCAAGATCCAGATATCTTTTGGCATTGGCGGCTTGTCCTATGAGGCAGGTGAGGCAGTGCCTCACCAAATAAATTACGGAAATCACAAATAATATCAAGCGAATTAATCCAATATTTTATTAATGAATTTCATCATCCCATTATGTTCTTCAGCCTTAATTTTTTGTACGATATTGCACTCGTCTTCCATAATATCCGAGCTCAATCTCAAGCCGGGTACAGCTACAGACGTCTGTAACATTACACGCTACTGACGTTACGATGAATGCACAAAAATCGGACCGTAACGTTACATGTTACAGGCGTTAAGGTCCGATTTTTGTACATTCATCTCACTTCCTCTTCAGACTACAAGGCGTAAACGGTGAGGTGAGGCTTGCCTCACGCGCTTCCTTGTCTAGCGCGTTATTCACATCGACGTGACGAGATCATGAACCTCCCCTTCGTTGTTTATCTATAGCGGCTTCTAAGGTGAATTTGAGGCTAGCCTCAGTAACAACTTTTAGAACATTTGAAGCGTTTTATCTCAGAAACGGTGCCTCGTAGGAAAAAAGTATTGATACATTTTTTGAAGATAATTTTAACATCTACATTTTTGTCTCAATTACTTTTCTGATGAAACTCACCGTTTTGCTGAAAATCGCGAAAAACTCATTTTTCGACCTTTGAACTTGAATAAATTTTTGTCCATCCACGGGAATGATTGGGAACTTGTATATATTATTTATTATTATGTTTTGAACAATTTTACCGATTTTCAGCTTGTTGGGATTTTATTTAACTTCACCCTAATTTTTTGGTCTGGATTGACCGGACTATCTACCCTTGATCCGTGATCGTTTCGTTTCGTTTCATCGGTAAACTGCACATATTCGAGTTAATCGTGAAGCGGAAGATAGTGAAATTTCACTCTGGTTAGGGTTTATTGGGTTTGTGCAGTACTCGTGATATTGCAGAGTTTTCAATTAAACAGAAACAGTTTTTGAGTCATTGCTATGAGTATAAAATACGTACAATTGAAGAAGTTATACAACCTATTCCAGATCTTGACTATCGGTGGGGTAGGAAAATCGAATCGGAGGTTTCAAAATGAGAGTACTACTGGTCTACTGGCAGTGTAACTCTAATCAAATTATTTTTTGACAGTGTTAATAATACATATTCCGATAGGGTTTAGTGAAAAACTGGTTGAAGCGAGTTGAAAAACTTTTCTCAGGGCAATTACCACCCAATAAAACGCTATAGAATCATTGGAGCATTAATACCGAATGATTATTCTGTCACAAGCCGCCACTGATCTTTGGGATCTTTCTGTTTCAAAGTTCCGAAGAAACTTAACGGAATGATCCATCCCTCGGAGAGTGTTTCCCTCTCGGGCCTCGGCTTTCTCCTTCTCCAGAAACTCCTTTTTATAAGTACATTACCTTTACGAAAGAAGGGTTCTGGGCCAATGAGTGACATTCGTGCTTCCTCTTTGGCAAGTGCGTTTGCCTCTTCGTTTCCTTTGATTCCCGAATGGCCGAGAACCCATGTATATCATGAACTTAGAAAGAAATATCGAAAGGTATACTCGATAAGCTGAAAGCGGAAATTTTTTACTGTTAGCAAGTGTCAAAGATGATCCAGACAAATCTGACGGCAGAACATCCTCCCAGGCTCGTAAAATATTCATTTCACATACAATGCTATAAATGTTTCACAAGATTGCTGAGAATTTCTTTCGCATTTGAATCTAGTGGAAATGATATAAGGTGAGAGGTTCAGTTGTTGACACCCTGATAGTGATTGACACTGTTCACATATTTACCGACGTAATAAACTATTAGTGCTATCTAAGAATTTTTAATCTGTTTCTACCTATTTCAGAATGTTTTTTTTTCTTTTTTGACCAAGTTCAATTTCCTCAGATGGCCTTTTCGAAAACCCCATCATTAGATCTTTGGCGTGAGATTTTGCAGTAGTGTCTATAAGTGTATGTATATGTTAGAGTTTGCTTAAGGATAGCGACTGCATATAATTACGTATATTTCCCGATTTTGTTCTGTTTCATACTCGTTAGACGTCCTCTATTGTTTGGAAGATTCCAAGAAATATTTGATCGATGTGAGTAAACCCTTCAATAATTTATTAACACTACTGGAAAGAATTAAAGGATCAAAAAAATTCCAAATTTTTTGGCAATTTTCAACATGCCGTAACTTTGAGAGGAATGGTCGTACAAGGAATTGAAAAAAAAGAAATTGTAGCTCCAAGTGTCTTGTTTTTGAATAAGAACTTCAAAAATTTTTAGTTTCAGTGGTTTTCGAGTAATGATAGAAAAATCAGCAACAAAAAAATTCTCAAAATTTCACCACTTTTTTTTTCTTATCTACGAACTTGGAAATTTTATTTTTGCATAATCGTTATAATGATGGGAAAGGGATACTTTGTTCATTCAGTTCCAATTTATTTTTTTATTGACCTCAATACGTCCTCTTCTCGTCGAGATATCGGTCTTCAAATGGAAAAGAATCCATTTGTCTTTGATAATAGATCGTTATTAAATTAATACAAAATTTATTTGTTAGTTCATTTTATTTTTCATTTTTTGAAATTTATGTACTTTTTGCAATTGAAATGTGGAAAAAGCTCAGAAAAATTCTTTTTTTCCTTTTTTAAAGATTATGAGCTTCTCAGAGCAAAAAACGTGATCCTTATTTTTTTTCGAAAATTCAATCGAGTCAAACAAAAAACGGCTCGCTGGATCGAGTTGGCTCTTCGTAAGGTTTTTATCAACATATTGAATTGAAGTCACACTTAACATTATTGGTTTCCTCAACATTCTCGATCCAGCGGTAGATTTTCCAAGAAACCACCGAAAGCCCTTTTTTTGTTGAATTTTTATATTGATGCGACATGAAGAAAAAAAATTTCTTTGAATAAGCAATGGTTGTTCATTAATGGGATTTCATTTAAGGTCTTGAAACCCTCCTTCAATTTTCTGTACGATCATTGGTTGTTGAGAAATCGATAATCAAAAACAAATGGATCCTTTTCCATTTGAAGACCGATATCTCAGCGAGAAGTGGACGTATTGAGGTCAATAAAAAAATAAATTAAAGCTGAATTAACAAAGTATCCCATCATTATAACGATTATGCAAAAATAAAATTTCCACGCTCGTAGACAAGAAAAAAAGTGGTAAAATTTTGAGAATTTTTTTGTTGCTGATTTTTCTATTATTACTCGAAAACCACTGAAACTTAAAATTTTTGAAGTTTCAATCCAAAAACTAGACACTTGGAGCTACAATTTCTTTTTTTTTAATTCTTTGTACGACCGTTCCTTTCAAAGTTACGGCATGTTGCAAATTGCTGAAAAATTTGGAATTTTTTTTCGATCCTTTAATTTTTTGCAGTAGTGTATCAAGGTTAAACCATATGTCAATAACTGTGACTATAATATCACATCAAAAATTGATTGACATGGGTTCAACCTTAATAAATGAATCATTGAAGGGTTTACTAACATAATATTAATTATTCCTTGGAACAATTGAAACAATAGAAAACTTCTATCCTTAAGTGAACTTCAACATATACAATTATTGACATTAAAGCAAAATCAACTGTAGATAGAAACAATAGTTTATTACATTGATATTTATGTGAAGATCACTAATACTTTTTGTTATTTCCTTGTTTATATGGAATAACATTGTTTGAACCTTCTTATTTCTCTATTATTTTTAGTATGAATGTCTCATTGACCCATATAATGAGAATGTATGAGTGAGAGAAAGCAGGATGATATCATAACCAAAATTGATGCAAAAGTGAGATGAAATTATGTCAATGACTATCATACTGGGTGTCAATTACTATCGAAGTATGTCAATGACAATCAAATATGTAATTTCGACGAAATTGGTGTCTCCTCGAATATTCAATCAATATTTATTGAAAGTTTGAAGGTAATACCAAAATAGCAACATTCAACTTTAGCTCCGTAATAATAACCATGGTGTTATAGTAAAATAAGCAACCGAATTCGCGTACTGAAAGTATCCATGCACTCAAGGTGTCAATCACTATACCTTTTATCCTAATTGCTACCTAAAAGCTACAGAATCTTAATGAAAAGTTTCGCATCTAGGTATTGATTTTACGGGTTTCGTATGGTTCCGAGAGATGTACGAGTATTGGGTGTTCCTAAAAAGTTATTCTAGAACTTTATATTTCATTTCGAAACTTCTGAATCCCCCACTTGAGAATATTCATCAAATCATCTATCATTCATACCCGCGTTTCTGTCAGATTCTTCGAATTTCGAAATGGAGGCCTGAACGGTGAATTTCCTTTAGGAAAATTGTTAATACCACATGTTTCCAGATATTATGCCGTACTGAAAACGCTAGCACAAAAGTTGATAATATGTCATTCTAAGGAACTCTAATGAAGTATGCTTTACTGAAAAGAAAACTCATGCATAATTTTTGATATTTCATCAAAAAAACTATTGGAAAAATTGGACTCATTTGGTTTCGTGATATTCATTCCTTTACCACGCTCGCAATAACAGAGTGTCTTATCTTGTAGCAAATTTATTGCCCTTTCCAAATATTTGAACCAATTTGATGAGACTAAAAAGAAAACTGACTAATAATCATTTCAGAGAAAAAACTAGAAATACAATGCGCAAAAAAATTAACGCACATTATGGAAATCTCAAATTTATTCTACAACTAAAGGTTTTCTCAATGATAATTATTTTTATCAGAATTATGCATGCAAATGTTATAATGTAACAATACTGATGTTTTTTCTCAGCAGAAATAAAAAAAGCTGAGATAATCAGATTTTGAATATATTGGCTCCATTCTGAAATCAGTTGTTCTCGATCCATTCTAGTGATCAATAGTTTTTCTTTCGTTTGATTTCCTACACTCGATCGCTATGCAATGCGAAACACGCAATTTGACCCAACATGGATGTACCCAAGCGGTAGTTTTACGAGAAGATGCGTGGACATACACAAGAATTGCAGAAAGTTTTGGAGTTTCCCATACAAGTGTGTTCAGAATGTTGCAGCGATTCAGGGAGACAGGTATGAATGTCCGAAGACCGGGACAGGGTAGACCACGGGTAACAACTGCCATTCAAGAACGGTACTTGAGAATGTCTTCGTTGAGACAACAGTTTGCAACCGCTCGCCTCCTTCAAAATCAGCTGGAGCAAACCCATGGGATGCAAATTAGTACCCAGACAATAAGAAATCGCCTCAGAGAATATGATTTAAGGCTTCGTGTCGCGGCAAGAGACCCAGCTTTCAGCCCAGCCCATCGAAGGGCGCGTTTGGATTTTGCGAGAGAGTATATCCATTGGGAATAGGCTGATTGGGAAAGAGTTCTCTTCACAGATGAGTCTAGATTCTGCCTCTACCATTGTGATCAACGTTCCCCTGTATACAGACGCCCACATGAAATATATGCTCAGTGCAATTTCCTGAATACTACTGGTTTTAGGGGAGGATCGATTATGGTATGAGGTGGAATATCTTTGACTGCTCGCACAGACCTAGTCGTCGTTGACAATAAAGCTATAAATGCTGATAGGTATACAAGGAACATTATTGAAGAGCGTGTAGTGCTTTTTGTTCCATACATTGGTGAAAATTTCGTTTTTATGGACGATAATGCCAGACCCCATCGTGCGCTCATCGTTCAGGAGTACCTTGAAGAAGTTAAAGTCTCTCGGATGGAATGGCCTGCAAGAAGTCCAGATCTCAATCCGATTTAGCAGGTTTGGGACAACCTCTATAGAAGGCTGAAAATTTCAGGAAATCATCCAGCTACTCTCTTAATGACTTAAGGAATCCAACTCAGAGAAGCCAGGGAAGGATTAGATCAGAACATTTTAAGATCACTCATTTTGAGTATGAACCGTCGTTGCCAAGCTGTAATTAACGCAAGGGGTGGAAATAAAAGTATTAAATCACTTATCCAGTATTTTGAAAGTTGTTTATTTCCCTTATTTCACATAAGATTCGGTGAAATCCTGAATTTTTCTTCCGTTTAATGTGTCTTGTTTCGTTCAAAAAATTGAAGAATAACCGTCAACATTTCGACCATGTGTTGTATGCCATTTTTGTTGCAAATCACTCGTATAATCTCCCATGGAAGTTTGGCCACTTTGCAAGTAGACACTCTGTATATTTCGTTTCAAAACTTCTTAATTAACCACTCGTGAATATTCATAAAATCATCTATCATTCATACCCACTTTTCTGTCAGATTGTTTGAATTTCAATATGGAGGCCTGAACTGTAAATTTCCCACAGGAAATTTAATATTACCACATGTTTTCCCTATTTCCAGATACTATGCGGTGCTGAAACCGCTACTACTGGCTGCTTTAGATAGAAGAGGGAGAGTGTTGATAATAGGAGCTTGGATTGGAGCTATATTATGCAGTATTCCACAGGTACGTGGTAAATACGCTTAATGTAGCAAAAGGTTTGCTCAGGAAAAACCTGATGAGAAAACAGAAGGTCTCGTGTTCTTATTCGTGCAGAAAAAACGATAATTAAAATACGAACTAATTGTGTTTAATCATAAGTATGTAGTTATTTGATCAACTAGCTTATTAGAGCAAGAACCCGTGTACCCCAGACCTTCGTTATTTTATAAAAGCTGAAAACTTGTCTACGCATGCTCCCAACACAGGTAAGAACGATGGACCATTATGAAGTTTGGGTTACCCTGGCTTCGGCAGGGTAACGGTATTAAAGGGTGTAAAATAATAATCTAAATTCGTCAAATAATAAAGTGTGATTGTTTGGTATTACCTTTAGAATATCAAAAAAAATCACGTCATTAATTGCTAGACACTTATCACGGGCTCTTGGACTATATTAATGATATCGATCGAGATATTTTAACGCGTGAGCGCTAGCATTCAAAATTTTGTTCCTCAATATCTCAGAAAAACGAAACCAATCGAAATGAAATGTTACGGCCAAAAGCAAGATGCTCATAACAAGCCTCATGCAGAGTTTTGTGGCAATAATGTGAACAGAACCATGAAAAATTCAATTGGAATATTCAGAAGAAGGAACTTCATATTTCCATAAAAAGATATTCGGTTCTAGTGAAATTCATTTTGTGAATGGAGATCGATAAACTGAATTTTTATGCAGAATTTTGTGGACATAGTGTTAACAAAACCATAGAAAATTCAATTGGAATATTTAAAGGAAGAATCTTTATATTTCCATAACAGGATATCATTGTGAATGAAAACTAATATACTGAATGTTCATGCAAAATTTCAAAAGGATCGCATCAAAAACCATAAAATTTAATTCTTTTTGATTTATAATTTTACATACTTCATTTTCTGAATAATTTTCAAAATATAATCCCGATCGTGCTGAGATTCTGCATTTTATATTTAAGGTATCAATCCCAAGTCCCATATAAAATTTTGAGGTAATAGTGTTATTGCCCCACCAAAGAACGAACGCTCAAAAGCTCCGGTTCAAGGCTTTTCTTATTTTTTATATTCATCAAAGGCCTGTAACTCTTTGAATTGGAAATAGGAAATTATTGAATTGAGAGAAAAGTGGCGTCCCAAGATGTTCCATGCAGCTTATATCTCGACTCTCAAACACGATAGAAATTTCAAACAAAAAAGCATTTCGAACGCTATCAACGACTGTATCAGTATCCGTCGTTTTTTTATTACAACGCGTTAAATAACCACTGTCGGGTATTTTATTTCGTTGTACCCTCATATTCTTTCACTTTTTCATGATTCTCTAGTAAAAAAATATGTTGAAAAATAATATTTTATGCATTGAACATATCCATCTTGCTTCAATTCGAATCTACTTTAATTTGATTATTTAATTATTAAAAAACGTAAATAAAATAAAAACACAGTATTTTTGTTTATTATAATCTTCGACTATCGATTTCGGAATTATTCCATCATCAGGCCAGCTGAAAGTATACGAATGTAGAACATGTATTTATTTGTATACTTTCATCTGGCTTGATGATGGAATAATTCCGAAATCGATAGCCGAAGATTATAATTAACAATAGTAGTGTGTTTTTATTTTATCTTACTCGTACATTTTTTAATCTCAAGAGAACATTAATTTGTGAAATTGATTATTTAAATTATCAAGTTGTTTTATTATATTTCAAGGTATCTTGTGTTGGTACTTTGCTTATTGTCTGTATTTAATTTTTTGGGTCACTAAAAATATTTCGCCACAATTCGCAAAATGGCGAATGCGCCTTAATTTTCAGCTATTTTAAAGTTAAATTTACCTACGTACAATGATGGAGACACATTTCAAAAAAGATTCAAGGTAGTGATTCTTCTGACTATTTCATGAACAAGAATGTTGGTCCAGAAATGCATGTTTTTTAAATAAAAATAAAATAAATATATAAAATAATAAATTTTGACTTGAAAACTGAGATATTTCCAACTTATATTTATTTTTTAATTTTTCATTCAATTTGTGACAATAAATGTTTTTCACATTTTTCGTGTGAGGTGGATTTTTATGTAAGAATATAAAACATATGAACGCGTATTTGTCATTTCTTTAACACATTAAGTTGAAAGGCAAATTGAACGAATGATACAAAAGTAATTGTAAGTTTGAAATATCTCAATGGCGTACTTCTTTTTTCAGTCAGTATATAAAAATAAAAATTCAACATCCGTATCTTGGAAACAAAGCATTTCCGGATATACATTCATGAGAACATATTTATAAAATGATTTGAGGAATCATCCCCTCAGATCTTTCTCATCAAACACCCTGTATAATGTGTTGTGTGGTTCATTTCATTCAAGCTGAAGAAATTATGCATATGATTATGGAATCTTAGTATAGTCCGTTCACGAAAGTTTGAGCCGTTGGTTGGTCATGACAATTTGGCATATTTCACTGTGTATATTAAAAGTTTAGGTTGTGTTGTTTATTTTTTTTGTCAGATTGATACGCAATGTTGTCAATATTGCAAAGAGTTCTTTGATAACTTGCAAGCTCGTCGGATGAGTCCGGGTACATTCGGCAACGGTGACGTCAAGGGACTATAGCTAATGTTTTCTATCCCAAAAGCCTCCAATTTTGAGACTTACCTTAAATATTCTTTTTTTTTCAGGCCATTGTATTTCATGTAGAAACACACCCACATGTGGAATGGTATACCCAGTGCGTCACATTCCATTCTTTTCCTTCGCCCACGATGGAATTATTATATTCTGTTTTTGGAATGGTGATGATGTACGCCTTTCCTCTAGTCATCATTATTTTTTCTTATGCAGCCATACTCATGGAAATCTGCAGAAGAACTAGAAATTCTAATGGCGGTGAGTAATATAAATTTATGTAGTTAACAAGTCCAAAAATACGATGTTGTTGGATGAGTAGACACAGTTCTAGGACGAGCCTTAGGCATGACCTAATCAGTATAAGTACAAGTCAGTTAGTTTTATGGCCTATAAGATTATACAGGGTGTTAGTGAATAAGTGCGACAAACTTGATGTCATCATCCAAAAAAATCTACTAACTTTCCTTCCAAAATATATTATTTTCTTGATACAATAATATCTCCAGAACCTTTCACCATGAACGAAGTTTTCGTGGGCATTTTTTAATTTATATCATAATTGAATTTGACCACGAATTCGTCATCAGGGAATCTAACTCTATCGTTCGAGATCATTTTCGGTTCAAAATTCGGAAATTACAGATATTTGGGCAAAACGATATAGCACTCGTTTAAGTAGACCGAGCGCTCAAAAATTAATGAAGGGTTTTCCAATAAGAGGTTTTATTTTAATATCCCGCTATTTCAGTAGTCATTTTGACATAATTTTGTCACACGTTTTTTCTCATTATTCCGAAATCAAATTCGATATTTAGGATGAAATACCACTGTTTAAATCTATGGGAGATGATTACCCTTCAGTAGGGTCCTGTAGCGGTCTTAGAAGAACAGAAGATTCGAAAATCATCACTAGGAACGTCAGACCTGGTTTAAAACACCCTCCTGGCCCAAGAGCAAGAATTTACGTATTTTGTATCTGAATATTGAAGGTATTTATTCGAATAGTTTTAAGTTTCAATTTTGTAAAAACGGCGAGGCAGGGTTTTTTCTTCTGAGGTTTTTCCCTGTGCTCTGGTATCATACGATAGAATAGTATGGTACCCCGTTTTGCACCAACCTCAGCTAGGGACTTTTTTGTTTCATGTATTGTATTTTGTTAGCTCTCAATTCAAGAGAATATATATATAGTAGATGTCACGCTTGAAGCTGTAATTTTTAGACATTTGACAAGTATAAACTACGATATTAATTAAAATGGAACGATACACGCTTCAGGAACGCATTGAAATTATTAAAATTCACTATAAAAATGGTGAAAATTTGGCAGAGACCGTAAAACTCGAAAATTTTTGGGTCGTCGTGAAGCACCTTGTCGGACCGCAATAAAGAAATTAATGAAAAGTTCGAGCTGTTAGGACAAGTTGGTGATGAATAGAACCCGTGCACGTCGCTCAAGAACAGCCGAGAATATTTCTGCTGTATTCGAAAGTGTTGAAGAAAACCCAGGTTTGTCCATTTCTCGTCGTTCTTAGGAATTAGGCATTCCGCAAACGATTTTTCATGGCCGAAATTGGATAGTATTGGTCTGGACAACGTTTATTTTCAACAAGACGGCGTTTCGTGCCACACAAGTAACCATTGATCTTTTGCGGGAAAAGTTTCCGGACCGTGTTATCTCTCGAAGAGATGATCACGATTGGCCACCGAGATCTTGTGATTGAACACCTTGCGACTTCTTCCTTTGGGGCCACGTGAAAGAAGGTCTACGCCAATAGCCCAGCGTCGATTCAAGACCTCAAAGATGGAATTCGTGAGGCAATAGAAGACATAGGGCAACCACTTTGCGATTTGGTTATGGAAAATTTCATTGAAAGGATATGGTCGTCTATGCGTGGTCGTGGTGGTCTTTTGCTTGATGTTATTTTCCACTATTAACGGCATAGCTTCTTCTTTATAATGAAATAAACATCCGATCATTTATATTGAAAAATGGCATTTTTCTTTGAATATCAAAATAACACCTTGTATTGGAAAACCCTCTAATACAAATTTAATATCGAACATGTTTAGTTTAAAAATGAAAATTACACAAAAATATATCCACAACATATCTGTTGTACGATTTGAAAAACAACTACCTACACACTTCAAAACAATCAACAAATTAAAGTTAGTTCTGTATATCTGTACCTACATATCCACAGCGTACAAATGCACGAATCAAATTTTAATTGGGGTTTTGAAAACTATTCGTGGGAATAATTGAATTTTAGACAATCGTTCGATTTAGAGAGCATTCCAGAACTATTGACATCGCAGGCAGCTGTGGAAAATCGAAATTATGTTGGTAATAGCCCATTCACTGATATTTCGATTCTAGGAATTCAGGTTGGTAATGGTAATTACGCCGAGAGAAGATTTATTTGAATTTTGTTGTATTTGTTTATGTTTTGATTTGATCAAACATAGTAGTTTTATTAATTTTAACACTCATCGACTAGCCGAGTATTTTGGTCCTCGGCTATTGAAAAAGTCTGAAACTGATTCTCTCATTCACAACTGGGGAACGAGTAATAGTCAATGGGTACGTTTAGCAGCACTCAACTGTTGGCATAAAGCAAAAATCAGTTGAGTAGAGTAGAGTTTCAGAGGATGAAAATTTTCTGAACGCTTCGCTGAGTGATTTACAAATCTGACATATCATGATATATAACCTTATTTTTTGATATCCAGTTGAGAAACTTGCTGTGATTGTACAGATTATGAAAATACTCCTTAATAAACTCACAGAACACAACTATTAAACTTCAACTAAAAACCCTAAACATAAACAAATCACAAAATAGGTATATGCGCATGTCTCAGCGGTCAGATGAGTTACAAAGCGCAAATTTTTACTGCTGCGCTATCGCTTTCTCAACTTACTCAACTGTTATCAAAAGTTGAGTGCTGCTGAACGTAGCCATTATAACTGCGATTTTTTTTACACATATTTCCGCCAGCATTTATTTATCGTGTTTCTTTTGTTTTCTCTATCATGAGAATTAATTGAAATCTTGAATGGAAAAATTTAAGGAAAGCCCTGAGCAGAAGCTTTTGAACTGTCTTTCTTTGGTGAAGCAATAAGACTATAACCTTAAAATATTATATTGGACTACATTCAAGCAGGATATTTAATTGCCCTTCCAACAAGGTGCAACTAGACCCCTTCTCCCTATTCAAAAATGGGAGCTGTTAGGGGTTGCGGGGGTAGTGATATCAAACTCTTTTAAACACCCTTATTTGTCCCCCTTTCAACAAAATTTGACCTATCCGAGCGTTTTTTCGTCAATCCATCCCAAAGCTCAAAATTCGGCGTCCGTAAAATTATAAGGGAAACGAATAGCCCTCAATTATAGTTATTAAATCAACTAATTCATTAATGACAGTGACTAATGGTCAATATATTTTGACAAGTGAGAGGAGCGAGAACGTTAATAGTTCGAGACCATTAGTCGCTGGATTAATAACCGAGTTTTTCCGACGATCTCAATATGAATTTTGTATGAATTCTTAATTGAAATACAATCTCATTCTACACAAGACTTACATTTGACATAATAAAATGTCCATGTATCTATGTTCTAGTATAGAGTTTCGACATTTCTCGTATAGTGCTCCTGAATACTTTGTGTACGGTTGCCATGAGGATTGCACATTAAAATAGCATAAATTGAGCATTAAAATGGGTCATTAATGATCAATTTAGTAAACATTTTAATAACCTTTTATTTTGAGGTCAACTGAAAAAAATTTACTTGAAAAAATGTCTGCTTATACTTACATTAAACACAAGGCGAATAACGAACAAATATTTAGTTCATTTGCTGAACCAGAATTATAGGAAAAACTTGGATTTGGCATCCTTGAAACCTCTCTGAGTTAATTGAAACTCTGGAACTAGAAGAACAAAAACAGCATTTTTTTCATACCTAAGTCGTATTTCAATAACTCATTTTTTCCTTGGAAATTCAATCTCACTAGATAGTTCTTGAGAACTATGATTACTAGAGACCGGATTATATATACATAACATTTGGATATTTGCATATACTATTGCATATTTGAGACATCTTCAGCGGTATTCACATATTTCAGCTAAGATCCAGT
The DNA here is from genome assembly GCA_013421045.1 of Propylea japonica. Taxonomy (NCBI): domain Eukaryota; kingdom Metazoa; phylum Arthropoda; class Insecta; order Coleoptera; family Coccinellidae; genus Propylea; species Propylea japonica. The sequence continues at coordinate 11,477,567 of CM024240.1, forward strand.
TATTATGCATATTTTCGGTACATATTTCTTCCCTGCGTTCCGAAATGCGATAAAAGTGCTGAATCCGAGCAATTTCCACAAAATATGAGGTTTATTGAGTAATAATACTGATAATTGTGAGTTTCGTCAGATTCGAAGATTACTTCCATCGCATTTCGGAACGCAGTATTAATAGCAGAGCGCTACGAAAGTTTCCACATAATCAAAGATTATATTATACTCTATAATCTATGCACATAATGAGTAAAATACGCCAAATGAACTTCAAGTTGCCATTGGCATTTCCAAATGAACTTCGAGAAAAGATATTGAAAGGAAATCCAGGTTTCGAAGATTTATCTCTTATCGAGAGTATTTTCTTTTTTTGAGTTCCCAAGAGCCATAATTCAATATTGCATATTCTGCAAATTTCCGTGCATATTTTGCCTATTTTCGTGTATATTTCAAGCATTTTTATGCATATTTGCTTGCATATAACAACGTTTTTAGTTGCATATAATTCGGTCCCTAATGATGACTCTTAAGCGGTATACAAAATTATTTCAAACATATTTCACTAATGATCCACTCATTCGCATTACTAAGATAATCTGTTACCCCCGGAATAATTCAAAATAACCCCTGCATTTAATGTAGACCGAGACTCGAGAAGACCATTCTCAATTATGAATCCCAGTAATTTCTTCCCATCATGAAGTTAAAGGGGTTCAGGAATTCAAATTAGTACATATCTACCGAATAATATATTGTATTTCGAAGTGGGTTGATGGCTGTACGTAACATGAAAATTAATCTTCTGTTTATTTAATCTGTTTGTCTAACAAACCTATATAATACCAAAAGGGATGAATTCAAATTGGATGATTAAAAAGTTGCAGGGCAAAATCAACGAATTGAAAAAATTTTACTTGGTGAAGTTTTTCTCTAGTAATTGTATAAGTGCATCAAAATTAACCATAACTTTGCTTGACAAACGTGATGTTGAAAAACAGCTTCAGTTCACTTCCATTTTTATTCACTCGTTCTACAAATAATTATGAATTTGTTAAGCTGAAATTTTGCATTGAAATGTTTAATACCAATTTAAATTATTGTGTTAATTCGACCATGAAGAAATCTATCGTCATATCAAAAAAATCTTATAATTCATTGAAAAAACTTCCAATTAAAATGAAATTGAATTGAGTATGAGAGAGAGAGCACCGGCTAAAAGCTTTTGTGAATTTTTTCCACTTTTTTGTTCTGCAAATCTTATTCTTTATTTCATTCTTGCACCCTAAATAATATTCATATTTGGAATGATTATAACTGCTTGTAAGTTTTTATCGACTGTATCGAAATTTTTCAAGACCCTTTTTTTCCAAAATTGAATGGGAAATCATAAGAGAATTTTATTTTTCGAAAATCTATCCAACGAAAACAATTCTTTAAGGAAAATCATAAGGGGTTGTTATTTTCATCCCCTGATAATAAAGTTATGGGATCAAAAAAAATTGTGTAAGTAACATCTCCTTAATGAATCATATTATGTCTACATTTATGACTCAGTGTTTTTAGGACTGCTAAAAAAATTAAAAACTGTCAACTCGTCATCGCTTTCCAAAGGCTGTATCTTGGAAGGGAGGTCAATTTCGAAAAAAAAAATAAATGAACTAACCCTGCTTATTTTTATCGAGGAATCATCTCCCTGAGTCCCTCACATTTGTTTACAGACACCTTGTATTTAGTACCAATTCAGAGTCTTTTATAAAATTTCGAGGTACCTAATAATCTATTGGTCGATTAGTCCACCAATGAACGAGACGAGCGCTCAAAAGCACCTGCTCTGGGCTTTTCTTGATTTTTGTAGAAAGAGCTCGATACCGAAAGTGGTCTTTCAACATCCTGAGAAATATATTTATCTCATTCTGCTCAATAATTTATTCAACATTGCTACTAAGACCGTCTCTTTTGTTTCAGATAGTATAACCAGGTCAAGTTTGCCATTTTTGAGTAAGGCAAAAATTAGAACATTGAAAATGACAGTCATCATCGTTTGTGTGTTCTTCATTTGTTGGACGCCATATTATATCATGTGTTTATGGTAAGTTTTTTCAGAATAATTAAAGTTTTTTTTACTTGCTGAGTACTGAGTACAACTTTTGCTCGAAAAGAGATTGTCCTAAAAACAAGTTCAGTTCCCAAACCGCGGTTGAGTTCGTTAACCAGCCAAATCATACAGGGTGTTCCATAAAGTATGACCAAAGAAAATTCAATTGGAATATGGAAAGGAAGAATCTTCATGAAGGGTTTTCCAATAAGAGGTGTTATTTTGAATAGCTCGCTATTTCGGTAGATGTCACGTTTGAAGCTGTCATTTTTTGACATTTGACAAGTACAAACTATGCCATTAATGAAAATGGAACGATACAAGCTTCAAGAACGCATTGAAATTTTTAAAATTCACTATAAAGACGGTGAAAATTTCGCAATGACGGTTCGTAAAACTCAAACATATTTAGGTCGTCGTGAAGCACCTTGACAGACCGCAATAAAGAAATTGATGGAAAAATTCGAGCTGTTGGGACAAGTTAATGATGAGAAGAATAAAACCCGTGCACGTCGTTCAAGAACAGCCGAGAATATTGCTGCTGTAGCCGAAAGTGTTGAAGAAAACCCAGGTTTGTCCTTTCCTCGTTGTTCTTTGGAATTAGGCATTCCACAAACGTCATCAAATCGTATTTTCATAAAGATTTGGGTCTTAGGGCTTATAAAATTCAGTTAACACAACAACCCAAGCCATCATCAACAACGTCGTGTCTTTGCTGATTGGGTCGTTAAAATGCATGAAAATGATCCGGAATTCCATCGAAAAATCATCTTGAGTGATGAGGCCCATTTCCACCTCGGTGGCTTCGTCAACAAGCAAAATTGTCTCTGGGGCTCGGAAAACCCAAGAGTTATTGTTAAAAAGCCTCCCTTTCCTCAACGTGTGACTGTTTGGTGCGGTTTATGGTCCGGCGGAGTCATTGGACCTTACTTTTTCGAAAATGAGGTTGGAGCAACAGTTACGGTGATTTGACTAATGAATTTTTATGGCCGAAATTTCATAGTATTGATCTGGACAACGTTTACTCTCAACAAGACGGCGCTACGTGCCTCACATGCAACGAAACTATTTATTTTTGCGGTAAAAGTTTCTGGACCGTGTTATCTCCCGAAGAGATGATCACAATTGGCCACCGAGATCTTGTGATTTAACACCTTGCGACTTCTTCCTTTGTGCCACATGAAAGAGAAGATCTACGCTAATAGATCAGCGTCGATTCAAGACCTCAAAGATGGAATTCGTGAGGGTATCGAGGACATAGGGCAGCCACTTTGCGATTTGGTTATGGAATATTTCATTAAAAGGATATGATCTTGTAAGCGTGGTCGTGGTGGTCATTTGCCTGATGTTATTTTCCACTATTAACTACATAGCTTCTTCTTTATAATGAAATAAACATCCAATCATTCATATTGAAAAATGGCTTTTTTCTTTGAATATCAAAATAACATATCTCTTATTGGAAAACCCTTATTTCCATAACAAGATATCCGATTCGAATGAAATATATTTTGTGAGTGGAGATTGATAAAGTGAATGTTTTTTATTTTTTACCTATTTCATTTTCTGAATAATTTCCTGAGATTCTGCATTTATACGTTGGGTATCCATCTCAAGTTCTATTTGAAATTTTGAGATAATAACCTCATTGCTTCACCCCCACGGCTTTTCTTAAATTTTTAATGAATTAATTTCAGTCTTATTTGTCAAGTCAATAATTAACTTCGAAAAAGTTGAGAACAAGCCTACAAAAGCTCAAACAAATTTATATCATTTCTGGGACGATTCTTTCTTGCACGTGGGCTGAATAATCCGAAGTTTGCAATGTCGAAGTTGGTATTCAGCTCTCCAAACACGCCTCCTTAGATTTTATCTAATCAACAATCAGCTTCTTGTTGGTGACAAACCGAGGAAATACCGTGGAAATGTGGGAAATTCTCCTGAAAAACAACTCACTGTTTGAGTTGTTGTCTTCTATCATTGCACTAATTCAAGGGTGACCTTCAAGGGATGTTTTCGTGAGTGAAAGCATAAACATATTGATCTGGATATATTTATGATTCTTTTATTGGTGGGTATATGACGATATTGGAAGCAGTAGTATTTTTTGCGCGGTTTTTCCTAGGAGAACTGCGTGCTATCATTTTGCCCAATTGTCTGTATTTCTCGAATTTTGGGCTAGAGGTGACCCGAAACCACATATCCAATCAATTCGAAAATTGGTATTTTGAGGGAGAATAAAAATGCAAAACTTCTGCGAAATTTCGTGAGGTTCATGTCATTAAAAAATTTAGAAAAAATATTTTGTCTGTACAATTTTCTGATCGATATAACTTTCCAACGAAACGGGTTACATCCTTGAAATTTTCGCAGTAGATTTGAGATATCCACATGTGAAGGGTTTTTTTTTTATATTCAAAGAAAAATGTCATTTTTCAATATAAATGATCGAATGTTTATTTCATTATTAAGAAGAAGCTATGCCGTTAATAGTGGAAAATAACATCAGGCAAATGACCACCAAGACCACGATTACAGAACCATATCATTTTTATGAAATTTTCCGTAACCAAATCGCAAAGTGGCTGCCCTATGTCCTCGATAGCCTTACGAATTCCATCTTTGAGGTCTTGAATCGCCGCAGGGCTATTGGCGTAGACCTTTTTCACTTGGCCCCAAAGGAAGAAGTCGCAAGGTGTTAAATCACAAGATCCCGGTGGCCAATTGTGACCACCTCTTCGAGAGATAATCTGGTCTGGAAACTTTTCCCGCAAAAGATCAATAGTTGTCTAGACCAATACTATCCAATTTCGGCGTTTGTGGAATGCCTAATTCTAAAGAACGACGAGGAATAGACAAACCTGGGTTTTCTTCAACACTTTCGGCTACAGCCGCAATATTCTTGGCTGTTCTTGATCGACATGCACGGGTTTTATTCTTCACATCACTAACTTGTCCCAACAACTCGAACTTTTACACCAATTTCTTTATTGCCGTCCGACAAGGTGCTTCACAAGAACCCAAAAATGTTCGAGTTTCACGAACCGTCTCTGCGAAATTTTCACCATTTTATAGTGAATTTTAATAATTTCAATGGGTTCTTTGAAGCGTGTATCGTTCCATTTTCATCAACAGCGTAGTTTTTACTTGTCGAATATCAAAAAACGACAGCTTCAAACGTGACATCTACCGAAATAGCGGTCTATTCAAAATAATACCTCTTATTGGAAAACTCTTTATACAGGGTGTTTCTGAATTGATGCGAAAAATTTTAGGGGACGATTCCTCAGAATATTTTATGGAAGAAAGTTCCTATAAATGTAGTTCCGGAAATGCGTTGGTTCCAAGTTTTACTTAAAAACTGACTGAAAAATTGGTACGCCTCAGAGATATTTTAAACTAACAATTATTTCTGAATTATTCGTTCAATTTTCGATATTGGCAAAATTATAAATCTAATCAATATCAAATTTAACATTTTTCACTGTGACCTCACTTCTTTACACACAGGAAGTGGTTAAAAAATATCCAGAGCAAACTTTGATATATTTTTCATCAATGATGTGATGAATCTGGATGAAAAAACGTGTTCAAATGAACAGATATTAAGTAACAGAGCTCTCCTTTTGAAGTGTTATTCTGACAGTTTGAAAGCCGAATAAAAGCCGAGCAAAATGAACAGGGGCTTGAAATTTTCAGGGTGGGTGTGAAAAAAAATACTGCGGATGAGTTTATTTTGATGGGTCGAAACGGAATTTAAACACAGAAACAGAATAACTGAGTGTTGATCTCCCACCTAAAATATTCTATCGTTTATTTTTTTTGTCGGATTCGTTATTCAGGAAACTGCTCTATATGTTCCGTTGCAAATTACAGTTAACAGAATAGATATAGTTACTATGGTTCTGTTGATACTTTGGCTTCAAAATTTTGCATGAATATTCAGTGTATCCATCTTCATTCATAAAATAAATTCCAATGGAATCGGATATCTTTTTATGGAGATATGAACAAAAATTTTGTTTCTTCTTATCAATAATCCAATTGAATTTTCTATAGTTCTGATTGGTTTTGTTCTGCCTGAGATATTGAGAAACAAAAATTTTGAAAAGCCATATTTTATGGAACACTATTTGGCTGGTAAACGAACTTAAGAGAGGCATTTGAAAACCGAACTCACCCTGAAAATTTCAAGTCTCTATGACTATGTCTTCGAAAGTAACAGACATTTGGGCAAAATGATATAGCAATCGTTTTAGTGAAGAGTTTTCCGAAAAGAAGTGTTATTTCAATATTCAAAGAAGAATGCCATTTTTCAATATAAATTATCGGATGTTTATTTCATTATAAGAAGAAGCTGCTAATAGTGGAAAATAACATCAGGCAAATGACCACCACGACTACGCTTACAGGACCATATCTTTTAAATGGAATTTTCCATAACCAAATGCAAAGTGGCTGCCCTATGTCCTCGATAGCCTCACGAATTCCATCTTTGAGGTCTTGAATCGAAGCTGGACTATTAATTGGCGTAGACCTTTTCTTTCACGTGCCCCCCCTAAAAAAGGCACAAACTGTTAAATTACAAGATCTCGGTGGCCAATTGAGATCACTTCTTCGAAAGATAACACGGTCCAGAAACTTTTACCTCAAAAGTTCAATGGTTTCGTTGCTTGTGGGGCACGTAGCGCCGTCTTGTTGAAAGTAAACGTTGTCCAGATCAATACTATCCAATTTCGGCCATGAAAAATCATAAGTCATCTCTCGATAGTGCAATCCATTCACAGTAACAGTTCTTCAACACTTTCGGCTACAGCAGCAATATTCTCGGCTGTTCTTGAGCGACGTGCACGGGTTTTATCCCAAAGGTGTTCGAGTTTTTCGAACCGTCTCTGCCAAATTTCCCCCATTTTTATAGTGAATTTCAATGCGTTCTTGAAGCGTGTATCGTTCCATTTTTATTAATGTCGTAGTTTCTACTTGTCAAATGTCAAAAAATGACAGCTTCAAACGTGACACCTACCGAAATAGGGGGCTATTCAAAATAATACCTCTTATTGGAAAACCCTTCATAAAGTTAATGTTATATTGAGTTCTATCGGTACCATAATTCCATAAAAAACACCCTGTTACTTTATGAATACTTACTCCGTTTATAGAACACAAACTGCAGGTTCATACAAATTTGAATTCATACATCATTTGGGCCACAAAACTACCCACTTTCCTCAGTCAAATTCCTGATGGGGTTGCTACCCTCTCTAGAGGATTGCTAGTAGATACAAGTTTTGTATCGCTGTCATCAAAAATAACTGGTCTGAGTGTTTTCAAAAATTCTCATTAGTTGTTGAGTTATTTAGGGTGGACACTTCTAAATGAAACAGTCTGTATAACCAAGACATAAAATAGTATATTATGCAACGAGCGTATAATGATAGCTATTATTCACGAGGTGAAGTTTGGGCTGCGAGCCGTAGGCGCGTGGCCCAAATCAGCGAATGAATAACAGCCATTATACGCGTGTGACATACTGTACTTTATTCACGACTGCTGAATATGATATATATATGATTTTAACATTTGACGACCGCTACAAGATCCTTTTATGACAAACGTGGAAATAGTCAAGTTGACACATGAGAAATTTTTGGGGAACTGGTCATTGTATATTTCGTAATGAAAAATGGTTTAGTTGATATAATGAAAGTAGATTTGGCCCTCGATTGACTATACCCATATTTGTCAGTTGGATTACTTTAGAATACTGAAGAAATATTATAGCAATTTAAAGAATATAATATCAAAGTTAAATCTATGGAGCATCCGACAGCAGTGATTAATATCTTATTATCACTTGTGATTAATGGATATTATTTTGGCCGAGCACACAGACGTAAAATATAGTAGTCGTGGATAAATTACGTTATTTATTATATGGAGAAAAATATCAAGCGTAGCTCATTTTCATTGGGAAATAGGATTTTCGAATTTCCATATTATTATCATTTCTCAGGAAATATTCTTTGTCCCATAGCGGTTGTTGACCTTAATTCATAGTATCCATTTGTTGCATTTTTACCGGGACAGCCTATTTCTCCCTTTCATATGGCCTTTGGCTAGGCCTCTGCTTGAAGAAATAGCAATTTAAAGAATATTATTTCAAAGCTAAATCTATGGAGCATGCATCTGACAGCAGTGATTATTATCTCATTATTCCTTTGTGATTAATGGGAATTATTTTTCACAGAGACTTACAATGGACGGATTTTACAATAGTCGTGAATAACCTACTAATTCACGTCTTTGCTTTTCAGAATGTCCTTCATCCTTAGTTTCTGTGTTTCAGGTATTGGATTGACAAAGAATCCGCGGAAAAGGTCGACGAGCGTATCCAGAAGTGCCTATTCCTCTTCGCCTGCACCAACTCCTGTATGAACCCTCTTGTATATGGAGCCTTTAACATCAGAATGCTCAGAAAAGCCGTCAGAAGAGAGGTGAGAGGAAGAACATTTACTTTCAATTCACGGCAATCTTGTGTTAATACCCCTGGGACAGACGAAGTGCATGCTGGATTCTCCTTTGAACATAAACCATCCACTTTGACTCTTTTATAACAAATTAAATGTAATGTGTATGATACGAGGTGAGTTTTAATTAGAAAAGGCGTATGTATGATCTTATGAAAATATCACAGATTTCGCTATCGCTTTAGTAGGAAAATACTGAAAAGAATTCCAGTGAAATCGTGTCGTAGCCTTTGGGAAATAAAAAATTCGAGAAAAGCCCTGAGTGGGTGCTTTTGAGCTCCCGTTCATTTGTGGAACAATAAGGCTATCACCTCAGAATTTTATATGAGATTTGAGATTGATACCAAATATATAAATGCAGAATCTCAGCATAATCGGAATTATATTCTGAAAATTATTCAAAAAATGAAATACATATACAGGGTGTTTCCTAAACATGCGGCAAAAATTCAGGGGATTGTTCCTTGGACTATTCTAAGAATATTTTGTCCTTTGATGATTTTTGAAAAACCTCTTTGTTTAGATAATAACATTTTATTATGAAAAATTACATAAAAATTTAACTTAACCTACAAAAACTGTTGAAAATTATAGCGATTCCTAATAGTCAAAGATAAAATGTTAATTGCTAATACATCACAAAACGAATTCAAATGAAAACCGTGTTTAATCTGTATTCCTTTACCACCTGAACTTATCAATTTTAAGTCAAAAAACTGGCCGTTTTTAGTAATCGGAATGTTCTTAAACAAATTAAAAAATAAATTGTACCTACTTAGTAAACACAGTGCGGTACGCATTTTTATTCAGAATATTATTGATTTTGAAAATATGAAAAATATTGTTTGCCCTGTATCTTCGAAACAAAGAGGTTTTTCAAAAATCATCAAAAAACAAAACATGCTTAAAATACTCCAAGGAACAACCCCCTGAATTTTTGCCGCATGTTTAGGCAAATAATGTATAAAAAATAAATAATTACAAAAATTGATTTCTATGGTACTGATGATGCGAACATTTCGAAATTTCGCATGAACATTCAGTATATTAGTTTTGATTCACAAAAAAAAATTCATTCGAATCGGATATCCTGTTATAGAAATATAAAGATTCTTCTTTTCAATATTCCAATTGAATTTTCCATGGTTCTGTTAACACTATGGCCACGAATTTTTGAATGAACATTCAGTATATCGACCTCCATTCACAGAATGAATTTCACTCGAATTGAATAACTTGTTATGGAAATATGAAGTTTCTTCTTTAAAATATTCCAATTGAATTTTTTATGGTTTTATTCACACTATGGCCACAAAATTTTGCATGAGGCTTGTCATGAGCATCTTGCATTTGGACGTAACATTTTATTTTGATTGGTTTTGTTTTTTTCTTAGATATTGAGGAACAAAAACTTGGAATGACCATATTTTAGAGAACACCCTGTACGATTTGGCTGGTAAAAGAACCTAACCAAGCCACTTGGAACTCAAAGTCGTCCTGAAAATTTCAAGTCTCTAAGATAATCCCTTCGAAAGTTATTGTGCTAACGGGCGGACGGACGACCAGACGGCCCCAGGGTCAGAATTGACTTTGACCACGAATTCGTCATCAGGGAGTCAAACCCTATCGTTTGAGACCATTTTCGGCTACAAATTCTAAAATTACAGAATTTGAGCAAAACGATATAGAACTCATTTGAGTAGAACGAGAGCTCAAAAAGAAAAACTTCTCACTATTTCGTTCAAGTTTCATGCTATGAAAGAAGGTTGTTTATATGGATCTCCAGAAATGGCGTTGTCGGTATACCTGAAAGAAAGTGCTGATGGGTCCCAATAGAAGGAAATAACAATCCATTGGATGATCTATTCTACTCGATACAATTTCCTTGTATTTACTTTAAACGAGGACGAGATTAGCAAGAAAGTATGAATGTGATAGTGGTTGCAATGAAAATTTCAAGATTCAATCAAATATTTAGTCTTTGCACTATTGTTGTACCTCACAAATTGAAAAATGAAAATGCAGTCGAAACGCAATCTCCTCGCCTTAGAATTGTCGCAGCCGCACGACACACGATTCAATTTATTTTCGAGATTAACTATATAGAAATCCTCAAAATGTAATCATGGTTTTAGAACATGGTGGCATATAACGTGGTACTCCATCTTTGCTTCAGTATTCTACACCTGTTCGTTATATTTCCTGAAAACGTGATCCATAGAAGCACTGAAATTAGAATACTCGATTTCCTTTTTCCAGGAATTAACGCCCTGTATTCATTTTATGAGATTGGTGCCTATACAGGTTAAAAGTCTAAAATTACCATAGAGAATACAATATATGAAATCAGTGAATTGAAGTTTCTTTGATCCGAAATTTATGCAACAGAGTATTTCATATAAAGGGTTTTCCAATAAGAGATGTTATTCTGATATTCAAAGAAAAATGCCATTTTCAATATGAATGATCGGATGTTTATTTCATTATAAAGAAGAAGCTATGCCGGTAATAGTGGAAAATAACATCAGGCAAATGACCACCACGACCACGCTTACAGGATCATATCCTTTCAATGAAATTTTCCATAGCCAAATCGCAAAGTGGCTTCCTCGATAGCCTCAAGAATTCCATCTTTGAGGTCTTGAATCGGAGCTGGGCTATTGGCGTAGACCTTCTCTTTCAAGTGGCCCCAAACGAAGAAGACGCTAGGTGTTAAATCACAAGATCCTGGTGGCTAATTGTGATCAGCTCTTCGAGAGATAACACGGTCCGAAAGCTTCACTCGCGGAAGATCAATGGTTACGTTGCTTGTGTGGCACGTAGCGCCGTCTTGTTGAAAGTAAACGTTGTCCAGATCAATACTATTCAATATCGGCCATAAAAAGTCATCATCTCTCGATAGCGCAATCCATTCACCTGGGTTTTCTTCACCACTTTCGGCTACAGCAGCAATATTCTCGGCTGTTCTTGAGCGACGTGCAGGGATTTTATTCTTCACATCACTAACTCGTCCCAACAGCTCGAATTTTTCCACCAATTTTTTATTTTTGCGGTCCGACAAGGTGCTTCACGACGACCCAAAAATGTTCGAGTTCTACGAACCATCTCTGCCAAATATTCACCATTTTTATAGTTAATTTAAATAATTTCATTGCGCTCTTGAAGCATGTATCGTTCCATTTTTATTAATGGCGTCGTTTCCACTTGTCAAATGTCGAAAAATGACATTTACCGAAATAACGGGCTATTCAAAATAACACCTCTTATTGGAAAACCCCTTGCCTTTGATACATTTCAATTACATCGAGGAAAATTTTATTATGAATCGAACATATTATCATATTCTTGTTCATTATAAGTTATCAGCAAAAACTATGAGTGGATATAACAACAATAAGTAATTTTAATATTTTTGTTGCAGTTTGCAAAACTTTTTTCATTTAAAATTGATGATCTGAAGTAGTAAAGACGGAACATATTTCCAGATGAGAACGACGCCATTAATTGCCTTGGAGAAATACAAAATCATTGGATCAACGTTGCTTCCACTCTAACATCTGTGCAGATTGTTTATATGGGAAGTATTAATTTCTCAATTAAAAATAACTTATAATTCAAAACAGATTTTTTCATTGATCATTACATTTTGTGAAAAATTCAATTAGTTCCTACACAACTTTGTAGTTATATCTTGTATATTTAATTTATGTTGAATAAATATTTTGAAGATTCTTGATATATATGTACAATTAAAATGATATTATAAAATTTCAACCGAATACGATTAGAAATTGATTAGAAATATACGTAGTCTAGAGAAACACTCTACATTTCAGAGAATGATTTACGCTACGGAATTGAAATTTCAACCCTCATGAATGATTTTCAATTAAGAAAAGAAACACATAACAATAGATGACAAAGAATTCCGCACTTGAGGTGCTTCGAAGAGAAAACGATCGAACTCTTCCTTAGAAAAACTCTTGATTTTTTGCAGAATACTCTTCAATGGATTTTTTCAAAAATGCGCGCAACTTCAGGTATTTACAGATATCTATTCCATGTTTGATCATTAGTCGCGACTTTATCATTGAATATCGGGACCACGAAGTAGAGGATTTTCATTTTTTTCACTAGCCATTGAGTTGAAATATTTTAGAAGCACATTCTCGTGGCAAACTGACACATTTTTCGAATTGCACCAATTCAAGAAGTATTCGTATGCTGCAGAATATTTTCCAATAGTCCAAAACCTCAATTTCTGAATACATTTTCACTTTCAACCACTTCTCACCAGCTTGCAAATTATAACTATATCAATTATTTTACTTCAGATCTGTCAGAATCGAATTTGCGTGGAAACCGTAAATAGGAAAAATAGGCATAATTCATTCGATTATAACGATAGTAAGTGCCACTTACTAAGTGGATAGAATCATGTGCGTAAATGTAAATCAATCCAAAAGTAGATACTCAGATTTTTATGAATTTCAAAACGTTTGAAAATAATAGTATATTATGCAACGAGCGTATAATGATAGCTATTATTCGCGAGGTGAAGTTTAGGCCATGAACCATAAGCGAGTGGCCCAAATCACCGAATGAATAACAGCCATTATACGCGAATAGCATACTAAACTTCATCCACAAATACTGAATATATTTCTTGAAGGTTTTAACATTTGGCGACCGCGACCAGACCCTCCTATGACAAGAGTGGAAAAAGTCAAGTTGACACATGAGAAATTTTTGGAGAACTGGTTATTGTATATTTTGTAATAAAAAAGCTTTAATAGATATAAAGAAAGTAGATTTGGAACTCGATTGACAAGGTATGCTCATATTTGTTAGTTGGAGTACTTTAGAATACTGAAAAAATACCAATTTAATAGTAGGTATGTATATTATTCGATGAGCGGTAATGCAGGTCAAAACACACGCAGATGAATTTTGCACCACGAGCCGTCAGGCGAGCGGTGTAATTCATCAAGTGTGTTTTGAGCATTACCGCGAATTGAATACTATACTTTATCCACTCCTACTAACTAATTTCTATGTGTAATGGTAGTCATAACACAACCGTAGACATGTCTATGAACCGAAAAGCGAGTGTTATAATAACACCCGCTCATAACTCCCGCTAATAAAAATACCTAGGAAGAATGAAATTGCTTACAAAAAAAATGAATAAAAAGTAGGATCGATCTGGAACTCTATTTCAGCCATCAAGATAACGTTCTAGCGATTCATTCCAGATTTATTTTTGGAAAACGTGAATTTTTGAAGTACTTGATTGATTAGAGACTCTGATTTGATTCCCGACCACAGAGTACAGAGGTTTGACGAAATGTTGTCAATGCTTTTGACAACTGTTCAAAATTTTTTAAATGCAGATTAATTCGAATTTTACTGAAGAAGTCGTGGATAAAGTATAGTATGCAATTCGCGGTAATGCTCAAAACACACTTGATGAATTACACCACTCGCCTGACGGCTCGTGGTGCAATACTCATCTGCGTGTGTTTTGACCTGCATTACCGCTCATTGAATAATATACTATTATCCACGACTTCTTCAGTAAAATTCGAATCAATCTACATTTAAAGAATTTTGAACAGTTGTCAAAAGCGTTGACAACATTTCGTCCAACCGTCAAACCTCTGTACTCTGTGGTCGAGAATCAAATCAGAGTCTCTAACTAATCAAATCAAGTACTTTCGCAACTTCAAAAATTTACGTTTTCTTAAAAAATGAATCTGGAGTGAATCGCTAGAACGTTATCTTGATGGCTGAAATAGATTTCCGGATCGATCCTACTTTTATTCATTTTTTTTGTAAGCAATTTCATTCTTCCTAGGTACATATTTTTATTAGCGGGTGTTATGTGCGGCTGTTATTATAACACTCGCTTTTCGGTTCATAGACATGTCTACGGTTGTGTTATGACTACCATTACACATAGAAATTAGTTTAATGGAGTGGATAAAGAATATTATATCAAAGCTAAATCTATGCAGCATCTGACAACAGTGATTTATAATCTCATAAATCCCTTGTGATTAATGGGTATTTTTAAGGCTGAACACAGAGACGTACAATGGACGGATTTTACAATAGTAGAGGATAAAATAACATATTTCGTTCGGAGTAGAAGTGATTTTTCATGGCTCGCTTTCAATAACCTCAAAACTCCAAGCTCGCCCTGAAAAGTGCTCCTTATGGAACTATTAATTCAGCAAATATTTACAGGAAAAGAATGACAGTCATAGTATTATCCTGTATCTTCTTAACAATGTGCCATTCTACACAATCATCAATGAAATATAAGTACCCATAGATTCATCATGTGTCCTCATTTAGGGTCAGAGTGCATCCAGAGTATGGATTGATCGTTTCGAATTGTTCAATATCCTTCGATAAAGTCTCCCACGTATTCAATTGGGATTCAATCAGTAAACTGTGCCTGTGCTGCAGCAAATTAATCCCGCAATGCTCATAAGTAGTCCTGTCAGATGTGGTGGAGAATTATCCAGTTAGATTATTGTTGCACTGATGAATGGCGAATGCCGTAGGAGAATAGGCAGTTCTACATATCCTCATCCCAACAAAACATTCATTCCAATAAACCTATGTCTCTATTATACTACAAAGCGCAAAAAAAATTAACGACATTCTGAAAATCTCAATTTTAATGAAAGTTAACTCTACATTGACTTCATAATTAATTTTTTAAGTTCTCTCGGGAATGTTTTGAACGAAGCAAGACTCAATAAATGGAAGAAAAATCAGGATTTCACCGAAACTTATGTGAAAGAAGAGAAATAAACAATTTTCAAAATATTGGAATGCTGATAAGTGATTCAATACTTAGTATTTCCACCTCTTGCGTTAATTACAGCTCGCAACGACGGTTCATACTCAAAATAAGTGGTCTTAAAATGTTCTGATCTAATCCTTCCCAGATGTCTCTTGGTTGAATTCCTAAGTCATTAAGAGTAGCTGGAAGATTTTCTGAACATCTCAGCCTTCTATTGAGGTCGTCCCAAACCTGCTCAATCAGATTGAGATCTGGACTTCTTGCTGGCCATTCCATTCGAGAAACTTCAACCTCTTCAAGGTACTCCTGAACGATGCGCGCACGATGGGGTCTGGCATTATCGTTCATAAAAATGAAATTTTCACCAATGTATGGGGCAAATGGCACTACATGCTCTTCAAGAATGTTCCTTATATACCTCATCAGCATTCATAGCTCCATTATCAACGACCAAAACGGTTTACGTGATTTTGATCGTGGAACGTTATTATCTGGAATATAGGAGAGTATTTGATATGGATTTGTAGAAGAATTGAATTTATTCCAAATTTTCCAAGTTAGGGGCCCGCCTGCGGATATGTGGATGAACAATGTTTGAAAGAACTGGTAACCATGGTGTTGGTGTTGATTTTACTGTTTCAGTTACTATTCTCATGGAAAAGTTTAATTGTCCTATAACGAAGCATAAAAGTAGTCAGTAGATATAATTAAAGGGTTTTCCAATAAAAGGTGTCATTTTGATATTCAAAGAAAAATGCCATTTTCAATATAAATGATTGGATGTTTATCTCATTTTAAAGAAGAAGCTATGCCGTTTATTGTGAAAAATAACATCAGGCAAATGACCACCACGACCACGCTTACAGAACCATATCCTTCGAATGAAATTTTCCATAACCAAATCGTAAAGTGGCCCCCCTATGTCCTCGATAGCCTCACGAATTCCATTATTGGGGTCTTGAATCGACGCTGAGCTATTGGCGTAGAACTTCTCTTTCACTTGGCCCCAAAGGAAGAAGTCGCAAGGTGTTAAAGCACAAGATCTCGGTGGCCAATTGTGATCACCTCTTCGAGAGATAACACGGTCCGGAAACTTTTTCAACAAAATGCATGCATTTAAACGACCCAATCAGCAAAGACACGACGTTGTTGATGATCGGCCGGCTTGAGTTCTTGTATTAACTGACCTTTATAAGCCTTGAGACCCAAATCTTTATTCAAAATACGGTGTAATGACGTTTGTAGAATGCCTAATTCCAAAGAACGACTAGGAATGGACAAACTTTGGATGTTTTTCAACTCTTTTGCTACAGCAGCAATATTCTCGGCTGTTCTTGAGCGACGTGGACGGGTTTTATTCCTTACATCCCTAACTTGTCCCTACAGCTCAACACTCCACAATTTTCATTATTGTGGTCCGAAAAGGTACTTCACGACGATCAAAAATGTTCGAGTTTTACGAACCGCCTCTGCCAAATTTTCATCATTTTTATAGTGAATTTTAATAATTTCAATGCGTTCTTGAAGCGTGCATCGTTCCATTTTTATTAATGTCGTAGTTTGCATTTGTCAAATGTCAAAAAATGACAGCTTCAAACGTGACATCTACCGAAATAGCGGGCTATTCAAAATAACACCTCTTATTGGAAAACCCTTTATAACCAATTAATCGCACTCCTATCCCTAGATATGATATTGAAAAACGTATTTTTCAGGCTCCAAATACAGTGTCAGGAAGGAGCAGCGCAAGAGACAGACAGGAAGTGTTGTGTGTCGTTTCCTGGAGAAAACCTCATAACGATGTGAGCAATGATGTCAGCATAACCGAGCGCAGTTCCTGTTCCAGCTTCAACAACTTCTATATCACCAATAACACCAGTAGGCAATGACGAAAAACCGTTGTATTTTTCAGTATTCTACGGATGGGGATTTTCCAGAGAATTTTGTATAAGGTCAGTTGGTTCCTCAGAGTGTAGATCACATTAGATTATTGTAGATTAGCGAAATGACTTTCTTAATCCTTCTACTCACTTCCTCAATGAGGTAGACAAGAAAAATAAGGTTTTTTAATCTGGTTCACAGCCATTCGGGAATCAAAGGAACGAAGAGGCCAATACACTCTTTGACAAGTCTTGTCAAGAGGGCGCACGAATAATGTCACTCATTGGCCCAGAACCCTTCTGTAGTATAGGTAAATATACCTATAAAAAGGAGTTTCCGGAGAAGGAGAAAGCCGAGAGGGAAAAACTCTGGCGTAATCTCCCAGAGATGGATTATTCCAATAAGTTCCTTCGGAACTTTGAAACAGCAAGATCCAAAAGATATCTGGATCTTGGTAAGAAGCAATTACACCTCCTCACTGGCTTTCTCACAGGACACTGTCGCCTCAGGCAGCACCTGTTGAGGATGGGATTATCAGACTCTGACGAGTGTAGCTTCTGTGGGTAGGAGGAAGAAACCCCCATTCACCTAGTCAGGGAATGCTTTGGCATTGCGAGCCTAAGAAGAAAATGTCTTGGGCGAGAAACTTGTAAGAATGAGAACTAGCCTCGTTGAAGCTTTCACAGATATCAGATTTCTTTAGATCTCCAGAACTGAAAGGCGAGCTGTGAAGGGTGTGGCCAGAACAGCTCTGTAAAGTGGAACTATGGGCCTTGAGGTCGCAGTGAACTGTAACCCCTTTTTTAAACTGAACTGAACCAAATACTCACTTCAGTAGAGTAACTGTTATCACGTTGTTAATAATGAGATTTTTAGATACTTGAAAGCAGACAAGAAACAAGCACTTTCCTCTACTGAAACCGAGCAAATGTCTGTTCACCTAGGTATAGTTAAGCAGTATATTCATATTCTCACAAGAGCATCCATAAAATCAGTTATACAAAAATTAACCCTCCAGGTTGTTTAGCGAAAAAGATATTCAGGTTCTTCCGACTCGAAAATAATTCGTTCGATATAAAAGAGCCCGGAGCTTTTCACAAGTGCTCGAATTGGAAATTCATCATTCAAATTCGAATAAAACTCGGAAACCACTCGACCGATTCGAACTAAGCCGAGATATTCTGATTTCTAAAAAACTTTTTAGGTTTTCACTCCCAGTCTCTGAAACAGAAATAATTAAAAAATCTCTTTGCACTAATTTGTCAGGAGATTGGTATTGAAAAAATTGTTGCCTAACAGTAAAGCTAAAAAAGGAAATAAATGAAAAAGATCATGTAACGTTTCGGTGTCTATATCATATACCTTCTTCAGACAAACTTGTAAAATCTTCGGAATTGTTGTGTTTTTTCGATTGCAGTCTAGTTGACATCGAAAATTGTCAACACATAGAGATGTGATATATTTAATTTTGAAATATCCAAATGTCACTTCTTTCTTTAATAAATCAATCCAAATACGATCTATTCCAACGGAACAATTAGCCAAATTACCTACTTCATCTAACAAAATACATGTGGACTCCTTAATTTTCCTTTTACAATTATCAGGTTCCGCCCTTAGGATCCTTGTGCTGTTCCAGTTCATCATATGATCTCCGCTGTTTGAACAGACATAATCAGCGATTTGTGATCTTGTGATGACTCTATTTTTAATGTTTGTTTTTATGTTCCCGTTTTCTTATCTCTAAGGTCTTCATGTCTCTCCTGTATAAGATTTCCCATATACAGGGAATATTGTAAACACAATTTTTTTATTTTTGTTTCTCATTAATTGGTTTCGTTCTAGTTAGAATGGATATCAAATCATTTTGTGTTTTGATATCTGAGATATTCTGACTTCACTGTACCCCGAAAATTTCAGAATTTTCCAATAAAAGAATCGTCACAAAAATTGGCAAAAGTCTTCACGTTAGCGCTTTCGTCCATATTCCGTAACTAGTTCTCCGAAATTAATTATATTTTTCACGCATTTCCAATCAACCACATGAATTATTTCAGTCCTCTTGGGCCTGAGCAGGAATTGGATATGGCTTTTCTTTCAAGTGTTTCACATGAAAAAAAAAACGATTAGGATGAGGTCACTTCTTCCAGCCTTCCACCTTACCGAACCTCGTCCAATCCATTTCACTCTATACATTGAATGAGGTACATTTCAGCTATTATGAGCCTTGCAGACATCCCTTCAAAAGCATTCAAACTTTTTGTCTGGACTAATACGTTCGTTGAATAGTTCTGAATTCTTTTCATGAATCCCTAAAAATTTTGCCGATCGGAAAAGAAAATTTATCCTTTCTGTGAAATTCATCTCTTCACAATACGAATTCGCAGTCTGGAAAAATTATGCTTAGGTTGGATTTTTTTTTTGAGAAAGAAGGTTCAATAAAACTCTTTTTTCTGTGACGGGAAAAAATGTAACATTTTATGTCTCTTGAGTCTTGACAGGTCACAAAATATGACTTTTCACGAAATTACTTTTTTCCCTATCAAAGTGAGTGTCTATGAATCCGTGGGCAAAAAAGTAATATCGTAAAAGGTTACATTTCTTTCACTATTAATGGTCGTTTTTCTTGTCACAGAAAAAAATAGTGTATTATACACGGGAAAAATATTAGATTTTAGCTCTCGGTTTTTTGTATCCCTCCGCTTCGCGTCGGGAGACAACATAACGTCGAGCTAAAATTTTATATTTTTTTCCCTTGTATAATAAATAACTATTTGTCTTTCTACTCAAAGAAGTGCTATATTTTTTTTTACAGATGTCTGTAATTTTCGAATTTTGAGCCGAAAATGGTCTCAAAGGATAAGGTTCGACTCATTGATGATGAAATCCTCGAGACTTGTAATTTTTAGAGTAGGTTCGGTTCCTGAAAGCCGAGGTTAAATTGGTGTTCCATAAATTATGGTCAACAAATATTTTTGTTCCTCAATATCTTAGACTGAATAGAATCGATCGAAATGAAATTTCACGACCACATGCAAGATCAACATAAGAAACCTCATATGAAACCTTATGACCATAGTGTTAACAGAACCACAGAAAATGCAACCGGAATATTAATGTGAAAAAGATTTCCACAGCAGAAAATCCGATTCGAGTTAAATATCTTTTCCGTCGATCTTAAAATAGAAGGTGATTTTAATGTGTACGAAATTGATCATTAATTGCCCATTTCAATGCTCAATTTATGATATTTTGATGTGCAATTCTCATGGCAACCGTCCACAAATTATTCAGAAGCACTTCGAGAAATGTCAAAACTCCACTGGAACATAGATACATAGAAAATTCATTATGTCAAACGTCATTCTCGTGCAAAATGAGAATGTATTCCAATCAAGAATTCATACACAATTTATATTGAGATCGTCGGAAAAATATTGTAATCAATTCGGTTATTAATCGAGCGACTAATGGTCACGAACTATTAACGCGTGAGCAGAGCGAATATTGAAATATCTTGACCATTAGTCACTGTCTTTAATAAGCTAGTTGATTAAATAACTAATATTGTAGGTCAAGATTTTTATATTGAATGTTCATGCAGAATTTCATGGGGACCGCACAGTCAGAATCGATTTTTTTTAAATCCTCCCTTTTTTCCAATAATTCAGAAGTTTTAATTCAGTTGTGCTGAAATGCTGCAGTAAAATGCCAATTCAAAACAGTGAGCAGAAATTTGTGGGAATTGATATTTTCAGTTATCGATTTTTCAAAATATTTCATTTATTGAATCATTTACAGCATATAATTCCGATCGTACTGATATTTTGCACTCATATTCTTAGTATCAATCTCAAGTTACAATGTTTACAAACATTTTGAGGTGATAGCTTAATTGCTCCACCAATGAACGAGCACTCAAAATCCCCTGTTCAGAGCTTTTCTTCTATCTCTGGTTGTTGGAAAGATGTCGTTGAACTCACTACAAGCTGAACAGTTCAACAGGATTCAAACTCAATAAAGAACAGTTGATTAACCGATCAATGATTCAAAATTTCTGCAAACTCAGCATCATTCAATTAATATTTTTCAATTATTGAGAATCGAATAATTACGATCAGAATGGTATAATTGATCGAGACCACTTGGAATATTTGACGACGAAATTAATGGAAAATATTCAAAGCGTTTAATTTGGTTTCGACAAAACCTTTTAATTCTTACAATGGGAATGGGGTGAAAACCAAGCAGAGGCGTAGCCAAAGGCAAAATGAAAGGGAGATATAAGCTGTATACCGGTAAAAATGTGACAAATGGATACTATGAATTAAGGTCAACAACCGCTATGCGATAACGAATATTTCCCGAGAAATGATAATAATATGAAAATTAATTTCGAAAATCCAATTTCCCAATGAAAATGAGCTACGTTTGATATTTTTTTCCATAAAATGAATAACATAATTTATCCACGACTACTATATAATCTAGCCATCCTACGTCTGTGTGCTCGGCCAAAATAATATCATTAATCACAAGTGATTAATGAGATATTAATCACTGCTGTCATCAGATGCTTCATAGATTTAGCTTTGATTCTTTAAATTGGTATTTCTTCAGTATTCTAAAGTACTCCAACTA
This sequence comes from Propylea japonica, assembly GCA_013421045.1. Taxonomy (NCBI): domain Eukaryota; kingdom Metazoa; phylum Arthropoda; class Insecta; order Coleoptera; family Coccinellidae; genus Propylea; species Propylea japonica. The sequence goes on from CM024240.1 coordinate 11,499,522, forward strand.
ACAAATATGGGCATACCTTGTCAATCGAGGGCCAAATCTACTTTTATTATATCAATTAAAGCATTTTTTATTACGAAATATACAATGACCAGTTCTCCAAAAATTTCTCATGTGTCAACTTGACTTTTTCCACGCTTGTTATAGAAGGGTCTTGTCGCGGTCGCCAAATGTTGAAATCTTCAAGAAATATATTCAGTAGTCGTGGATAAAGTATAGTGCCCAATGCTTTTATATGATGTTCATAGGACATACAGGGTAGATTTTTCAGCATTATTATCTAGACGCAGTCAATTGAAATCAGTTTAAATGAGATCGCCATGAAAGACACTTTTTCGTGGAAAAATTACACGGACAAACTTCGCTACAAATTAAATGCAGTTTGTTTCAGACGAATTAAATTTTGTGTTCTTTCCCAATTCAAAAAGTTAAAATTAGGTAAAGTAGGTTTGGAAAGTTGAATAGGTACATGATGACTTATTTTCGCAAGATCTTCACTCCCCAATGGAAAATATTCCTGTTTTTTACTCGTTTAAGATTACTTTATACCAACCTACCGTTTATTGAAATTATATCGGCCTTGAATGCATGTGGTAGGTACACCAAGAACTTATACCATTGAATGTTAATTAATTGAAGCATGTGCGGATGTTAACCCGACAGTCAATTCACTGTCTTCCCTGTTTATCATACAATCAGGGCAAAAACCTACCTTTAATTATGTTATTCGAATAAATATTTTATTCAGACAGAATGCATTCCAAATGCACTTTCTGCTAATAACCCGATTCAGCTCGCATTTTTGGAATTGAAAGTAGCTGACACAAAAAAAAAAAGCCGATCGATTATCATGAAATATTTCAGGAAGTAGTTTCTTCGAATTCTTCAGGTTGAAATAATAATAAATAATAATTATTTCACCGACCTCGAGATAAAAAGTGATTTTAATGTGTACGAAATTGAACATAAATGACCCATTTTAATGCTCTATTTATGCTATATTTTGCAATCCTCATGGCAACCGTACACAAAGTATTCAGAAGAGAAATGTCAAAACTCTACTGGAACATAGAAACATAGAAATTCCTTTATGTCATATGTATGTCTTGAGCAAAATGAGATTGTATTTTAATCCAGAATTCATACACAATTCATGCTCAGATCGTCGGAAAAATCTAGTAATCAACTCGGTTATCAAACGAGCGACTAATGGTCTTGAACACTATTAACGCGTTCGTTCCGCTACCGCATTAAAATGTCTTGGCCATTAGTCGCTGTCTTTAATAACCTAGTTGATTAAATAACTATTTCCGTCGATGTCAAAATAAAAGATGATTTTAATGTGTACCAAATTGAACATTTGTGACCCGTTTTAATGCTCAATTTTTGCAATTTTAAAGTGCAATCCTCATGTCAACCGTTCACAAAGTATTCAGAAGCACTACGAGAAATGTCGAAACTCTACGAGAACATAGACACATAGAAATTTTATTATGTCAAATGTAAGTTTTGTGCAAAATGAGAATGTATTTCAATCAAGAAATCATACACATATCATATTGAGATCGTCGGAAAAATCTTGTAATCAACTCGGTTATTAATCAAGCGACTAATGGTCTCGACCTATTAACGCGTTCGCTCCGCTCATTTAAATGTTCAATTTATGCTATTTTGGTGCACAATTTCCATTTGAAACCGAACACAAAGCATGCAGAAGCAACAAGAGTAATGTCAAGTCTCTACTGGAACATCTAGCGATTAATGGACTAATATAAGTCACTGTCTTTAAAAAACCTTGTTGATTAAATAACTATTTCCACCGACCTCGAAATAAAAGGTACTTTTAATGTGTACGAAATTGAGCATTAATGACCCATTTTAATGCTCAATTTTTTTTAGCCATTTTAATGTGCAATCCTCATGGCAACCGTACACAAAGTATTCAGAAGCACTACAAGAAATGTCAAAACTCTACTGGAACATAGAAATTCCTTTACGTCAAATGAATGTCTTGTGCGAATTGAAAATGTATTTTAATCAAGAATTTATACACTATTCATGTTGAGATCGTCGGAAAAATCTTGTAATAAACTCGGTTATTAATCGAGCGACTAATGGTCTCGAACTATTAACGCGTTCGCTCCGCTCACGCATTAAAATATCTTGACCATTAGTCGCTGTCTTTAATAACCTAGTTTATTAAATAACTATTTCATAATGTTCCCTGATCTTCAGATTTTTTTGATCATTATAACACGTTTAGAGGTGTGACATTAATTTGATTTAATGAATTTCATTTCTGTGTCAATGCTTTTCAAATAAATGTGAAAAGAGTCTCGAAAGGTAGCAAGTAAATCTGTCCAATATAGCATTGTTCAACTGGACTGTATATGGAAGGAGTATGTATAAAATTCCTGGTGGGACTCTCTGTATATTATTCTTTGTCGGAAGCTATCGTATTTACAAACGATTATTTGGTCTTATGGTTCAATATGTCTGGTATTGAGAAATTTGAGAAAAGCCCAAAGCAGCAGCTTTTGAGCGCTCGTTCTTTGGTGGAGCAATAAGACTATTACCTCAAAATTTTACATGGGGTTTGAGATTGATACCAAATATATAAATGCAGAATCTCAGCACAATCAAAATTGTATTCTGAAAATTATTCAAAAAATGAAATATGTAAAAAATAAATAATTACAAAAATTACATTCTATGGTTCTGATGATGCAATCCCCTTGAAATTTTACGTGAACATTCAGTATAATAGTTTTCATTCTCAAAATAAATTTCACTCAAATCAGATATCCTGTTATGGAAATAAAAAAATTTTTTTTCAATATTCCAATTAAATTTTCTATAGTTCTGTTAAAACAATGGCCACGAAATTTTGGATGGACATTCAGAATATCGATCTCCATTCATAAAAAAAATTTAATTCGAATCGGATATCTTTTTATGGAAATATTCCAATTGAATTTTCTATGGTTCTTTTTACACCAGGGCCACAAAATTCTGCATGAGGATTGTTATCAGCATCGTGTGTTTAGCCGTAACACTTCACTCTGATTGGTTTCGTATTATCTGAGATATTGAGGAATAGAAATTTTGAATGGCCATATTTTACGGAACACCCTGTACGTTTTGGCTGGTTGACGAACTTAACCGTGTCATTTGCGATTCGAAATCATCCTGAAAAGTTCAAGTCACTAGGACAATCCCTTCGAAAGTTATTGTACTAACGGTCGAATTCTTCATCAGGGAGGCTAACCTTATCGTTTGAAACCATTTTCGGCTCAAAATTCGAAAATTGCAGACATTTGGGCAAATTGAATCGGATATTTTGTTATGGAAATATGGAGATTTTTCAATATTCCAATTGAATTTTCTATGCTTCTGTTTAAACCATAGCCACAAACTTTTGCATGAGGCTTATCATGAGTACGGATTCTTCATCGTTTTTAGACCATTTTCGTCTCGAAATTTGAAAATTGCAGACAGTTGGGCCAAAAATATAGCATTCGTTTAAGTATCACGAGCTCAAAAAACGTGGTTGATCTATAAAATAATACCAGCGCGAAAAAATTCTGACCTCAGGTTATTATCGATTGTATGTTTGGTAAATTCCCTGAATAGAGAATGAATATATCTATGCAAATCAGGGAATTCGATGAAACAAGAATACATAAATAGATTTGAATATAATGAAAGCAATTCAGTTGTGCTTTCGGGACAGTAAAAACTCAATCACACAAAAAATGGATCCAAAAATATCAGATCGCCAAAAGCAACTTATAGACGAAATTGCAACTGCAGAAGGGTTTAAACACTATAAAATTGAACTAGACCAAGGGTCCATAAAAGGAGATAATTATATGGGGATAATAACTGTTGTGAAAGTCCAAGAGATATTAACCAAAAGAGAGCTACACCTCATTCTAAAATCAGCACTTCAAGGCGAGGAACTAAGAAAAAACGTCCCTGTACATCAAATATACGAACGCGAGAATTTCGTCTACAGTGTTATCCTGAAAGAATTTTCCGACCTACAAAGTGAGTACAAAGTTAAGGAACCCTTTGACGGAACTCCAAGGTTTTTCGGCGGCCTTAAGGATGCAAACGAGGAATGTTTGATGCTGGAAAACTTGAGAGAAAGAGATTTTAAATTATGGGACAGAAAGAAGGCGATGAATTCCCATCATGTTGGGGCCGTTATGGCTCAATACGGCAAGTTCCACGCTCTTTCGTATGCGCTGAAGAAGTTGAAGCCTGCCGTGTTCGGAAAACTCACGGAAAACTTCAGCAATGTTCTCAGTCAAAATACGGCAGATGCTGTTTTGGAGGACAACATGGTAAATACGATGGATAGGGCGAAAGCTGTTCAGGGAAATCCAGCAGCTGTGGCTGGATTGAAAAGATTCATGGAAACGTCGAAAGTATTTTTCCGACAAACTTTGAGGTCCAAGGATAAATACAGTGTGATACAACATGGGGATAGCTGGTGTAATAACATCATGTTCAAATATCAGGTGAATATTTATTGAGATAAATTAAATGATTCTTGACTATAATTTTATCTTAATCTATGAGAAGGGTTCTTACTTAAAAAATATTCGAATATTTGAACTATTTATAGATAGAAACACATGTGTAAATGACCGATGATTGTTAAGAACACGGAGAAATCATAGGTAAAGCACGTATGATTTTGAAGGGAAAAAATATGCTGCTCACTGATTATTATTGGTCCTAGATCAAGAATCCATTGTAGAAAACTGATTTTAGTTTCTAGTTTTATCAGAAAATATTCCCACTCAAAGTCACTAACTTCGTAATTTCACTCATTTTTCACTATTCTGTTGCACTTCATCATCACTACATAGTATAAAACAAAGTCGCTTTTTCTGTCCCTATGTCCCAATGTATGATTAGATTTTTGAAACTACGCAACGGATTTGGATGCGTTTTTTTTTAATAGATAGAGTGATTCAAGAGGAAGGTTTATATGTATAATAACATCCATTAAATAGTGGAGAAGTACTGTTATTTTTGAGGTTTCTAATGTGATGTCGTAAATAATTTCATTTTTTCCGCTTACATTGCTAACGAAGGCTGAACCCTGCGAGTTTTATCAAAATAATGTACTAAGTATTGTACACATTAAAAAGGTCTACAGAAAAGTCCGTGATGGTATATGTCTATCTCTTATGGATAACCCACAATAACTTTTTTTTGGTCATTTACTTTTTACGACAAATAATGGCTAATTTTCGAAGCGATTTTACCAATACAGGATGAATCCTCAACCAATAAAATACCTTGAATACATTGTTCATTTAATATAGATCTATATGGCCCTTTACATCGTATGATTTAAGTGAATATATTCGAAGATATTACAGATTTAAAATTGCGGGACGTAGCGTTTGCGGCGGTACCGGCCGGCTGCCCGGTGCGGCAAGAGCGTGCCTATAAATAGCGCGTACGAGGCACCCGTGCGAAGCCGGGCCGGGCCGCAAGTTAATACTAAATCAAAAATTCTAGAATATATACAACAATTTCACAACTGAAATTGGTCGAAATATAATATAAGAATTTTCTGCTTGTTCACTTCTTGCGATCATTACACTATTTTGCAGAGTTGCCAGTTCGTTAATCAACAGACAAAATTGCAATAGCGGAATGTTTTGAATATTATAAAATCAAATTAGACCAATGCTCTTTGAAAGAAGATAATTATATGGGCATAATAACCGTTGTAAAAGGTTCCAAAAAACTGAAACCAACCCTTTAAGGCGAGGAACTAAGAAAAAACGTCCCGGTACATCAAATATACGAACGCGAAAATTTCGTCTACAGTGTTATCCTGAAAGAATTTTCCGACCTACAAAGTGAGCACAAAGTTAAGGAACCCTTTGACGGAACTCCAAGGTTTTTCGGCGGCCTTAAGGACGCAAACGAGGAATGTTTGATGCTGGAAAACTTGAGAGAAAGAGGTTTTAAATTATGGGACAGAAAGAAGGCGATGAATTCCCATCATGTTGGGGCCGTTATGGCTCAATACGGCAAGTTCCACGCTCTTTCGTATGCGCTGAAGAAGTTGAAGCCTGCCGTGTTCGGAAAACTCACGGAAAACTTCAGTAATGTTCTCAGTCAAAATACTGCAGATTCTGTTTTGGAGGACAACATGGTAAATACGATGGATAGGGCGTTTAAAGCTGTGCAGGGAAATCCGGCAGCTGTGGCTGGATTGAAAAGGTTTATGGAAACGTCGAAGGTATTTTTCCGACAAACTTTGAGGTCCAAGGATAAGTACAGTGTGATACAACATGGGGATAGCTGGTGTAATAACATCATGTTCAAATATCAGGTGAATATTTATTGAGATAAATTAAATGATTCGTGGATCTTTACAAAATAATAGTTATTTAATCAACTAGGTTATTAAAGACAGCGACGGAGCGAACGCGTTAATAGTTCGAGACCGTTATAGTTGCTCGATTAATACACGAGTTGATTACAATATTTTTCCGACGATATCAATATGAATTGTGTATGAATTCTTGATTGAAATACATTCTCATTTTGCACAGACTTACATTTGACATAATAAAATTTCTATGTATAGTCCGTTCACGAAATTTTGAGCGCATAGTAGGCGTTTGATTATTGATTTGAAGTTAAAAAAAAGTAAAATAAAGTCAACGTTGCCCAATGTACCCGGTCTCGTCCGACGAACTTGCGAGTTATCAGAGAACTCTATGCAATATTGACAACATTGCGTATCAATCTGACAAGAAAATAAACAACATAACCTAAAATTTTAATATACATAGTGGAATATGCCAAATTTCCATGGCCAACCGACGGCTCAACCTTTCGTGAACGGACTCTAGGTATCTATGTTCCAGAAGAGTTTTGACATTTCTCGTAGTACTTCTGAATACTTTGTGAACGGTTGACATGAGGACATAGATTTATAATACTAACAAGATGGCGAACTTGTCAAAAATTTTGAGGCAAACGACGGCCATTTGCAGTTTGGGGTGGATTTGAGAGGTGTCACTTTTTCTATGAATTGAAATATTAAAATTACCAATATTCCTTTATTTATTTTATTTCAACGAATTAAAATGACAGGATTACCAATATTTTTTAATAACTAATCACAAGAATCGAAAATATTTATAATTTTAATAGACCGAAATGTCAGAGTTCATAGAACACTAATATATAGAATTCGTTTTTCATCATTTCTTTCAAAGGAACGTCTATGTTTCGATCAAAAATCGAGCACAGATGGCATAAAACATCAAAATATTTGTGGTTCACCCCAAACTGCAAATGGCGGCCATTTGCCTCACTTTTTTCTACGTGACAGTAAGGAAGTTCGACGTCCAGTTAGTATTATAGGTTCATGCATGAGGATTGCACATTAAAATAACAGAAATTGTGCATGAAATGGGTCATTAATGATCAATTTCGTACACATTAAAATCGCATTTTATTTCGAGATCGACGAAAAAGGTTTCTTAATGACCGATTATACTACTTTGAATATGAGAGGTGAAATCAGAGGTGTAGGACCTCCATCATAGAAAAAAATCAAGAAAGCCCTAAGCAGGTGCTTTCGAGCGCTTGTTCATTGATGGAGCAATAAAGCTATTACCTCGAAATGTTGTATAGGAATTCATGCTTAGTATATGAATGCAAAATGTCAGCACGATCGGCATTTTATCGTAGAAATTACTCGAATAATGAATTATGTAAAAAATCAGTAATTGAAAAAACATTGAATTCTGTATATACGTAGGTACTTTGGATGACCTGATGATGGCAATTTTGTCGAAACTGTTAGCAGCTAAATAATTGGTTTTTGTCATTCAGACCTTAAACCCATCAGAACACTTATCACATTGAATTATATGGCTCTGATCTCCTTGAAATTTTGCATGAACATTACGTATATCAAACTTCTCCCAATTTGAATTTGAATTTTACTTGATTCAGATATCTTTTTTGAGAAATATAAAGATTCTTCTTTTCAATATTTCATTCGAATTTTTTATGGTTCTCTTTACACTTTGGCCACAAAATTTTGCATGAAAATTTCAGTATAACAGTCTCCATTCACAAAAAAAAAATCACGTGAATCGGATATCCTGTTATGGAAATATAAAGATTCTTCTTTTCAATATTCCAATTGAATTTTCTATGGTTCTGTTTACACTATGGCCACAAAATTTTGCGAGTGGCTTATTAAGAGAATCTTGCATATGACCGCAAGATTTCATTTCGATGGGTTTCGTTTTGTCTGAGATATTGGACAACAAAAATTTTGAATGACCATATTTTATGGAATTGATTTTATTATTTGGCTAGTTAACGAACTTAACTGAGCCATTTGGAAACCGAACTCACCTTGAAAATTTCAAGTTTCTAGGACAATCCCTTCAAAAGTTATTGTGCTAACGGACGGCCCCACGGACAGAATTGAATTTAACCACGAATTCGTCATCAGGGAGTACAACCCTATCGTTTGAAACCATTTTCGGCTCAAAATTCGAAAATTACAGACTTAAGCACTCGTTTAAGTAGAACGAGCGCTCAAAAACGTCCGACTTTTCAGTCGGTTCCTGTAGTTTTCGAGAATGAAGTTTTTTGAATTAAAAGGAAATAAAATACCTACTTACAGATTGTCCTCATTTTGTAGAACAAAAACTAATATTGAATATACAAGATTCTGCCTAGTTTCATAAGAAAATCTCGAGAATGAAGCATAAATATACTTCTCAACTAAGTTTTGTCAAATTCAATGTAAGATAATTAATCTTCATTATGTACTCATACACGAGAAGAATTATCCATTAAATTTCCCCTTAGATTCAGCTGAAAGCTGAGCCTTACGAAGTGAAAATTGGATACTTGGACGTTTCAATTAAAACTTCCACAAAATTAGCGTTTCGTTTCAGAGTGCCTAGATGGCTGTCAGTGAAGTTATCCCAGTAATAATATACTGCCGAAGTTTCAATACTATGGAAATCTCAAGAAAATTTTCAGTAACATTCCAATTAAATGAGGAAGTGCCATAAGAGTGGCCAACAGATTGAGAAACACTTCTCTATTTTATGCTGAATTTATTCTGAAAATAATAATGCAGCTCCACGATGGGCATTCGTAGAATTATTAATACACTGCTCAACAATTGATAGGGATCACTTACTTGTTCTAAATTTAAATCAGAGTATTTTCAGGTGATAATATGGTTCACTTGAGAAAAGAATGAAAAAATGGAAAGTTGGAGAGAAAAAAAGACTTTATTAGGAACACTCAAAATTCTGTGTTTGAATAACATAAAATTTTATGAGGAAACCACAAGAAGGCTGAAGTTTCGGTTAAGCTAGTACCTAGTTGGTCCCCCACGAGCTCGTCTCAAGCATTCTACCCTACGAGGAGATTAAACGATTCATAAAAGTTTGGGGCAAATTCGTCAAAATATCCCGTAAAGCTTTAGAAAGGTCCTCCAGGTTATTGGTCGGTTGTTCTAAGGTTGACAATTGTCTAGACATCTCAGACCAGACATTCATTAACCAGACGACTACGGTGTGGACGAGCATTATCGTCATTAAAATGAAATTCTCGCCCACGGCAGCCGCAAACGCACCCATAATTGTTCAATTATGGGTTCAATAATCATATCGTGATATCTCTGGCTGGTCATGGTGGTGTTCTGCAGAACAACCAACTCTTTGCGTTGGTTCAAACAAATGCCTCCCCATACACATATAGAACCTCCACCAAAAGCTGTTGTGGGTACCATAAACTGTTCTGCATTCCTTCGACCTCTTTCCCTCCAAGGAAGAATACGTCCATCGGAGTTGACCAAACGAAATCTAGACTCATCCGTAAATAAACATCGGCTCCAATCTTCAAGTGTCCAATTGCGGTGCTCCTCAGCCCATTGCCGTCGATGAACCCGGTGTTCCTTATTCAAACGGGGATGTTGTACCCTCCTACGTGCTTTTAAACCACGAACTGGTCTGGTCTGGTTCGAAATTAGAACTCGCTGTCGCTGGGACAAACCTTCCTGTATCCACCGTATGATTTGGTCCAGTTGCACAGGAGCCAAACGTCTTCTCGGCATGACTGATAAGCTGATATTGTTCTCATTTCTTCAATTATTGTCACCTTATGTGTTTGAACGAGAGAAAAGAAACAGATTTAATAACGAATACCTCATTGCTTTTCACTCCACCTGTAACAGCCTACAGATAATAATCGATTTTGTGAACAAGAGCCGACGAAGTGAGGAAGACTTTGATATAATCCACTCAAAACATCTTACTTCTTCCTTAGAGAACATATAATGTACAGATATTCACGAGATTACTTGAAAAAAATACAAATGAAGAGAAGTTCATAAGTGATCCCTAGCAATTGTTGATCAGTGTATTTACATGGAAGGTTGTATTGTTTATGTGTATATCTGCTTCATTAAAACTTGGATTTTTCAGCAATATATCCAAATTTCAGAAATCTATAGTGAACGAGTGTATTACTTTGTATATTATATTTTTATTTTCTCTGAAGACGGTGGGTGTCATCATTTGTTCCAATTTATTCCAGTCATAGTGAAAGATGAATTAGGTTGGAAGGCTGTTGAAGAAATTAAAGAAAACATTTTGTTTGTTAAACAGTTGAATTAACTTCATTTTATTGTATTCAAACAGTACTTTTTCTTTTCACAAGAGCATCCTTAAGTGGGTTTTTCTTTGTTTAGACTTCCTTGTCTCAACCTTTCAGTTCTACTAGTAGAACTAGAACATTCCCGTTGTTCCTTCTTTGTGGTAGTAAATCCAACAGGAAGATTTCTGGTAGGCGCAGCAGTATTTTTCAAAAACTACCTGTATTATGAAATGGGATCTGTAAACGATTAACCCCATGAATCTAATCTAACCTACAAGTTTTGTGTAATCCGTACTTACCTCGATAAAAATAATCGTCATCTACAAAATGCAAGGAGCAAACTTTAATATTTCTTGTGACTGGTTTACCGATTTTGAGTTGCAGTTGCCAGGCTTTTCGTCGATCCATCAACACTTTGTCACTTTACTCCTCGATGAAAATATTTGTCACGAAGGCTTATGAAGATTTCAATAAATTTTTTATCCAATCAAACATTCAGCTTTAAGGTTGACGCTCACTTGGACGAGACGAGACGAGACGAAGCGAAGAGTTGTTTTCCGCAGGCGCCGGCACGATTTGCACTGAATCAAACGATTCTGATTTTCGCTTCGCGGCTCCCAAGTGAGCGTCTACCCATTTGATTCAGTGCAAATCGTGCCTGCGGAAAACAACTCTTCGCTTCGTCTCGTCCAAGTGAGCGTCAACCTTCAAAGTCCCAAAGGAACCTTTTATAATGATCCATTCCTGGAAGATTCCTCCATAATGCTTCTCTATCAGTTCTTCCTTCTCCAAAAACTCTTTCTTATATGAAGGAGCATTTGCCTAGACTGCAGAAGGGTTCTGGGCTCTGGGCCAGTTTTTTGTACACCCTTTCTAGTGTGTTAGCCCCTTCGTTTCCTTTCTCGTTCCTGAATGAATAAAAACCCAGACTAAAGAAACCTTATTGTTCTTGTCTATTTCATTGAGATCTATTCGGCACATATCAGCTTTGAGTAAATGATATAGAAGTTCATTGCTTTAATAGCATCTTGACTATCCGAATGGATCACTATGCTACTCCCTTGATAGTTTCCTTGTTTCCTTTCACGTTTCTATCTCTACATCTTTCGATTACAAGTATTTCTGCCTGAAAAACACTCGAATAAGAGTTATTTCAGTATACAGGGTGTCTGTAAACAAACGCGAGGAACTTTGGGAGATGATTCCTCGATGAAAATAAGTATGGGTATGATTTTTATAAGGAATCGACTCCCCTTCCAAGATGCAGCCTTTGGAAGGCTATGACGAGTTGACAGTTTTAAATTTTCACGACTTCTTAAAAACACTGAGCCATAAGACTATACATAATATGAAGCACTAAGTAGATGTTACCCACACTCATTTTTTAGATCTCATAACTTTATTATTAGGGGTTGAAAATAACAACTCCCCTATGATTTCCGTTTGAAAATTGTTTCGTGGGATAGATTTCCGGAAAATAAAATTCTCTCATGGTTTCCCATTCAATTCTGAAGAAATGCAGTCGATACTTTTCTCGGAAAAAATAAAACTTGTAGAAATAATGATAATGATAGAAAACCTTTTTTCTCTTGTCAAAACCAATTTTGAGGATAACCAATATCTTAGAATATTCATTCCATGAAACAAACGATGAATTGGAATGAACAGTGATCATAACTGCTTGTGAGTTTTTATTTTTTCCGAGAAAAGTATCGACAATATCGAAAATCTATACCACGAAAACAATTCCTGAAGGAAAATAATAAGGGGTTGTTACCCCTGCTTATTTTCATAGAGGAATCATCTCCCTCGCATTTGTTTATAGACACCCTATACAGGTTTGGAAATTCACATCTGAAATATACGATATACAATGCATCAGACAGAGAATTCTTCCCTCCAGTTGCACAGATGAATAGTCGAGACAATCACTTGCTGTAACACACTGAATTCAGTTGTCTTACTTCGTTATTCTAGTCTTGTCTCTCTCTTATCATTTAGAGGAGCGTAGTTCTTTAGTATGGTAGGCAACAGTAAATACTTGAATCAAGTATTACAGGCAGCCTGACAAATTACAAATTCTATACGTTGAGTGCGGGTTCCCTACCATACTGCGATAAGAGAGAGACAAGACTAGATTATTGCAGTGAGACAGTTGAATTCATTCAGTTATCGCACTTGATTATCTCGCCTATTCATCTGAGCAACTGGAGGGAAGAATTCTCTGTCTGATGCCTTGTATATCGTATGTTTTCGATGTGAATTTCCAAATCGGTATACAAGGCAACCTTCGTATCGGTAACTTATACAGTTTGGTGGTGAAATCTGCTTCCCAAATGACAGAACGGTCCATATAGAATATAGGTGTTATGTTCATAAATGTGCCCCAAAATTGAGTCGACTCGGACCAGTGAGAAAATCCATCAATTCATAATGGGAATCAGGCATAATTAAACTCGTCAAATTGAAACTGTTTCAGTAACGTAACAGGATACGTAATGATTTTCGACACGTGCAGTCTATTCAGATTTCCGTTGCATTCCCTTCTCATTGAGAATCATTATCATTATAAGTAGTTATTCAACGATTTAACAATAAAACAATTTTGTTTAATCGAATAGGTAATTTGAATTTTTATATACCACTACTTCATATTGTATTCAAATCTTCTATCGGTACATGTGAACGATTATTTTCTAATCGACGCATTTAAATTTAAACAGTAGGTAATTCATAAAAAAAATCAAAAAGGCATTAATATTTTTCCACAATTTTTGAGCGCTCTTTTTACTTAAACGACTGTTTGATTGTTTTGACAAATGTTTCTAATTTTCGAATTTTGATGAAATTTTCCATAACCGAATCGTAAAGTGGCTGCCCCATGTCCTCGATAGCCTCACGAATTCCATCACGTGGTCCCATAGAAAGAAGTCGCAAGGTGTTAAATTACAAGATCTCGGTGACCAATTGTGATCACCTCTTCGAGAGATAATACGGTCCGGAAAGTATTAGCGAAAAAGATCAATGGTTCCGTTGCTTGTGTGGCACGTAGCTCCGTCTTGTTGAAGGTGAACATTGTCCAGATCAATACTATAAAATTTCGGCCATAAAAAAATCATTAATCATATCTCGATAGCGCAGTCCATTCACCGTAACTGTTGCTCCAGGCTCATTTTCGAAAAAGTAAGCTTCAATGACATCTGCCGGACCATAAACCGCACCAAACAGTCACACGTTGAGGATAGAGAGGCTTTTCAACAATAACTCTTACGTTTTCCGAGCCCCAGATGCGACAATTGCTTGTTGACGAAGCCACCGAGGTGGAAATGGGCCTCATCACTCAAGATGATTTTTCGATGGAATTCCGGATCATTTTCATTCATTTCAACGACCCAATCAGCAAAGACACGACGTTGTTGATGATCAGCCGGCTTGAATTCTTGTGTAAACTGAACTTTATAAGCCTTAGGACACAAATCTTTATGCAAAATACAGTGTAATGAAGTTTGTGGAATGCCCAATTCCAAAGAACGACGAGGAATGGACAAACCTGAGTTTTCATCAACACCTTCGGCTACAGCAGCAATATTCTCGGCTGTTCTTGAACGACGTGCACGAGTTTTATTCTTCACATCACCAAATTATCCCAACAGCTCGAATTTTTCCACCAATTTCTATATTGCGGTCGTGAATTTTAATAATTTCAATGCGTTCTTGAAGGGTGTATCGTTCCATTTTTATTAATGGCGTAGTTTCTACTTGTCAAATGTGAAAAAATGACAGCTTCAAACGTGACATTTACCGAAAAGCGGGCTATTCAAAATAACACCTCTTATTGAAAAACCCTTTATTTATCCAAATGAAACAAGGTATGAATATCGTTTTTAATACTTTTATAACGTTTATTACTGGAAATATTCGTTCCAGGAACGATGGTTTTGGAAGGATGAATGAAATTAGAAGCAAGTAAGTACGTGAGTTTATAGGTCGAAAAACCTCTAGGATATTTGCAATTTTGAAATGAAAAACAAATAGATACGAATAAAACAAGGTACGAATATCGTTTTTGAATAGTTTGAGAACGTTTATTGAGAAATACATCTGTATACATGTAAATAATGCTACTAACTTGTAAAAATTTTACAAGTCAACTGTCAGTTTTACAAGTTAGTGACTTGGTAAAATAAATTTTCTTGATTAATATTGTGTTTTTGGAAACTGACGTTTACAAATGAGAAACAAATAAAATATTTTTTTGTAACCATAAGCAACCAATAACTTCAGTTGCTGCAGATCTGTATCAAGTTAAGATTGAATTTCCTCTCCATTATTTCTTACGATGCATTCTATTCAATGAATAAATGGAATATTCCTCGATGGAATCCTAAAGGAAATTCGAAGTGTAGGTATACTTCGAACATCTGAAACGTAGATTTCTTATACTTAATTAACCATCAATGGAGTCAACAGACGGTGAAATAAACATCGTTGCTGAATGGAAATACTCATGAATTCTCAATTTCAGAGAATGCAAGAGCAGCAAAAAAATTTGAGCAATTCTTGACTTGAAGTTGAAAGCTTTTTCACGCATGTTTATATTGTGAAAACGATCATACAAACGTGAATATCCTTGGAGCTTTTGGTTCCATTCTATTCATTTATGAATTCAAAGACCTTTTCAAATCTTGAACTTACCTTGAAAATCTGAAGATACTTTTATATTTCTCGTATTCTTGATATAATTGGCAATATCGCAGCTCTAAAAATAGTGCTTCACCCTGTAGAATATTTTTTGTAATCATACGCAACCAATAACTTCAGTTGATGCAGATCTGTTTCAAGCTAAAATTTAATTTCCTATCCATTGTTTCTTACGATGCAATCTATTAAATAAATAAATGGAATATACCTAAAGGAAATTCAAAGTGCATACTTCGAACTTCTGAAACGTAGATTTCGTATACTCAATTAACCATCAATGGAGTCAACAGACGGTAAAACCAACATCATTGTTGAATGGAAACAATGTGGAATTTCCCATTCATGAGTTTTCAACACAGAAGCGTTCAGAGTTTCAGACATACTTAGGAATTCTCCATTTCAATTCTCTGGGTGTACCAAAACGTCTTGAGACTTTCCACATATTTCTGAACTAATCTGTTGTAAAGAGGATTATATTGTATCGAGTTCTTTCGGCGAGGTTGTTCCTACGGAAACAGAACACAAAACAAACCTCAGTGGCTCAGTATCACCAAATCAAGTAGCAAAAAAATTATAATGTCCGTGACGCGAAATTTTAGCTTTTGCCCGCTTGTTCTTATTGGGAAATGACATCAGTAACAGAATTTCTCGTCCTGAGAATGTATTTATAAAAGTTTAAGAAAAGCCCCAAGCAGCAGCTTTTGAGCGCTCGCTCATTGGTGGGGCAAGAGACTATTAACTTAAATTTTACATGGGACTTGAGATTGATACCAAATATGTAAATGCAGAATTTCAGCACAATCGGAATTATATTCTGGAAATTATTCAGAAAATAAAATATGTATGTAAAAAATATGAATTAAAAAAAATTACACGAAGTAGCAAGATGTTTGTTTCTGTTTTAACTCAGAAATAGGCGACATTTCTTCAAATAAGGGAAACTAGAATGCCTTTCAGGCAAAGCTCTCCCATACTGAAGAGTTCCAAATAGGGCGAAATAGATGCCCTGTTTGATATTACCACCATGCATGTTCTTTGTACGTTGACGGGATAAGATCCGAAGTATGAGTTTAATATGGGTTGATTTTAATCAATTTAAAGGGTTTCCAATGAGAGGTGTTATTTTGAATAGCCCGCTTCTTCGGTAGATGTCATGTTGAAGTTGTCATTTTTTGACATTTGACAAGTTAATAAAAATGAAACGATACACGCTTCAAGAACGCATTGAAATTATTAAAATTCACTATAAAAATGGTGAAAATTTGGCAGAGACGGTTCGTAAAAACTCTAACATTTTTGGGTCGTCGTGAATCACCTTCTTGGACCGCTATAAGGAAATTGGTGAAAAAATTCGAGCTGTTGGGACTAGTTAGTGATGTGAAACTTCATAAAGATTTGGTTCTTAAGGATTATATAGTTCAGTCAGGGACAAGTCAGTAATGTGAAGAATAAAACCCGTGCACGTCGCTCAAGAACAGCCGAGAATATTGATGGTGTAGCCAAAACTGTTGAAGAAAACCCAGCTTTGTCCATTCCCCGTCGTTCTTTGGAATTAGGCATTTCACAAACGTCATCACACCGTATTTTGCATAAAGATTTGGGTTTTAAGGCTTATAGAGTTCAGTTTACATGATAACTCAAGCTGCGTGCCACACAAGCAACAAAACCATTGATCTTTTGCGGGAAAAATTTCCGGGACGTGTAATCTCTCGAAGAGGAGATCTTGTGATTTAATAACTTGCGACTTCTTCCTTTGGGGCCACGTGAGAGAGAAGGTCTATGCCAATAGCCCAGAGTCGATTCAAGACCTCAAAGATGGAATTCGTGAGGCTATCGAGAACATAGGACAACCACTTTGGGATTTGGTTATGGAAAATTTCATTAAAAGGATATGGTCCTGTAAGCGTGGTCGTGGTGGTCATTTGACTGATGTTTTTTCCACTATTAACGGCATAGCTTCTCCTTTATAATGAAATAAACAACCGATAATTAATATTGAAAAATGGCATTTTTCTTTGAATATCAAAATAACACCTGTTATTGGAAAACCCTTTTTTATTAATATTCATTTTCATTTCAGGACCCAACCTCTCAGAAACCATCAAATGTCTGCCTTTTGGATTGGCAACTTTCCAGTTACGGCACGCCAATCCAAGACCTTTCCTACTTCTTCTACGCTTGCAGCTCGAAGCTTATCATCGACACCTACACTAGTTATCTCAAGATATACCACGCAAGCCTCACGGAGATGCTGAAACAATTCAACATCGACCCGGAAGAAGTAATGACCTTCAAAGAATTGCAACTCCTGTGGAAGATCTACTCGAAATACGGAATGTACATGTCATTTCTAGTGCTGAAAATCATGTTAGCTGAGGAAAATGAAGCTGGTGACTTGAGAGATCTCGCGAAAAAGGGCGAGAGCATGTTCGGTATTTTTGATGGCGAGATACTGAACACTGAAGAATACAATAGGAGAGTCAGTATTGTAATTGAACATATGGTTAAGAATCGATTTATATAAAATTTGTTGTTAATATTATGGGAGTTTTATTTAATTATTTTTGTTCGTATACAGGGTGTCCCATTACTCGACGTCAACCCGGAACCGGGTGAAAAGGCAAGTAATGCTGGTTATCAGAAAAATATAAAAAAAATTGAGTTGCATGATTTTAAAATAATGCGCATTTAAAAAAACACGCAAAATTCCACACCCTGTGACAGTCTTTTCGCTCCTGTTGCCACAAATATCAACTTTTTCCAACTTTTTTCTTTGCTTTGTAACCTTGAATAATGCTTGTCTAAACTGTAATCAAAATTTTGATACCAGCTCCTCTAGGTTTCATAAAAATAGGGCTTACTTCTCCGAAAAAAAAATCGAAATAAACAATTGCCTAGTTTCAACTGACTGTATTGAAAAAAAAATGTACTACGTAGGTTTGGCATGTTTTTTCAGAAGTTGGCACATTTAGTGAGGATTCCAAAATGGTATAATACTTGTTTAATTGTAGCTTCCCAGTAATAGAGTCCAATGGGTTCAAGTCCGGTGAACGGGCCGGCCACGAGATTGGACCAGAACGTCCGATCCATCTTCCGGGAAAAAATGTTATCAGAAAAAAAAATTCCAGAGAAAATAATTTTTCCTGAGAAATTTCTCTGAAATTTTTTTTTCTGGTAACATTTTTTTCCCGAAAGATGGATCGGACGTTCTAGTCCAATCTCCTGGCCGGCCCGTTCACCGGACTTGAACCCATTGGACTCTATTACTGGGAAGCAGTTAACGAAAAAGTGTATTCAAAGGCAATCGAAAATAAATTTGAACTACGGCAGCTACAATTAAACAAGTATTATATATATGAATATATATAAATACGCCAACTTTCGGAAAAACATGCCAAACCTACGTAGTACACTTTTTTTCAATACAGTCAGTTGAAACTAGGCAATTGTTTATTTCGAATTTTTTCGGAGAAGTAAGCCCTATTTTTATGAAACCTAGAGGAGCTGGTATCAAAATTTTGATTACAGTTTAGACAAGCATTATTCAAGGTTACACAGCAAAGAAAAAAGTTGGAAAAAGTTGATATTTGTGGCAACAGGAGCGAAAAGACTGTCACAGGGTGTGGAATTTTGCGTGTTTTTTTATATTTTTCTGACAACCGGCATAACTTGCCTTTTCACCCGGTTCCGGGTTGACGTCGAGTAATGGGACACCCTGTATATGAGACTATTTGGTAGTCTTTGTGTTCAGGCCATTCGAGATGATAGTCTTCCTCCTCTGAAATGGAGTATCGGTCGTATATCATCTGTTTTTCTTGGAACTGACTCCACAATTCTAGTAGCTGATGTTACCACTTCCTTCTCGGCTTTCTCCTTCTCCAGAAACTCCGTCTCATAGGTACATTTACCTATACCACGGAAGGGTTCTGGGCCAATGTGTGACATTCGTGCGCTCTCTTTCGCAAGTGTATTGGCCTCTTCGTTTCCTTTGATTCCGGAATGGCCAGGAACCCAGATTAAAAGACCTTATTTTTCTTGCCTGCCTCATTGAGTTTGTTCCGGCACTTCCAGATCATCTTTGATTCGATGGCGTAAGAGCTCAGTGCTTTAATAGCAGCTTGACTATCTGAGTGTATGGCTATATCGCACTCCTGATAGTTTCTTTCTAGATTTATATCTAGACATCTTCCAATAGCTAAGATTTCCCCTTGAAAGACGCTCATACAGTAGCCTAGCGTGAGTGCACACTTGGTAGTTGGCCTGTATATACCAGAGCCAGCTCCTGTAGAGGTTTGGAAACCATCTGTATACCATTTTACGGGACCTATTTTCTTTCAGGTTATAGTCGGTGTATTCCCTTTCCCATTCCTCTCTTTTACTTAGCAATGTCCTGAAGTTTTTCTCAGTGCCTACTTTCTTGATCATTCCTCCTCTGAAATGGAGTTTCGGTCGTATATCATCTGTTCTTCTTGGAACTGACTCCACAACTCGTGTAGCTGATGTTACCACTTCCTCTGGGATAATTCGACGACCAGTTGTCAAGCTGTGTCCTCTTCCAAGTCAGTAGATGACCCTTTTTTCGTTCGATCACTCCTTGCAATTGATCTTACTGAAGAGATTCTTCAGGACGGGCGGCATTTTCTGCGATTAATGAGTCAGTATTCACTAGTGTCAGATGCTGTCTTGATTTAGCTTCAATATTATATTGTTGAAACTGATACTTTTTCGGTATTCACCAGCCAACAAGTGATTATAACTGCTTGTATGTTTTGATTTCTTCCGAGAAAAATATCGAAATTTTGCAGAAGACTTTTTTCTCCAGAATTGAATGGGAAACCATAAGAGAATTTCCTTTTTGGAAATCTTTTCCAGGAAAACAATTTTTGAACGAAAATCAAAAGGGGTTGTTATTTTCAACCCCTAATAGTAAAGTTATGAGATGTAAAAATTTTTTGTAATTAACATCTACTTAGTGCTTCATATTATGTATAGTTTTATGACTCAGTGTTTTTAAGAAGCCGTAAAAAAATAATAGACTGTCAACTCGTCATCGCCTTCCAAATACTGTATCTTGGAAGGGGGGTGGCTTTCGAAAAAAAATTATATGAACTACCCCTGCTGATTTCCATCGAGGAATCTTCTCCGAAAGTCTCTCGAATTTGTTTACAGACACCCTGTTTGGAAATTTTTTCTTTAGTTATTTTTATGAAATTTTCAATGAAGTTTCAGTTTCATTTATTACAGTTCATTTTTCATTAGACCTTAGTGGTCTCTGCTGACAAGACAAATCGGTCCATGAACAAGAAATGTTTAGGAACTCCTGATCTAGAAACAATTACGCAAAGTCGAAAGCCCCGAATTTGTACTCGCAGTACGCCACTGGCGGAAAACCCATCTGATTATCTAATATACCTAGCCAGATGTAAGAGCGAGAGTGGGCTATCTCAATTAATCTATCATATATTATAAATAGTGCAGACACTGTTTCGAGTTTTTAGTAAATAATCGACATTCCTCTCGTGCGTCGCAAATACAATTAAAACATAATGGGTGAAATAAAACTCAGAAGATGGTTAACTAACATATTTCAAAATAAAGAATTCGACAATTTCGAGTTAAAATTTCCAGACTACGATAAAAATGGTGGATATGCTGGTGAAATCGAATTTGCCGACGTTATAACAGAAAAAAATGGAAAACAGGAGACAATAAAGCTTCTCATCAAGAAAAACAAAGAAAGTGACACTATGATGAATAAGTTGAACCTACGTGTAATTTACGCAAATGAAGTCAATTTGTATTCAAAAACTTTGCCTCACTTCGAAAAATTTGCTGAAAAAAACAATACCACACCCTTTGATGCAATTCCTCGATGTTACGGTACCGTCCAAGAAAATGACCAATTTGTTTTAGTTCTGGAGAACTTGAAGCCCAAAGGATACAGGACACACGAATTACATGAATATTTGGATTTAAACCACATGAAATTAATACTAGAAGCTTATGGTAAATGGCATGCATTTAATCTGGCCTTCAGGAGTCAACATCCAGAAATTTTTGCCAACTTGGCAACAACGCAAAAGGAAGATAAAATGTTAGAAATTTTCAATAATACCATCGAATATGTACTTGAGGATACTATTCAACTATTCAAACGAAGAAATAAAAATAATGTGATCGATAACTTGAAAAAACTGAAAGAAAGTTATGTTGAAAAAGTGAGAGATGTATTAGTAAATAAAAATGAAGAATATATAGTGGTGAAACACGGGGATACTTGGAATAACAATTTTCTTTTTCATTATGTAAGTAATATTCATTCCATCCATCATGAATCTTCAGTTAGGTACTTATAAAATAATATAGTCCGAAAATATTCATCTCATTTCCTGAACATAAATTATTCAGTTCTTGGAAAACCTAGGGGGCGCCAAGACTCTTGACTGAATAGTTATAATTGTAGTTTAAAAAGGGGTTACAGTTCACTGCGACCTTAAGGTCTATTGTGCCCCCTTACAGAGCTGTTCTGACCACACCCTTCACAGCTCGCCTTCAAGTTCCAGAGATCTGATGAAAATCCAATATCTGTGAAGGTTTCAACGAGGCTAGTTCCTCAATCTTACAAGTTTCTCGACCAAGGCATTCTCTCCTTAGGCTCACAATGCTATAAAGCATTCCGTGACTAGGTGAATGGGGGTTTCTTCCTCCTCGCCTCAGAACCTACACTAGTCAGTGTCCGATAATCCCATCCTCAACAGGTGCTTCCTGAGGCGACAGTGTCCTGTAAGAAAGCCAGTGAGGAGGTGTAATTGTTTCTTACCAAGATCCAGATATCTTTTGGATCTTGCTGTTTCAAAGTTCCAAAGGAACTTGGTGGAATGATCCATCCCTGGGAGATTTCGCCAGAGTTTTTCCTTCTCGGCTTTCTCCTTCTCCAGAAACTCCTTCTTATAGGTACATTTACCTATACCACAGAAGAGTTCTGGGCCAATGAGTGACATTCGTGCGCCCTCTTTGGCAAGTGTATTGGTATCTTAGTTT
Organism: Propylea japonica; assembly: GCA_013421045.1. Lineage (NCBI taxonomy): Eukaryota > Metazoa > Arthropoda > Insecta > Coleoptera > Coccinellidae > Propylea > Propylea japonica. The sequence goes on from CM024240.1 coordinate 11,521,944, forward strand.
CCTTTTATTCCCGAATGGCCGGGAACCCAGATTGAAAATACTTTATTTTTCTTTACTACCTCATTGAGTTTGTTCCGGCACTCCCATATCATCTTTGAGTCGATGACGTAGGAGCTCAGAGCTTTAATAGCAGCTTGACTATCTGAGTGTTTTCTGATAGTTTCTTTCTAGATTTATATCTAGACATCTTCCAATAGCTAAGATTTCCGCTTGAAAGACGCTCATACAGGAGCCTAGCGACAGTGCACACTTGGTACTTGGCCCGTATATCTCAGCGCCAGCTCCTGTAGAAGTTTTGGAACCATCTGTATACCATTTTACGGTATTTTCTTTGAGGTTATAGTCGGTGTATTTCCGTTCCCATTCCTCTCTTTTACTTAGCAATGTCCTGAAGTTTTTATCAGTGCTTACTTTCTTGATCATTACATCACTAGGGAGGTTCGCAGATGAGATGTAGTTGTTCAGAGAGGACCAGACTCTCTGATTCTTTATTCTCTCATTATCTGTACCTTCCTCAGATATTCTGAAGATAGCCTCATGGGCTACCCTATCAATCACTAGATAAAGAGGTGTGAGATACGTAATGACCTCAAGTGCCCTAGTTGGGCACGTTCTCATTGCTCCAGAGATACACACACAGGCAAGCCTGACTTGCCTTGGCAAACCAGGCTACTGCCCCATATGTGATTATAGGTCTCACAATTATGACGTACATCCATCGCAGTATTTCTGGGTTACAACCCCAATTTTTGGCGCCTAGACATCTGAACGCCATTAGAGCCTTTTTAGCTCTGCAAATAGCAGTATCAACATGCTTATTCCACAGAAGTTTACTATCCAGTGTTATTCCTAGGTATTTAACTTCTGACTTCCACCTTCAGCCAACTGATACAGAACAGTAATATACTGTATGTTTCATATTAAATTTCAGAGTTGTCACTACCTATAAAACTTTTAGGGTACCATAGACCGTGAATAGTTAAAAACACAAATATGATTGTCACAGAAACAATTTCGATGGGTGCCTTTCAGAAATTTCAGTAAAGATAGATAACATATTACTGATTCATTACATGCCTCTGTGTACAACTTTTGAACCCATTGTATAGGGTTTCCCAATAAGAGGTGTTATTTTGATATTCGATATAAATGATCGGATGTTTATTTCATTATAAAGAAAAAGCTATGCCGTTAATAGTGGAAAATAACATCAGGCAAATGACCACCAAGACCACGCTTACAGGAACATATTATCCTTTTAATGAAATTTTCCATAACCAAATCGCAAAGTGGCTGCCCTATGTCCTCGATAGCCTCACGAATTCCATCTTCGAGGTCTTAAATCGATGCTGGGCTATTGGCGCAGACCTTCTCTTTGATTTTGTTGCTTGTGTGGCACGTAGAACCGTCTTGTTGAAAGTAAACGTTGTCCAGATCAATACTATCCAATTTCGGCCATAAAAAATCATTAATCATCTCTCGATAGCGCAATGCATTCACCGTAACTGTTGCTCTAGCCTCATTTTCGAAAAACTAAGGTCCTATGACTCCGCCGGATCATAAGCCGCACCAAACAGACACACGGTGAGGATAGAGAGGCTTTTCAACAATAACTCTTGGGTTTTCCGAGCCCCAGATGCGACAATTTTGCTTATTGACGAAGCCACCGAGGTGGAAATGGGCCTCATCACTCAAGATGATTTTTCGATGGAATTCCGGATCATTTTCATGCATTTCAACGACCCAATCAGCAAAGACACGACGTTGTTGATGATCGGCCGGCTTGAGTTCTTGTAACTGAACTTTATAAGCCTTAAGACCCAAATCTTTATGCAAAATACGGTGTAATGACGTTTGTGGAATGCCTTATTCCAAAAAACGACGAGGAATGGACAAACCTAGGTTTTCTTCAACACTTTCGGCTACAGCAGCAATATTCTCGGCTGTTCTTGAGCGACGTACATGGGTTTTATTCTTCACATCAGTAACTAGTCCCAACAGCACGAATTTTTCCACCAATTTCTTTATTGCGGTATGACAAGGTGCTTCACGACGATCCAAAATTGTTCGAGTTCTACGAACCGTCTCTGCCTAATTTTCACCATTTTTATAGTGAATTTTAATAATTTCAATGCGTTCTTGAAGCGTGTATCGTTCCATTTTTATTAATGGCGTAGTTTCTACTTGTCAAATGTCAAAAAATGACCAAAAATACCAAAATAGCGGGCTTTTCAAAATAACACCCTTTACTAATAAGATTTTTTACAGAATGAAAACCAAGAACCTGACAAAGTTGTGATAATCGATTGGCAACTGACTTACTTAAATTCTCCTCTCGTTGACGTCACCAACCTCCTATTTGGTGGTTCCAGCAGGAAAGGCATAGAACAAGCAGACGAGTTACTAAAATTCTACCACAACGCCCTCTCTACACAACTGAGTAAATTAGGATGCGATCCAGCAAAGATATTTCCATGGGAAGCTTGTATGAAATCGTTCTTGAGGTACGCTCCATTTGCCATTGCAATGATACCTTCACATATGAAGATGAGATATAAAAAGGATTCCGATACACATTATGATATTGAAAAAAGCATAGAAGTTGGAAATTTCAGTGGAGTTTATGGGGATGATGTTAGTGACCCTGAAAAATACTTCCAAGACATTTATTCATTATTTGAGTATTTTGTTGAACGAAAATGGATATGATATGAAAATATATTTTTTAAGATGGTCTATTGTTTAATCCTTCATAAAGAGCCTCATAAATGTAGGTATCCAATATTTAACAATCAAGAAATAATATCTGAAAAACCAATAGGAAGCAAATACATAATAAAAAAATTCGAGAAAAGCCCTGAGCAGGCGCTTTTGAGCGCTCCTTTTTTGTTGGGGAAATAAGACTATTACCTCATAATTTTATATGGGGTTTGATATTGATACCAAATATATAAGTGCAGAATCTCAGCTCAATCGGATTTATATTGTGGAAATTTTTGGAAAATTGAAATATATAGAAAATAAATAATTACAAAAATTAATTTATATGGTTCTGATGATGTGAACCTCTTGAAATTTTGCATGAACATTCAGTATATCAGTTTTGGTTCACAAAATAAAATTCACTCAAATCGGATATCCTGTTATGGAAATATAAAAATTCTTCTTTTAAATATTCCAATTGAATTTTCTATGCTTCTGTTAACACTATGGCCATGAAATCTTGAATAAACATTCAGTATATCGATCTCAATTCACAAAATGAATTTCACTCGAATCGAATACCTTTTTATGGAAATTATAAAGTTTTTTCTTTTCAAAATTCCAATTGTATTTTCTATGATTCTGTTCACACTATGGCCACAAAATGTTGCATGAGGCTTGTTATAAACATCTTGCATTTAGCCGTAACATTTCATTTCGATTTGTTTCGTTTTTTCTGAGATATTGAAGAAAAAATTTTTAATGTCCATATTTTATGGAACTGTACGATTTGGCTGGTTAAAGAACTCAACCGAGCCATTTGGGTACCGAACTCATTGTCTCTAGGACAATCTCTTCGAAAGTTATTGTGCTAACGGTCGGACGGACGGCCCCACGGACAGAATTGAATTTGACCACGAATTCGTCATCAGGGAGTCTGACCCTATCGTTTGAGACAATTTTTGACTCAAAATTCGAAAATTACAGACATTTGGGCAAAACGAGATAGCACTCGTTTATGATTATAGTCTCGTTCAAAGCTTCTTAGCGCATGGTTTGAGCGGCGAAAACCTTTAATACTACCGAATCTTCTACGTGGTTGTTGTCAAACCACCGTTTTCATAAAACTTCCGCGAACAAAACGCTTTGTCTGCTCGTGAAAAACGTTCCATAGCGACTGAATTCCCAAGAGCAAGTTTACAATGTTTGACATAACCCCCACACCCCACGTTGAATTCTTGAAGTGAACTGAATCAATTAGGAATTTTCTGTCGAGACACTCCGTATAATAAGTAATAAGTTTTGTATTATTTCAAATGAAAACATTATGACAGGAGCAAATAAAATAAAATATGACCAATGTTCCAGATTTCTTTCAGTAGAGTTTATTGGCAGTATCTCACATGTCATTAGAAAGTTTAATGAGTGGAAATGCACACTTTGAGCTAATGAACAAGTTGAAGTTGATGTGAGATAGTTTAAATAACTTTTGTAAAGATTTTCCTAGATTAGAATAGAAACGTTGGAAGTTCACTAAACAGGACCATTATAAATCTTACCAGGAAATTTGCAACCAGAATGATAATTAGTATTCTCTTACTGAGCAGCAGTAGAGAAGACTTATATCGAAGTTTGACGAAGTCGATGAAAGCTAATTCAGACTAAATTGATATTCTATACGAATGGGAGTTGTTTCATTCATTTCTAGTTTCACGAATAAGATATCTGAAAGGATTCATATTTAATGTATGTTTCTTCAATATCAACCACTGAATCCTAAATTGCTTTTGCATATTCGATATTGATAAGCTTCATCTGGATTTATGGTTTTCAATTCAAGCAATATTGAAATAGATTCCTCGCTCAAAACTTAGTGAAACATTTCGATAGACAAACAGAATACAAACCACAACAAATATATTTGAAACAGATGACATATTTCAGTTTCAGGTGTTAATATAGGTGATAAGCGGAAATCTAATTGATCATTTACGATCGGTAACTTTTCTTTGTGCGTGTATGAAATTTCATTAGATCAGGTATGAAATATAGTTATATTTTGAAAAGGGGTTACAGTTCACTGCGACCTCAAAGGTCTATTGTGCCCCCTTACAGAGCTGTTCTGACAACACCATTTACAGCCCGCCTTCCAGTTCCAGAGATCTGATGAAATCCAATATCTGTGAAGGCTTCAACGAGGCTAATTCCTCACTCCTACAAGTTTCTCGCCCAAGGCATTTTCTCCCCCAGAACCTACAATTGTCAGTATCCGATAATTCCATCCTCAATAGGTGCTTCCTGAGGCGATAGTGTCCTGTAAGAAAGCCAGTGAGGAGGTGTAATTGTTTCTTACCAAGATCCAGATATCTTTTGGATCTTGTTGTTTCAAAGTTCCGAAGGAACTTAGTGGAATGATCCATCCCTGGGAGATTCCGCCAAAGTTTTTCCTTCCCTGCTTTCTCCTTCTCCAGAAACTCCTTCTTATAGGTACATTTACCCATACCACAGAAGGGTTCTGGGCCAATGAGTGACATTCGTGCGCCCTCTTTGGCAAGTGTATTGGCCTCTTCGTTTCCTTTGATTCTCGAATGGCCGGGAACCCAGGTTAAAAAGACCTCATTTTTCTTGCCTGCCTCATTGAGTTTGTTCCGGCACTGCCAGATCATCTTTGCGTCGATGACGTAGGAGCTCATTCATTGCTCTAATAGCAGCTTGAATATCTTCTTCCTAGATTTATATCTAGGCATCTTTCAATAGCTAAGATTTCCGCTTGAAAGACGCTCATACAGGAGGAGCCAGCGACAGTGCACACTTGGTACTTGGCCTGTATATCCCAGAGCTAGCTCCTGTAGAGGTTTTTTAACCTAAGAAGTAATCGATCCATTGAATGCAAACTTTCTTTTGAGACACCGTTTAATATAAGAAAATTACCTTCAATATCAGTATATCAGATTATTCTCTGTTTGAATTAATTAAATTTTCCAATCTCCAAAGGAAGACACATAGTCTTTTATCTATGTGCTCTTATAAACAAATGTAAAAATGTTTGGTGCCTGTCCTCACTCAAAAATCATATCTTATCATCCAAACCATATCTTGATACGCCACTGATTGCAAACATAATTGTCCCATTCTGACCTTGAAAGTATAACAAGTTTCGATACGATCGCGATCTCATGTAGGAACCTAATGAATTATAAAATATTGTGAAATATTAAGTGAATAAAAAATGTCATTTATCAAAGATCAACAACAACTCAGCAATTCTTTAAAAAATGTGTTCGAAGCGCAAGGTTTCACTAAATTTGATTTCCATTTTCCTAATTATGATACAACTGGAGGATACTCTGCTGACATGATCTTCGTGAGTGTTAAGGCATGTAAAAACAATAAATCACAAGTATTCGAAATAATAATCAAGAAAAATAAGGAAAATGACATAGTACTCAACCAGGCAGATTTAAAACTAGTGTATTCCACAGAAATGAACTTATATTCCAAAGTAATACCATATTATGGGAAATTCGCAGAGGAAAGAAATGCTGTAACATTCGATCATATACCTCGATGTTACGGAACAGTATGTGACGAAAAAAATTATATTTTATTCTTGGAAAATTTGAAACCCAAGGGTTTTAGATTGAATCTTTTGGAACGACTGATGGATTTGGAGCAAGCCAGGCTTGTGCTTACAGCTTACAGCAACTGGCATGCTATAAATATGGCTTGTAAGGTCCACGAGCCGGAAAAGTTCGCAGAATTTGAGGAAATGATGTCGCCGAAGAAAGCTTCTTCGATTTGCGAACTTTTCGTGTGTAGTATGGTGAAAGAGATAGAAGCAGCTATCGACTTATTCAGGAAAAAGGGCTGCTCAAAAATTGTGGAGAGACTTGAGAGGTTGAAGGAAAGATACCCAACGATGTATAGAGATTGCTTCGCCAATAAGGATGAGACTTGCTTGGTTGTGAGACATGCGGATTGCTGGAATAACAATTTCCTATTTCATTATGTGAGTATATTAAACAATATCTATTGTACCTATATAGGGTGGGTAAAATTCGAAACATTTAAATAGAAAGTCCTATTTCTAAAGGCCGTACTCATAGGCTTCCCTCAAAGTGAGGGTGAGTGTATGTGTCAGATCGCTCTTGAGCAGCTGTAGCTGTTTCATAAAGCATACTCAGTGAGTGGAGTGCCAGCCTCAACTTGAGAGGAGGTGCTAGTACCCATGAAATGAGTATGCTTTATGAAACGGCTACAGCTACTCAAGGCGATCTGACACTCACACTCACCCTCACCTTGGGGGATGACTATGAATACGGCCCTAACAAAGGTGGACAAAACTGAGGCCCAATTTTTATGAAAAACTCAATGGTGAAAACCACACATGAATATCTATGACCATTTCATGGTTACCGGGTGTTCCTTGAGAAGTTGCATTTTCGAAATACTGCTGTAACGCCTGTAACTTTTCTTCATTAATACGCTATCGTTATAAGATAAGTAATGTTATAGTTATAATTTAAAAAAGGGGTTACCGTTCACTGTGACCTTAAGGTCTATTGTGCCCCCTTACAGAGCTGTTCTGACCACCACTTCACAGCTTGCCTTCCTGTTCCAGAGATCTGATGAAATCCAATATCTGTGAAGGCTTCAACGAGGCTAGTTCCTCACTCTTACAACTTTCTCGCCCAAGGCATTCTCTCCTTAGGCTCTTAATGCCGAAGCATTCCGTAATTAGGTGAATGGGGTTTCTTCCTCCTCCCCACAGAACCTACACTCGTCAGTGTCCGATAATCCCATCCTCAACAGCTGCTTCCTAAGGCGACAGTGTCCTGTAAGAAAGCCAGTGAGGAGGTGTAATTGTTTCCTACCAAGATCCAGATATATTTTGAATCTTGGCGTTTCAAAGTTCCAAAGGAAGTGAAATAATCTATCCCTGGGAGATTCCGCCCAAGTTTTTTCCTCTCGGCTTTTTCCTCCTTCATAAACTCCTTCTTACAGATACATTTATCTATACCACAGAAGAGTTCTGGGCCAATGACATTCGTGCGCCCTCTTTAGCAAGTGTATTCATTTCTTTTGATTCCCGAATGGCCGGAAACCTTGATTAAAAAGACGTTGTTTTTCTTGCCTACCTCATTGAGTTTATTCCGGCATTTCCAGATCATATTTGAGTCGATGACGTAAGAGCTCAGTGCTTTAATAGCAGCTTGACTATCTGAATGTATGGCTATAATAGATCTACCTAATATTTTACTGATAGTTTCTTTCTAGATTTATATCTGGACATCTTTCAATTGCTACGATTTCAACTTGAAACACGCTCATACAGGAGCCTAGCAACAGTGTACACTTGGTACTTGGCCCGTATATCACAGCGCCAGCTCCTGTAAAGGTTTTGGAACCATCTGTATACCATTTTACGGTATTTTCTTTGATATTATAGTCGGTTAATTCCAGCTTCCATTCCTCTCTTTCACTTAGCAATGTCCTGAAGCTTTTCTCTGTGCTTTATTTCTTGATCATTGCATTACTTGTGAGGTTCGCAGATGAGATGTAGTTGTTCAAAGAGGATCAGACTCTTTCAATCTTCATTCTCTAATTACCTGCATCTTCCTTAGATATTCTGAGGATAGCCTCATGGGCTACCCTATCAATCACTAGATGTAGAGGTGTGAAATCCGTAATGACCTCAAGTGCCCTAGTTGGGCACGTTCTCATAGCTCCAATGATGCACACACAGGCAAGCCTCTGTACTTTATCGAGCCTTTTCCTCGTACTTACCTGACTTGCCTTGGCAAACCAGGCTACTGTCCCATAATGTGATTATAGGTATGACAATCATGACGTACATCTATCGCAGTATTTTTGGGTTACAACCCCAATTTTTGCCGCATAGACGTCAGAACGCCATTAGAGCCCTTTTAGCTCTGCCAGTAGCAATATCAACATGCTTATGCCACAGAAGTTTACTATCCATATTTTTCTTTATCAGTCATGTTAGTAATTAGTAATTATTTTTCAGGACCAGGATCAAATGAAACCTGACAAAGCAGTAATAGTAGACTGGCAACTAAGTTTCATTGGTTCTCCCTTAGCTGACGTCACCCAATTCATATTTTACTCTTGCGATCAAGAAACTATAGGACGAACTGAAGAACTCTTAAAGTATTATTACAACGCAGTATCGAACAAACTCAAAGAGCTTGGATCTGACCCCGAAAAATGCTTTCCATGGTCAGTTTGTCAAAGTTCCTTTCGAAAATATGCTCCGTTGGCAGTGGGTGGTGTACCTCTTAACATAAGATTCAGGCACAAAACTGATTTCGAAGAAGGTGTAAATGATGAAAATCTTTCAAACAACGATGGAAGCTTCAATGTTCTGTGTGGCAGCAAAATAAGAGATCCCGTTGAATATTTCGAAACTTTGAAAGGAATTATAGAAATGTGTATTGAGAGAAATTTTATATAATTATGCAAAATTTGGTTTTTCTTTATCCCTCCAAATGCCTTATTTCCCTTTATCGAACGGTTGGTATTCTTGAAAAGCGATCTTCGGCAAGCATAATATAGTCCGTTCAAGAAAGGTTGAGCCGTCGGTTGGCCATGGAAATTTGGCTTGGCATATTCCACTGTGTATATTAAAATTTTAGGTTATGTTGTTTATTTCGTGAAAAACATTCTTCTGGACAACGAATTTGGGAATAATTTCATTCATCAGTATGATTACGCCCTAATACTCCACAAACAGAACATTCTGAGAATGAACTGACCAGCAAACTCACCAGACATAAATCCAATTGAGTACGATCCCGAATAGGGATGTTGACAACTTTTTGGAATTTATTTTATTTTGAAGATAAACCCTATACAAACACGAAAAAATAACTTTTTGTTGAAAATATAGTAATTGCCAATGAAAATACGTAAATGAAAAGACAATTCAAAATTCCCGCAGAAATGCTCAATTTTATCACGTTATGATGATTACGTCAATATCCGTAATAAACAAACTTCGACTTCTCTGTCAAAGCGAACTGATTTTGCCCGATACCTTGTGGAAAAGTTCAATCTAAGCCTTCAAAATGAATATGTCGGTCTATAAAAGCTGTATGAGGTGTTTCTTTTATTTGTAATAATAAATATGAGTTAAAAGTTTGCTACTTACAGAGACAATTTCACGTTTTGAAGCTCAACTGCACAAAAATCTTTGTTTTCAGCAAAGAAACTTGCGACCATCAGGGAATCAATCTTCGTTAAGTTTCAAGGGTGGATTTACGGGGGGGGGTAATGGGGGTAATTACCCCCCCCATGAATATCGAAAACCTTAGAAAAGTAACGCAACGTGGTGCACATATTTTCATTTGTTTGTTTTTTTTACTACTATTACTTTACTACTATTTTTCTTATTATATTATTCCTCCTAACAATTTTGATTGAATTTTTTCAAGTTTTGAACCTGATTTATCGATCTTGAATCATTACTACCCCCCCCCCCCCCATGAAAAAAAGCTATATCCGCCCTTGTTAAGTTTCTACTATTACCCTTGATGAATCTTATCTCCATTATAAAGAAAATTGTAGATTATCGTTCTTGTAACGAATAATCGAACTATTCTGTTCACATTCAGCTTTCAACTTCTTGAGTTCGAATCATAGATATAATATTCTATATATTTACTATGGTTCAAGTCACAAAACCGTGGATTTCGCAAAGCTTGATTGGGCAATCAAATCGTTTATTTTGAAGTAAGTCGATGGTTTATGTCGAAAATGAACTGAAAATTGCAGAGAAATGATGACATTTCAATAATCAAGGTGATTGGAGTTTTGTGGAACCGGCCTATGAATGTATTTTGTTGATCTGAGCACAGAACATTCGAATTTGCAATGACAATACGGATAGTGACGTCAATTACCTCTGATTGGCGTTCGCAGTCACGTGATAGTTGATAATAAATAACATAATTTAAATCATGTTTATTTAATTCAACGAGAATAATAAGACCACTAAAATGGTTTTTTAGGATTGCAAAAATTTCCTTCTATGAGGAAAACCTCAATTTATTTGAATTCGTTACATGAGTCCATATTCTCATGGAATTCAAAAAGAATAGGCATCACTTTCTCACAGGGTTTCTCACGGATCATTGCCGTCTCAGGAAATACCTAAGGACACTGAAAACGATGAGTGCATATTCTGTGAAGAAGAGAGGGAAACATAGAAATGTGTGACCATAGGTTTAGTGCGGAGAGAGGAAATTATCAGGGAATATGCATCATTTCAAACCTAAATGATAAAACATAAATTCGAAAGTATATATTTTGGAATCTGTTATAATAAGTTGTATAATTTATACATAATTTTTCACAATTTTTTGCAATAATCTCTCCCCAATAAAATGGACTCATTGAATTAATACGAATAAATTACAATAAACAATAATATTTACTCAATAAAAATTGATTGTAGATAAAATCAATCTTATACAAATGAATAAGTTTAAAACCAATCGTTATTTGAAATATTTGAAATACTTTGGAACAGATATTGCACCTGAAAAATGGATGGAAACTTAAGAAAAAGCTCAAGTCTTCAGAACTTCATTAAAACTATAAATGCAATAGTTAAGTAAGAATCTCTATATACTCAGACTTTCAGAAAATAGTTTATCAATAAACTAAACAGTGAAAAAACTATTGAGCAAAGTTAAGTTGAACAAAAAAAATCCATTTTTTTGCATTTCTTCAAATACCTCGAAAGCAGTATAAAAATTTATCATTTCGAAAAATGTGAATTATTGAACACTTTCAAAATCCTCCAATTTTTATCTAAATATAAATATATTTTGTAATGGTCGTTCAGATAACACCAAAAAAAGTGTTATTCACAACTGAAATTATCTATGAACTTAAAAGTTCTCAACTAAATGAATATAAAAGGGTCACAGTATAACTGGAGAAGAGGCAAATGTAAAATATGAAACAAAGGCAATTTAGGTAAACAAGATAGAGTATAATGAAACATAAATTCTATACAGGGTGTTACATAATAGTATGTCCATAAAATTGGTTTTTTCTTCATAACTACTGCAGTTTTTGAGATACTCAGTCCAAATTTGGAGTGCTTGCTATTTTCAACTGTCTCCATCATTGCACGTACTGAATCATAAGTGGAATCTACAGGGTGTTTTCTTTTCCGGAGCAATGTCTCTTTTTCCCACTCAAACTTTTTTGCGGAATGCCACTGATAGCGTAAAATCAATTTTTGATATCTTCGTTCAATTTAGAAACTTTTTTGACTCCTGTAATTTTTTTGTATCTCTAACCGTTTTCGAGTAAAAAATTATTGAACGATTGTATGTTGATATTGAATAAGCTTAAGTTGAGTTTCAGATGACGAGCTATAGTAATAAAAGCAAATTTTGGGTATACCTATAAACTATAGAGTATTTCTATCATTTTTTTTATTCATCGGATAACATACAATCGTTCAATAACTTTTTACTCGAAAACGGTTAGAGATACGAAAAAATTTCAGGAGTCAAAAAAGTTTCTGAATTGAAGGAAGATATCAAAAAATGATTTTGTGCTGATCAGTGGCGTACCGCAAAAAAGTTTGATAGGGAAAAAGGAGACATGGCTCCGGAAATGAAAACACCCTGTAGATTCTAGTTAAAATTCACGACGTGCAATGATGGAGACTTTTGAATATCACAAAAACTGCAGGAGTTATGAAGAAAAACCCAATTTTCTTGGAGATTTCAACACCCTGTAGCTCCGTAACGAAGCTTTTGCGGACCCATGTTTATATGGACCTTTTTTTCTTGAAATTATACGTAGATTCATCCCCTTAAGTTATGACATACTATTATGTAACACCCCATATTGATGAACGAGTGTAATTCGGGGAAATATTTCCCGACTAAACTGTCAAATTTGACACAGTGCAATTATAGCTGGGCTTTTTCGCTTTCTACAATGAAATTATCGCTGTAATTATGCGGTAATTATACTCAATTTGCATAGAATTTTCGACAGGAGGGAAATTTTCGCTGTAACTTGGCGACAACTTCACTCTATCCACATAAAATTTTGACAGAAGGAAAGAAAAAACTAGGAATTCGACAGTTAATGTGGGAATATCACATCTCCAGTTATCCTGTATTCGTGTGAGAATAATCGTGAAAAAATGAATATTGTGAATTTTTTTCAGTCCAAGAACTCACCAAGGTCTAATCTTTGGTATTTTATGAAAGCTGAAAAAACTTATACGTTTTACCTGCTGAATCCACCGCATCCAAATTTTATAGTAGGTGGGATGAACCTTGACTATAAAAAAAGGATACACAGCATATCACGGATAAAACGATAAAGCCAACATCTCCACTATGTATGACAAAGGTAGCAGTATCATTTTATACTGTCCTGGCAACACTGTACAAACTCATTCAATATCGAATTTTAGTGACCAGCAGATATCGACCAGATATATTTGTCTTTGTATTCATTGAGTCTTCCTAAACAACATTAGTGAAACCAACTGGTGGCGGTCTGTCTTAGTTTAAAAATACGGGCCCCCAAAGGTCCAAAAATGTTCCATCTTCACGTCGCTTTTTCACTATAAAACCACAAAATCACTGCTCCTATTTAATCTATAAATCACCTTAGAGCTTTCAAATAACTATTCGATTAGTTTCATTTCAGGTATATTCAATAATTAATGCAGAAACATCGAAATTCTATAAGTATCACATATCCACAAATTCTGATAAAATCCCGCCGTTCTTCATGATAAGTTTGGCACCACTGCTCCGTCCTCAGGCGAGTGAGATATCAAATGATGGCAGGATTTACGGGAAGGCAACGTATCATATTTGCGCGAATGAATCTGCGGCAGTGCCAACTCTACCATTAAAACGGCGGGCTTTCCTTAGAATTTGTGGATAAGTGGTGCCTCTAGAATTTCGAAGTTTCTGCATTAATTATTGAATATACCTGAAATGAAACTGATCGAATAGTTATTTGAAGGGTCTAAGGTGAATTATAGATTAAATTGGAGCAGTGATTTTGTGGTTTTATAGTGAAAAAAGCGACTTGAAGATTGAACATTTTCGGATCTTTGGGGGTCCATATTTTCTAAACTAAGACAGACCGCCACCTGTTGGTCTCACTAATGTTGTTCAGGAAGACTCAATGAATACAATCACACCAAAATCTGGTCGATATCTGCTGGTAACCGAAATTCATATATGTACCACTTTTACGGTCACTGAGAGAACGTCACAACGTCGCATTATATGCTACGATATTCTTACTAAAAACCGAAACTACAGATCAGTCTAGTTTTCGATATATGGAATGATGGCTTCAGTATTTATTATCAAATGCTATGTCACCCTTTTTTAATATGGTCTAAACTCTAAGGAGTCATCCTTATCGTTGAAGCTTTCATAAAATGTCGAAGATCAGTCCGAAGCGAGTTCTAGCTCTATTATATTACAGGATTTTACTTTGGTAATGAATTAAGTGTTAGAAAAATTGGAGTTTGAACGTAGTTTTATATAACAGCTGCGTATGGTCAGTGTAATAAGAAATAACTCTTCTAACAATATCTTTCATTTATATATGTATAGTATAAAATAAAATATTTTACATTTTACAGCCTAGAAACCTAAAAAGCTACAGAATATATAATGAAAACATATAATTTTATGTACAGAAGCAACCACATAATACAAGTAAGTGTATAGACCCTGAAGATATTAAAAAAAACTTATTTATCTTCAATTGAGTAATATAATAAGAGATGTAAAATTTTCTTAAGGTACATTTTTTACGACTGATTGGACAGAATAACATGTTCATTAAAAACCTCCAAAATATAACGATTCAATCAACGCCAGCAAATCCTTGGGAACCTTCTATTGCTTTCACTAATTTGTCTTTAAGTGTCGCATAACTTTCATATGGCGGCAAGTCCAACCGATTAAAGCTGAAAACAGTTTTTGAATCAGTTATCTTATGAACAACTATGGAAAGAACTGAAATAAAGTATATAGGACAACTGATTATCTGATATTTTTTTATACAGTACAAGAGGGTCCGACAGCATTTTAGATAAATAACCTTGAAACCGCTGCGACACCATCTACCGGGCTGATTTTGAATCTAAACCATTCAGGGCGCCACCCAAACGCATGCAAAACAATTTGTATCAGTTATCGATTGAAATATATTCTGGGAGGATTCTGCATTTCTTAAAAAACTTTAAAGGTTTTCACTCCCAGTCTCTGAAACAGAAATAATTAAAAAAAAATTAATTAAGATGAAGTGCTCCTGCGAGAATCTTTGCACTTATTTGTCAGGAGCAAATTGGTCTTGAAAAAATTGTTGCCTAACAGTAAAACTGAAAAAGGAAATAAATTAAAAGGATAATGTAACGTTTCGGTGTCTATATCAGACACCTTCTTCAGACAAACTCGTAAAATCTTCAGAATTGTGTGTTTTTTCATTTGCAATCATTGCATTGAAGATTTTACGAGTTTGTCTGAAGAAGGTGTCTGATATAGACACCGAAACGTTACATTATCCTTTTCATTTATTTCCTTTTTCAGTTTTACTGTTAGGCAACAATTTTTTCAAGACCAATTTGCTCCTGACAAATAAGTGCAAAGATTCTCGCAGGAGCACTTCATCTTAATTGAAATTTTTTAATTATTTCTGTTTCAGAGACTGGGAGTGAAAACCTATAAAGTTTTTAAGAAATTTGTATCAGTGTTACTAACTCGATCCATTGGGTCACATGACGGATCTACTTGGATCACGGACCCGGGTTCTAAGTTCACGAACATATCAAGTTTAGGATTTGATGTGATAGTCGTATCAATAACATAACCAAATATTGTATGGATATATTTTTTCAGTCCCAGTTTATTTTCGGATTTTTTCTAGCTTTGCTTGCATTTATTGGATTTTGTAAAATATTTCTTATAATTTCTGTTGTGTCCTTTCATGTTTAATGTTATTTTTGAGTAAAAGAAGTAAAGAATTTGGCCTTTTCAGTCCCAGTTTATTTTCGGCTTGTCTCTAGCTTTGCTTGGATTTTTTAGCAGTAAAATCTTTCTTATAATTTCTGGTGTGCCCCCGCATGTTCAATGTTATCTTTGAGTACCTATTTTAAAGAAGTAAAGAATGCTTCAGCTTTAACACAGAAAGATCTGCATACAAAGTTATGAAGTTTTTTCACATTATTTACTCGGCTCATGGAAACACACATTTTACACTGAGCCAAATTCTCTTCTCTTTACATAATTTGTAGGAATAGAATATATGAAATTACTAAGAAAAGAGTAGAAGACTTATTCCCGCCTTTTTCAAATACAAAATTGAACTGCAGTGCGCATGCGGTGACTCTATAACCCTTCTCTCCTGTAGGGATACCATAAATCAACATGAGTCAGTGATCCAGTTAATAGCACCGTACTTTCCGAACACAGGTTGTATGTTCGGGTAAGGTAAACGAACGCGAAGGTTAGGGATCGTGTTAATCCGAGTAAGTATCCGAAAACACCTATAAAATATTGTTAACTGTTCCGTAAACGTCTGTGCTGAATGCTGTATTTGCATGTTTAAGTATTTAAAAGTTCAATTTCTGCGAATCATATTAATTTTGTGCATTAGGTTTATCTAGAGCAGTGATTCTCAACCTGTGGTCCGCGAAATGAACAGTCATAAAAGGACTTGACTCTTGAGACGTAAATTAATGCATCTGCCTATTTCTTTTTAACTCAAAACGTTCACAGTATTGTGTTGACGAGAACCAGACGACCAAACGCGCCTGAACACAGGTTCAGGTGCCGTATTCTCGAGAAGTGATATTCGAAAACGTATACCTATACGAACTTCATTGCGCGGTGTGCATTTTTGCAGGTAAAACAGGGACTCGCGCAATGAAGTTCGTATACGTTTTCGAATATCACTTCTCGAGAATCGGGTTCGGGTTGCCGTACCGTCTCGAGAATACGGCTCCCAGTCCGAATCTGGAAAAAGATCGTTTGAAATGTTCAACTTGTTTTCAGATTTTATCTCTGAAAATCTCTGTGGGTGATTCAGGAAAATGAATAGCTTATTGAAATATCATCCGATGATCATTTAAAAGTGATAAAATCTCACTGCGAAAATGTTGCAGATTTTTGGATAGGATTACTTGATGAAAATACACTGCTAAGTAAAGAAGCTTTGGAACTTCTTCTTCCTTTTCATTCCACTTATCTCTGTGAGGCAGCATTCTCAATATTATATGTCATCAAGAATAAACACAGAAATAGGTTGCTAAATTTGAATGCTCCTATGAGACTGGCGTTAACTTCTTCCGAGCCAAATACTGAGAAACTTTCAGAAGAGAAGCAAGATCAAGGAAGTCATTAACGTCTTAATTTAGAGATATCTACAGTAGAACTCCAATTATCCGAACTCCGACTATCCGAATCGCCGATTATCCGAATCACTTTCAGAAAAAAATTTGTGCAAAAAAAGTCTTACATTGACGGAGATGTTTGAAAAACAATGATTTTAATTTCTAAACTTGTACATAAGTACATTTTATTTATATTTAAAACATGTGAAAATATCGTGTTTCTTTCATTTAATTCAATAAAAAAAAATGCAATATCAAAACGTAGCTTTTTTTCTCGCCAATGGCAATTTTTTAAAGAAACTCCGATTATCCGAATATTTGATTATCCGAATGGGTCCCGGTCCCCATTAATTCGGATAATTGGAGTTCTACTGTATTTCGATTTTCATATATCTTTTGTCTTTCAATATCTATTTTCTTTTTTTATTTTCTAAATAATGAGTTCATTAGTAAAATTTTGAGTTCATCTTATTTAACCTATTATTGGGAAAATTCTGAAAGGTACAAGTGGTCCTCAGTGGTGAAAAGATTGAGAACCACTGATCTAGTGAAATAAAAACTCACTATCTGAAAGGTTAAGATCACTCACCAAGTATGCGCTCTCGGGAAATTGTCCGGTGTTCCCCACCTTTCTATCGTGAACAACTGAGGTCCATTACTTCCATAAAGTTCTTTGAATCCATTCATCGGTACTCTAGATGTACCAGTTACAAACTGTAACAGCCTGGATCTCATTTCGTTGCTGAACGATAACACAGCCTAGAAGAGAAAAAACATCATAATCTTTTTTAACACCACACCGTTTTAGTGCGGGAGTCAGGTGCAAATTCGGACAGTAATTTGATATCGAGAGAAAATTGGTCACATTTCTATATCTGTATTATTTCCATCTTTCTATCTACTATCCAAATCTCAAAGTAATAAACATATGTTCATTACTCAGCGATCTAAAACATTCATACATTATCCGCAACACACAATACAGCATAACGGATTACAGGCAAACCGCTTGGCGAAGGAGGCTCGCCTCCACGAGTCGAGATTTATTAGAATGTAACATATCAAACTTCTTCAAATGAACGGTGCGGGAACCACTCAGAATTCAAGCTGTAGATCACGTGTCGGAGGCCCGGCTCCGCGGTATTATTTTCGCTTCTAGGCGAACGAGGTTAGCCGAAACTGAACGTCTGATGGGCTCGAATCAACCCCGGCGATCGTGGATGGAGATCAGCTCTTGTTTTGATTCCCTCCCTTTTTATTAACGAAGTATTTATCCTCTAGAGGTCGTTGTCAGAGTGGACCAATGAGATCAGTTTGAGTGGGGATTTAAGAATAGCAGTACGCTCTCGATATAAGTAGGGAAGGGGGTAAAATCGACGAGGAGCAAAGAACGTCGGTTAAGGCCTGGTTTCGGTAGGCATGCAGCAGCTGCAAGCAGCCGCTGCTACGTCGGAGTGGTTTCGCTTGTGCAGCCGCTGCATGCAGCCAAACCAAACTATCGGCAGTCGCAGTGAGAATTCGACAGTCATGGAGTATGTACTTGCGCTCCATATTTTAGAAGAAGAGCAGAGTGAAATAATTCTGAAATTCATGACAATGAGAAATAGAAAAAGGCGAGCTGTACATTTAATGTATAAAAACAGGAGTGAGGAAGGTACCTTCAACAACCTCATAACAAAGCATCTAATAGATGATGAAGAAAAATTCCATAGTTTTTTCGGTTAAACAGGAATCAGTTCAATTATGTGCTACAAGCTATCAAAGAAAATATTAATAATGGTAACAAAAACGTAAGAACGGTTCGAAATTTTGTATATTAAATTGTAAAAAAATTTTTCGTATTCTCATACTGAATTAAAATTAAAAATATCAAAAATAAAATGCGTTTTACCAGTTTTTCCCTTCATTTTCGAGGCGATCTTTTGCCATATATTATCCTTTATGCCATTATTTTTATACTCATTGTGAGATACATCATATAAGTTTCTATTCATAGACACTAATTCTATCAGCATCATTTCCTCGTCCCGCGAAAATATATCTACACTCTGAACACTCATTTTTCACCCAACGTATGCTGCAGGGACGTCGGACAGACTGGTACCCCGAGCAGTCGGCAGTCAGGACGTTGCAGCCGCTGTTGCGATCGTGGCTCAAGCGAAACCACTTCTTCCTAGTTCCGAAGAAGCAGTGTATTTCAGAGCTGCAACGGCTACTTTCAGATGCAGCTGCATGCAGCGGCTGCACAAGCGAAACCAGGCCTTTATAAATCAGTCAGAAAACCGCAGGGGTCAGGTAGAGTCGAAAGATCTGATAAGAGGGTCATCCCAGAGTAGAGCCAAAAAAATTATAGAAAAAAGGCTTAGAGTAGCGTCGCGAGAAGTAAACGCAAGAGTCAAGTCGAAAGTGATATATGATGAGAAGAGTTAGTTGATAAAAATCAGTCCAAGTTCAAAGATAGATGCCTAAATTAACAGTATACAAATCTTTCAAAAGAGACGAGTAGCTGGAACACACAGTAAATGTGTAACCGTATATTTCGAGTTGATATAAATAAACTGTTAATAGTAATTCAGTTTTTTAACGAGTCAAACTTCCAATAATACCCGTTTAGATAACATAAAATTGAAAAAATTTTAGAATCACATATAAATATAACTTACCCTCCAAAACCACAATATCACAACATGGTGGGCATGATAATCTCCTTTGTATACTGTATTGTATTTCCAGTCTTTCACGTCGATATGCTGAATACCACACATCAAAAGTTCTAGTTCGTTTTCATCGAAAATTTTTATAATATTCAGAGGAACTAACTCACTGAAACCTTCTAAAAATGAGTTCATCTGTTCTTGCACCCTTCCAACGAACCGCCACTGTATGATACATCTGAAATAATAGTTATTAGAGTAAGAAGATGTTCATGAAATGTGATTCAATTTATACTATACTGCGCAAAAAAATTAATGCACATTATGGAAATCTCAAATTTATTCCACAACTGAAGGTTGTTCTCAATGATAACTATTTTTATCGGAATTATGCATGCATATGTTATCCACTTTCAACATTTTTCTTTAATACAGATGTTTTTTCCCAGCAGGAATAAAAAAAGATGAGATTATCAGATTTTGAATGTATTGGCTCCATTCTGAAATCAGTTCTTCTCGATAAATTCTAGTGATCAATAATTTTCTTCCGTTTTATTTTTTACACCCGATCGCTATGCAACGCGAAACACGTAATTTGACCCAAGAGGAATGTGCCCAAGCGGTAGTTTTGCGAGAAGAAGGGTAATACACAAGAATTGCAGAAAGGTTTCCCATACAAGTGTGTCCAGAATGTTGCAGCGATTCAGGAAGACAGGTATGAATGTCCGAAGACTAGGACAGGGTAGACCACGGGTAACAACTGCCATTCAAGAACGTTACTTGAGAGTTTCTTCGTTGAGACAACGGTTTACGACCGCTCGCCTCCTTCAAAATCAGCTTGAGCAAACTCATGGGATGCAAATTAGCACTCAGACAATAAGAAATCGCCTCGGAGAATATGATTTAAGGCCTCGTGTCGCGGCAAGTGGCCCTGCTCTTATCCCAGCCCATCGAAGGGCGCGTTTGGATTTTGCGAGAGAGCATATCCATTGGGAAGAGGCTGATTGGGAAAGAGTTCTCTTCACAGATGAGTCTAGATTCTGCCTCTACCATTGTGATGGACGTTCGCTTGTATACAGACGTCCACATGAAAGATATGCTCAGTGCAATTTCCTGAATACTACTGGTTTCGGGGGAGGATCGATTATGGTATGGGGTGGAATATCTTTGGCTGCTCGCACAGACCTAGTGGTCGTTGATAATGGAGCTATGAATTCTGATAGGTATCGCATCGCGCATCGTTCAGGAGTACCTTGAAGAGGTTGAAGTCTCTCGAATGGAATGGTCAGCAAGAAGTCCAGATCTCAATCCGATTGAGCAGGTTTGGGACAACCTCAATAGAAGGCTGAGAAGTTCAGAAAATCATTCAGCTACTCTTAATGACTTAGGAATCCAACTCAGAGAAATCTGGGAAGGATTAGTTCAGAACGTTTTAAGATAACTCATTTTGAGTATGAACTGTCGTTGCCGAGCTGTAATTAACGCAAGGGGTGGAAATAACAAGTATTAAATCACTTATCAGCATTCCAGTTTTTTGAAAATTGTTTATTTCTCTTCTTTCCATTAGATTCGGTGAAATCCTGAATTTTTCTTCCATTTAAAGTGTCTTGTTTCGTTCAAAACCTTCCCGAGAGAACATAAAAAATAAGTTATAAAGCCAATGTAGAGTTAACTTTCATTAAAATTGAGATTTTCAGAATGTGCGTTAATTTTTTCGCGCAGTGTAATTACCCAGACAAATATTATGAATAAAAGTGAAAACTTACTTGATATATTCGTCTTTGTTAGAATTATCTAGAGGAACATTAGCACCACCTGGAATGAGTTCGTGTAGAGAAGTCTGTCCAAAGGATTCCTCATCTACTGAAAAAGTCAAATCTAAACCGGACGGATCATTTTCTTTTATCCATAGCAGAGATTTATAATACTCAGAATCGACCGATTCCATATCTTTCAAGTCGATCGCTTTCGCCAACATCATCTTGTAGAATGGTCTGATGAAAAAGGCTGAAAAAAAAATTAGAAAAAGAAATTAGAAGAAGGTAAACGAAAATGAATAATTGAAGCATGAAATAATTTCATAAAACTCTTATTTACTCACCATCTAAAAGCTTTCCGTGATACACAGCCATACCAGCAACTCGACCAATGAATTTGAAGTAACTTAGATGTTCTTCATTACACAAACCAGAAAACGGATTGATCTGAAGTGTGTAATTATCCCTGTAAAAATAGTAAATATATGTAGTTAATTTGTTTTGTTTCAGTATACGAGTAAGAGAACAAAAACGAATACAATTAATCGAAAATGGCTTTATCGCTCCCCAAGGTATTTCCCTTGTAAAGGGTTTTCCAATAAGAGGTGTTATTTTGAATAGCTCGCTTTTTCGGTAGATGTCACGTTTGAAGCTGTCATTTTTTGACATTTGACAAGTAGAAACTACGCCATTAATAAAAATGGAACGATACATGCTTCAAGAACGCATTGAAATTATTAAAATTCACTATAAAAATGGTGAAAATTTGGCAGAGACGGTTCGTAAACCTCGAACATTTTTGGGTCGTCGTGAAGCACCTTGTCGGACCGCAATAAAGAAATTGGTGGAAAAATTCGAGCTGTTGGGACAAGTTAGTGATGTGAAGAATAAAACCCGTGCACTGTTTGGTGGTCCGGCGGAGTCATTGGACCTTACTTTTTCGAAAATGAGGCTGGAGCAACAGTTACGGTGAATGGATTGCGCTATCGAGAGATGATTAATGATTTTTTATGGCCGAAATTGGATAGAATTGATCTGGACAACGTTTACTTTCAACAAGACGGCGCTACGTGCCACACAAGCAACGAAACCATTGATCTTTTGCGGGAAAAGTTTCCGGACCATGTTATCTCTCGAAGAGGTGATCACAATTGGCCACCGAGATCTTGTGATTTAACACCTTGCGACTTCTTCCTTTGGGGCCACGTGAAAGAGAAGGTCGTCTACGCCGATAACCCAGCGTCGATCCAAGACCTTCAAGATGGAATTCGTGAGGCTATCGAGGACATAGGGCAGCCACTTTACGATTTGGTTATGGGAAATTTCATTAAAAGGATATGGTCTTGTAAGCGTGGTCGTGGGGGTTATTTGCCTGATGTTATTTCCACTATTAACGGCATAGCTTCTTCTTCATAATGAAATAAACATCCGATCATTTATATTGAAAAATGGCATTTTTCTTTGAATATCAAAATAACACCTCTCATTGGAAAACTCTTTATGTATACACTTCTGCATCCTTGTGTTAAAAAATCAGAGCTTCGACATTGATGGACATTTTTGCAAGAGTTCTAGGGCCTGGAAAAGTGAATTCGACCAGATTTGATTATTCTTAGAATTCAGCCCGTGTCTGGCAATAATCACGATATTTCACACGACGATTCCCATTGCTACAAGTTCCTACCACTGGCACTCAAATCGTTCGGAGAGTGGATCAATGAGATCAGATGAGGATTTCAAGGGTAGTAGTAAGTCCGTGACTTGAGTAAAGAGGGGAGTAGAATCGACAAGGCTAAAAGAACTTCGGCAATAAGTCGGTGAGAAAACGGCAGAGCACAGAGTAAAGTCAAAAGAGCTAGACGTTGAGAAGAGTCGAGAGATATAAATCGGTCGAAGTTCAGAGATAGAGTCGAGAGTTAAACTTTAAGCTAGATTTGAGTAGTCTAAATCAAAAGTATAGAAGTCCTTTGAAAGCGATGAGAAGTTCAGCAGCTGTAATACACAGTAAATGTGTAACCGTAAATTTCGAGCTGGTGTGTAAATAAACTGTAAATAGTAATATAGTGTTTCACACATGGAGATAGTATATTATAGAGTTGCCAACATTGAATATTACTGCCACCTTAATTGTATGTCGTACAGTCTCTTCTCTATTATATCTCGATGGCTTCACACATTTAGGGGACATTGAATTATAAAAATCCTACATAAATGCCAATATAACGCATCTAACATATAAAATTTGAGACTACAATTCTTCAAAGTTAGTCTTATTTTTCAATCTGAGAAATAAAGATTCATCTATAATAACAATGAACAAATTCGAACAATCTCAAGCGAAAAGTAATAATTTTCTACATACTTACATAGCCGAATATTCAAATAACCCGTAATAAGGATTGAACATTTCCTTAGATATCAAATAGAACCATTCTCTCGCTAAACCACCGTAGTCCAGACCGACCTCTCCTTCAAATTCGATCCACAGCTTGGTTTTCAGCAGATCAACCTTTGGTAAGCTGGTCATAATAGCACGATATGAGTCTTCCAAAATACATCTTCTTCGCACCTTGATCTCATATTTGTTAGGCACGTTTGTCTGAAAAGAAATGAATAACGAATGGAGGGAATTCAACATAAATCTCATTCAGAAAATGAATCTTTCATAGCAAAAATCGAGAATTACAGACAAAATAATAGCACACTGCTTTCCGAGGAACAAACGAACGAAAACAGTATTGTAACAACTTTAATACACGACTATTGAAAAATCCATCCATTACCATTGTACGTCTCTGTGCTCGACCTCAATAATACCCATTAATCCGAAGAGAATAATGAGATTATTATTCACTGCTGTCAGATGCTTTATAGATTTAGCTTTGATAGAATATTTTTTAAATTGGTATTTCTTCAGTATTCTAAAGTACTCCAACTAACAAATATGGGCATACCTTGTCAATCGGTGGCCAAATCTACTTTCATTATATCAATTAAAGCTTTTTTTATTACAAAATATGAAATGTGTTAACTTGACTTTATCCACGCTTGTCAAAGAAGGGTCTTGTCTAAGACGTCTAAAATAGTGTTCTCGCGGTCGCCAAATGTTGAAATCTTAAAAAAATATATTCAGTAGTCGTGGATAAAGTATAGTATGCTACTAGCGTACAATGGCTGTTGTTCACTCGCGAATTATAGCATTATACCTTCGTTGCATATTATACTATTAACTGTTGTTGAATAATTTTTGATTTGGTAATATTAATTTTGGGGAAACCAATTTGTTGATCTCAGACTATGATATCACTTAAGAAATTCTGATATAAAGAAATAGATAAAAAGACATAATCGACTCAAATAAATGAATGAAGAAAGAAGAGCATTCAACGTAATATAATTCGAAAACTCTCTATAAAACAAATTTTTTGTAATAAGACTATGATAACGGTAACTGTTCAAATGAAGAAATAGAAAAACAATAATAACACAATGAACAGATGTAAAAATTAATTTGATAATACTCACAGGTCTTTTGAGTTGATTTTTCATATACTCATATTTTCGTTTGTAATCTCTAGAGTAGGGTATAGCTGGTCCTGCTATCTCTGGGTTTGATAACCGAGGATCCTCCCATTGGGTTGTACGGGTATCTGAAAAACAGTAGTATTATATAAGGTTGTATACAGCGTGTTTCAAAAAAGGTGATCCTGCCTCCAGGTTAAATAGAAAACTGAAAAATAATTGGGGTTTATACAGTTAAATATTTTTCGTAACATCATCCGACTTCTAGAAAAGAAATCACTGCTCCTTTAAACCTAGTGGTTCCAATAAATAAGCTTTCCTATGAACTTTTACGATCAATGACCATTTTGAGAAAAAATATACATATCTTTAAGGATTTTGCCGAAAGTACTGGCAACATCGTAATGAAATTTTATGGGATAATGTTTTAGAAGCTGATATATCAATGAATTTACTTTTATGTTTACACAGTTCGTAACAGATAGTATTGAACTCTTTAAATACCAGATTTATTAAGCAGAATTTCATCAACAAAATTAAACTTTACACAAAAAACTCTTGTTGAATCTCGGTACTGTGTACCACTGTTGGAATTTTTCATTTGAAAATATGATGTAATATGAAGTATTCATAAGGGTAATAAATAATTATAATTAGAAGATTAATGAATTCTTCAGAAAAAAATACACTTATATTATATTCATGAAAACGAAGGACATTTTGTACACCTACTCCAATTTAATTCTTTTTATAATATTAGCCATTGTTCACTTTTTCTATTTGTGATTTTTGTTTAATTGGTGAATATTTGAATTTCGGTGACCAGCAGATATCGACCAAATTTTTGTGTAATTGTATTCATTGAGTCTTTCTGAACAGTGAAACCAACTGGTGGCGGTCTGTCTTAGTTTAAGGGGTTTTCGGAAACCTACTCGATCACTAACTCGGGTTGAATTTTGACAGCAAATGAACTGTTTATCTGTCAATATTCAAACCGGGTTAGTGATCGAGTAAGTTTCCGAAAACTCCTTTAGAAAATATGGGCCCCCAAAGTATCAGAAATGTTCCATCTTCACGTCGCTTTTTTCACAATGAAACCACAAATTCACTACTCCAATTTAATCCATAGATTACCTTCGAACTTTCAAATAACTATTTGATCAGATTCATTTCAGGTATATTCAATAATTAAAGCAAAAACGTCGATATTCTAGAGGTACCACATATCCACAAATTCTAAGGAAAGCCCGCCGTTCTTCCTGATAAGTTTGGCACCACTGCTCCGTCCTTCTGCGAGTGACATACCAAGTACGGGAAGGCATCGTATCATATTGGCGCGAAAGAATCTGCGGCAATGCCAAATCTACCATTAAAACGGTGGGCTTTCCTTGGAATTTATGGATATGTGGTGCCTCTTGAGTTTCGGTGTTTCTGCATCAATTATTGAATATACCTGAAATGAAACTAATCGAATAGTTATTTGAATGTCCGAAGGTGATTTATAGACTAACTTGGAGCAGTGAATTTGTGTTTCTATAGTGAAAAAAGTGACATGAAGATGGATCATTTTTGGAACTATTAGTTTGACTAATATTGTTCAAAAAGACTAACCGCCGGTTTCACAAATCTTGATTCGGCAATCAAATCGTTGATTTCGATGTAAGTCGATGGTTTATGTCAAAAATGAACTGAAATTTGCACAGAAATAATGACATTGCAACAATCAACTTAATCGGGGTTTTTGTGAAACCCAGCTTGACAGTGGATTTCATAAACCTTGATCGGGCGATCAAATCGTTGATTTTGAATTAAGTAGATGGTTTACGTCAAAAATGAACTGAAAATTGCACATAAATGATGACATTTCATTAATTACCGTGATTGGAGTTTTATGAAACCCAGCTTTAATTAATACAATGCATAGAGATAGAATAGTATAGAGTTGCTATCAATAAAATGAAAGTGGTATCAGATCCGCCATATTACTGCGATACGTCGAATTTTGACAATCATTGAATTTTTTCTAAAAATAGTGATTTTTGTACATTTTTCAAGTTAAATTGAGATTTCTTGTGCTTAATAAACAATAATAAAATGGTATCGTGTGCTGTATGGTTTTCTACAAGCAGAGAAGAAAAACATATCACAGGTAGGGATGAGTACTGAACAAATCCGCATTCGAAATTTTTGCTAGTATGTCTTGGTAATCTGATATCTTTTTATATGTGTATATTATCGCCTGAAGAAAAATTGTTTTTTTGATATTCAATTGACCTTATTTGAACAGGATTCCTTAAGACCCAACACGTCGTATTTTTTGGGTGAAATTCGTAAACAGAAAAAACTGGCAACTCAATTCAACCCTGAACTTTCAGCCATATTGGTAATATATAAGCCCCGCCCAGTGGTTCCATTTTTCCTTACACAATTGTATGTTATAGCGTCTCTTCTCTATTCTATCTCTATGATACAATGTCACTAAAATCTTGTTAATATCTGCTAGTCACCGAAATTCAAATATTTACCAAACTTAATTCTTCAAACCAAGTACCCAACTTCTGATATAGTCAATGTATGAATCTGCCCCCTTATTCCCCTAATATGAAATTTGGACTCAACAATGGCGCAAGAAATTCTTGCATTATTATTGACGTATCGATACTCACTATGATCGATAAAAAATATCCTTCCGTCACTGTGTACCCTCTCCTCCCACCCCTCGGGCAACGGTCCGAGGTCATCGTCCGGTTTCTTGTTGTACACCGGCACCTGAGGCTGATTGGGCATCGGACTGGCCCTGCCCGTTCTCGGGTCCACCCACGAGGTAGTTCTGGTGTTGTGGTCAATGAAGAACAGCCTCCCGTTCGGCGCCACCTGCACGGTCCAACCCTGGGGCAGCCCCTGACCCAGGGCGTCTAAGGTGGCGCGCCTGGTGGTGCTGGTTTGGGAATCCGTCGAATCTCTGCGGGAGGAATTCGTCGAACCGCTGTCTGTCACGTCGTCGCTCTGAAACGTCAAAAATAAGCACGTTATACCGTTTTACTGTACAACTAAAAGTGACGCCCCATTGATGCGTTACGTTGCGTTGCGTTGTTTCAACGGATCGACGTAAAGGGTTTTCCAATAAAAGGTGTTATTTTGAAAAGCCCGCTATTTCCGTAGATGTCACGTTTGAAGCTGTCATTTTTTGACATTTTACAGGAAAAAACTACGCCATCAATAAAAATGGAACGATACACGCTTCAAAAACGCATTGAGATTATTGAAATTCACTAAAAAATGGTGAAAATTTGGCCAAGACGGTTCGTAGAGCTCGAACATTTTTGGGTCATCGTGAAGCACCTTGTCGGACTGCAATAAAGAAATTGGTAAAAAAATTCGGGCTGTTGGGACAAGTTAGTGATGTGAAGAATAAAACCCGTGCACGTCGCTCAAGAACAGCCGAGAATATTGCTGCTGTAGCCGAATGTGTTGAAGAAAACCCAGGTTTGTCCATTTCTCGTTGTTCTTTGGAATTAGGCATTCCGCAAACGTCATTACACCGAATTTTGCATAAATATTTGGGTCTTAAGGCTTATAAAGTTCAGACAAGAACTCAAGCCGGCCGATCATCAACAAAGTCGTGTCTTTGCTGATTGGGACGTTGAAATGCATAACAATGATCCGGAATTCCATCGAAAAATCATCTTGAGTGATAGCCTATTTCCACCTAGGTGGCTTCGTCAACAAGCAAAATTGTTGCATTTGGGGCTCGGAAAACCCAAGAGTTATTGTTGAAATGCCTCTCTATCCTCAACGTGTGACTGTTTGATGCGGTTTATGGTCCGGCGGAGTTATTGGACCTTACTTTTTCGAAAATGAGGCTGGAGCAACAGTTACGGTGAATGGATTGCGCTATCGAGAGATGACTCATTATTTATATGGCCGAAATTGGATAGTATTGATCTGGACCACGTTTACTTTCAACAAGACGGCGCTACGTGCCACACAAGCAACGAAACCTATGTTTTTTGCGGGAAAAGTTTCCGGGCCGTGTTATCTCTTGAAGAGGCGATCACATTTGGCCACCGAGATCTGGCGATTTAACACTTTGCGACTTTTTCCTTGGGGCCACGTGAAAGGGAAGTCAATAGCCCAGCGTCGATTCAAGACCTCAAGGATGGAATTCGTGAGGCTATCGAGGACATAGGGCAGCCACTTTGCGATTTGGTTAAGGAAAATTTAATTAAAAGGATATGGTCCTGTAAGCGTGGTCGTGGTTATCATTTGCCTGATGTTATTTTCCACTATTAACGGCATAGCTTCTTCTTTATAATGAAATAAACATCCGATCATTATATTGAAAAATGACATTTTTCTTTGAATATCAAAAAAACACCTCTTATTGAAAAACCCTTTACAGGAGACGAAGTGGAAGGGAGGATGAGGTACTGCACCGTCGCAAGACAGAACATACTGCTAGAGGGGCATACTAGACTAGACGTAACGCAACGGACCATTGGGACGATGTCACAAGTTGGTTGAAGTTGGTAATATAATGGATACCACTGTGTAAATGCATATAAATACACCGGTGTTGATGAATGAATGAGAGAAACATCACGGAGTGATTCCTTGACGGGTCTTACATATAAACTTTTTCGAGCCACCCATGATGAGGTTCAAGCCTGAGAAGAATAACCCTAAGCAAGCGGAAAGACAACCTGTTTTAGTTGTGTTCCTCTATCGTAACAAGGGGTCGAAGGAGCCACCTCTTAAACTTTTTCAGTAAGAACTCTTTTCCATATTCATATTTTACACTATAAAAATTTGTGAATTCTTGTTAGCTTGTTCTATTCTTAACGAATAAGGTATCATGATTTCTTTTGCTGAATAAGTGAAAAGAGCTCCTAGGTGTGGTCGCAGATAACCTAGGCCTAAGACACGAATTTCATAAAAAATCCTACGTGACATTTTCAAGTCGCGATCAATGGAATAACGACGAAATGGTTTTTCCTGCATAGTCCCTCAGTCCATCTAGCTCTACCAATGGGCTAATATAATTTTAGATTTTTACATCATATCATTGAGTATATTTAAACTCAATGATCATATGAAGGCTTATCAGTTTTCGAAAATATCAAGAAGATGTACACAATGTAACCTTACATTATTTCTATCCGTTAAGATTGTTAAAAATAGTTATAATCAAACAACCAATGGTGGCATGAAGAATGATGTGAGCAAGTTAGTGAATGTGCAAATTAAAACAAAAAACTAAATAGCTATATATGCAGTTCGAAAAGTTAGCAATCTGTGCATATGATGGTGTGACATTCTCAAAAGCATCTATGAAATAGATAAAATATCATGTGCAACTAATTCAATCATAGAACAGAGTGTGTGTGTGTGTGTGTGTGGAAAGATCGTAAGTAATAATAATAATGAACGTCTTTATTTAGTGAAATCATACACATATCATGCCTGGAGATTGGAGGAGCACACGAAAATTTTCAAGAATTGGTTAAGGTGAAGTGGGGTAAATGTGATAATGGGGCAATTGTGATAACGGACTATATATTCAGATCAAATTCATTAATACTGCTGCCATCTATCTAACACGTCTTCAAAATTGCAAGCGAACCACCAAAACACTAGAACGAACGAAATTACTTGTCAGTATGGTTGTAAGGCACGTGAATATTATTTCTCATAACGTAACCTTAAATTTCAGGTAGGTACGTCTCTACTTTATTTGGTGTAAATTTTTTAATTGATGAGTTAAGTCTGTTTTATTATTTCCAGACTTATTATTAACAGTTTTATAATGTGTTTTTAAATACTTTTAACTCATAAATTGCGCTGGTGATTTCTTTTTGTATATATCACATTTGCCCCGCACGAAATGCTTTTTGGGGTAAATGTGACATATACATTTGGGGCAATTGTGATAATATGAATAGGCGTGGTTCTTTCATATTTGAAGTGTCTTTTGACGGATATAATTTATCTTAATGATGGAAAAATAAAGTTTAATTGAAATATAACGTTCATTATTATATAGTTGTTTCTGCCTAATTTGTTTTTACTTCCTTTTTGTTCAGAAGCTGAAGTTAATTTCACATTTTTTGGCGTCGACTGAAATAAGGTCATCAATTTTTCATGAAGTGAAATATTTTATTTCTGTAAAAAACAAAGTATTCAATAATGTAAGATTTTTATACATTTACCCCAATCCTTTCCAAATAACTTAGTCATAGGAATCTGAAAGCTTTTATCACATTTACCCCAAATTCTGGGGCAATTGTGATTGACCGGCATCATTTTTTTTTAAATTACCCAACATTTCTCAGAAAAGATTTCAAAGAGTAACCAGAATACAATCGGTAGAGAACTATATTGTGATCATGCTTGCATTTTTTGGAATGTTCAGCTTTATTCAAACTGTTACTTATAACACTTTGTTTATGAACTAATCAAATACTATATCACATTTACCCCACTTCACCTTATTTGCTTTTAATATCTTAGAAAATTAATTGTTGCGATCTGTTTTATTTCGAGTAAGTGGGCAGTTGCATTTTTTTAGAAAAAAATTTATATTATTTGCCTGAAAGACGTCATAACGCCATCTTTTTCATGTAATTTTTTCAATTTGTTATTATTATTCTGCTATATTAATTTTTTACAACAGCTATGAACAAACATATAACATCTATCCAATGTTATTCTATTGCAGAAATATAATTCACAGAATAAGACAATGAATTGTTGTTCCAATTTTTTATGAACTTTTCTTGGGCCGTTGATGTATTCTCCTCTAAATTCATTGAACTCCTCAAAGACAACACTCTCACAAGTTTCTCGCCCAAGGCATTCTCTCATTAGGCTCGAAATGCCAAAGCATTCCGTGACTAGGTGAATGGGGGTTTCTTCCTCCTCCCCACAGAACCTACACTCGTCAGTGTCCGACAATTCCATCCTCAACAGGTGCTTCCTGAGGCGACAGTGTCCTGTAAGAAAGCCAGTGAGGAGGTGTAATTGCTTCTTACCAATATCCAGATATCTTTTGGATCTCGCTGTCTCAAAGTTCCGAGGAACTTAGTGGAATGATCCATCCCTGGGAGATTCCGCCAGAGTTTTTCCCTCTCGACTTTCTCCTTCTCTAGAAACTCCTTCTTATAGGTACATTTACCTATACCACAGAAGGGTTCTGAGTGACATTCGTGCGCCCTCTTTGGCAAGTGTATTGGCCTCTTCGTTTCCTTTGATTCCCAAGTGGCCGGGAACCCAGATTAAAAAGACCTTATTTTTCTTGCCTACCTTATTGAGTTAGTTCCGGCACTCCCAAATCATTTTTGAGTCGATGACGTAAGAGTTCAGTACTTTAATAGCAGCTTGACTATCTGAGTGTATGGCTATATCGCACTTCTGATAGTTTCTTTTTAGATTTTTATCTAGACATCTTTCAATAGCTAAGATTTCCGCTCATACAGGAGCCTAGCGACAGTGGACACTTGGTACTTGGCCCGTATATCCCAGGGCCTGCTCCTGTAGAGGTTTTGGAACTATTTGTATACCATTTTACGCTATTTTCTTTGAGGTTATAGGCGGTGTATTCCCGTTCCCATTCCTCTCTTCTACTTAGCAATGTCCTGAAGTTTTCTCAGTGCTTACTTTCTTGATCATTACATCACTAGGGAGGTTCGCAGATGAGATGTAGTTGTTCAGAGAAGACCAGACTCTCTGATTATTCCTTGTGCCGCCACGTAAATGGGGCATTTATCAATTCATAACATATTTTTCTTGAAATAAACAACAAAGGAGAAAAAGGTAATCCTCAAAACATCAAACACAAGCATCTGGCTTAGACTCTACACAAAAAAGGACAAACGAAGCTGAGAGACACACACACATATAGCCTATTCGTTTTGAAGAGCTTCGTGCTCCTGAGTAAATCAAAAGCTCGAAATACGGCTTGTCATTGGTTGCGCACAAGCACTGGAACAGCTCAGGAGCACGAAACTCTTCAAAACGAATAAACTCATACGTCTACGCACCTCTGTGTTACTCCCCATCTCCCCGCCATCGTCCGTATTCAACTGTATCCTAAACTCGGGGTACTCTACTGACCCCCTTCTGCTACTTGCGTTGCTCTCGGCCGATGCATTGTATTCAGAATCCGTCGTTTGATGATGGTCAAGTGCTGACGACGACGTTTCCGGTTCTTCAGCCGCGTTTTCGCGATTTTCCATCGCCGCGTCGGTGTTTAAGTTGGGGTCGCTCTCTCCATTGGTCAGATTATCGACCTATCCACACGATGGCGTTACATGCAAAACAAAATGCCCACATGCATGATTGATGATGGTTGTTGGATGGCTGAATGGCATGGTGTGTTAGGTGATGCGTTGAGACGGTTACAACATTTTGTTAAGACTTGCGTCATTTACGGCCGGTATTATAGAAGGGAGTTGACCAGCGGTTGAGTTCGAACCGATTGTCAACTACCAATAGTCCGGAAGCCAGTAACAGATTTACACGACCAATTTCCTCTAGAGATGAAATGCATCAGAGATTAGTAGGAAGAAGCCTCGTGAACGTCAGCTGCTGCTCAGCCGGTGGGGTGAGCGGCGGCTACCTACAGAAGTTCAAGAAATGTAACATTTTCATGTTACTTTTTCCACTATAAAGGTTGACGCTCACTTGGGCGAAGAGGCGCGAAGCGAGGCGAAGCGTTGTTTTCCGCCGGAGAGGTTTGCACTGAATCAAATGGGTAGACGCTCACTTAGGAGGCGCGAAGCGAAGAGCCGAATCGTTAGACGCGAGGCATATTAGACGCGCACTTGGACGAAGCGAAGCGCTCGGAAGGAACGCGTCGTTTTCCGCCGGAGAGGTTTGCATTGAAACAAATGGGTAGACGCTCACCTAGGAGACGCGAAGCGAAGAGCGTGAATGATCCTTGGGGCATGTGCGCGACAAATTTCTCGGGGCGGTCCTCAAGTAGGTAGTCGGCGGCCGGAATCGGGTTCGTGACCCAAGTTCGTTCGGCGCGTTGTATTCCCCACTCTAGGAAAAATTTGCGAGTTTTATGAAAATTTCATACTCGAATTTTGTCATTGGGGAAATACACAGTAATTTCTGTATTTGTTGAAATGAGTTTTTTTTCAATGGCTCATGATAGTGTTGATTAGAATTTTCTCGATTGAGTTCTGGAAAAACGAATTTTATATACAGGGTGCGGCAAAACAAACAGTGCAGTTTTGATGGGCTATTAGAAAAAATGGCACAACCTACGAAAAAGTGGTTTATTCTGTTTGACTCAGTAGCTCACCCCATTTTTCCATTTAAGTTTTAAAGAATACATCATCAAGATGATGTCCTCCAGAAGCGATGTACTGATATAGGCGATTTCTGAAGTTTTCAACTGCGTCCTGGCACATATCGATCGGAATGGCGGCGATTTCCTCTCTTATACGAATCTTAAGTTCTTCAAAATTGTGAAAACGATGCTTAAAAACCTTTTCCTTGCTCAAATCCGGTGATCTCGCCGGCCATCTCAGTTCGCCCCTCAGAGGAAGGAGGCGCGCATGGAACATTTGTGATATTTTTCTATGAGGCTACCTCAAGGAAAAGGTTTTAAGTACTGTCCTCACAATTTGGAAGAACTTAAGATCCGTATTAGAGAGGAAATCGCCCCCATTCGATATGTGTCAGAACGCAGTAGGAAACTTCAGAAATCGCCTATATTAGTGCATCGCTTCTGGAGGACCTAATATTGATGATGTGATCTTCAAAACTTGAATAAAAAAATGGGGTGAGGTATTGAATAAAACAGAATAAACCACTTTTTCGTAGGTTGTGCCATTTTTTTCTAATAGCCCATCAAAACTGTACTGTTTGTTTTGCCGCACCCTGTACAATACAAACAACATTTTTGTATTTTGTACAACTGAGAATGTGAATTCAAATCTTCATGAAGTATTTCATGTTTATTTAGTGAATTATTTCCTGGTGAAAAAGAAGAATACATTTTTCGACGTTGTCGTAGAAAAAGGTATTTTTCCTGAAATCAACAGAATGAAGGAATTGGATTACTACTTGCTTTGTTTTTGTTAATCGGTTGAAGAGAAAATATGATTTCGTATCAATGAATTAATATATTTTTTTTTGTATTCCTGGATGAAGGTAGGACGACGAAGATTTCATTGAAATATTGAAATACTACTGCGGACTACAGAGTTGATGACGTGAATTACGGGAAAGCATCGCATCATATTCGTGCGAAAGAATCTGAGCCCCATTTCGCACCAAGCCAGTCCAGACCAGTCGAGTCAAGTCAAGTCGGATTGGAACTATTAACTTCGTTTAAAATCGTTTAAAACAAATGCAATGTGAAATCTAGGGCCTAGTGTGAAACTAGATTTCACATTGCATTTGTTTTAAACGAAGTTAATAGTTCCAATCCGACTTGACTTGACTCGACTGGTCTGGACTGGCTTGGTGCGAAATAGGGCTGAGGCAGTGCCAAACTTACCAGGAAGAACGGTGGGTAATTTAAATGTTCAAAGGTGGTTTATAGACTAAATCGAAGCCGTATCTCGGTGTTTTTATAGTGGAAAAAGTAACGTGAATATGTTACATTTCTGGAACTTCTGGAGGCCGCCGCAACTGACGTTCACGAGGCTTCTTCTTACTACTCTCCGATGCAGCTCACCAATTATCTCTCGAGAGGACCAAATTTTCACCTGGCTCCAGGACGACAAATTATAAATGCTCAACGACTAGTAGTGCCAACCGCAGAAAATGCAGCGATTGATCGGTCAGCCGCCGCAAGAACTGATAGTTAACCTCACTTTACAGAACAAATTGTCAGCTTCATAAGTTTCAGTACAATTCAGCGTTTTGTTTGTAAATAAATACAGGGAACTTTGATAGATAGTAATAATAAGTATAGAAATTGAATTTACGTTGGTGAAGTAGTGGTAAAAGCGTTTCTAATGTTGAAAGAACAAATTTCTCACTAGTAAAGGCTATTTCTATACAGAGTATTTTTGCTGAGGTTTTGATTTCTGTTTTTTTCGGATGAAGAAAGGTACGGTGTCTCGATTACAGTGGGTTGCCAAATTATTAGGGACACTACTATTTTTCTGTAATTTTCAGGTTTATATTAATTTTATGGGCAAATTATTGATGTTAGGTATTGTAACTTCTTCTTTATTCATTGGGGGTTTTTACTTAGACAGAAAAACACATATTTCATAGTCACACGTAATTGTTTTTCCATAAAATATGATGAACTAAAAAAATCTAATATTTGGTCATGCCGCCTTTGGCTGCAATTAAGGCTTCCAGACGTCGGGGCATGCTCTCAATGCAAAGTTTTGCATTGTGTTGTATATTGGGGCTCTAATGCCACACCCTAATAGGCGTTTCAATCAGTATTCGCTTGGTGGTGATAACTTCTTTGGTAACCTCACGTTTCGTGAGTTCCCAAAGGTTTTCAATGGGCCAGGGCAAAACCTTCACAATCTTGGCGGCCAGAAATGCTGTTACAATCCTGGCTTTATGGCACGGTACCAAGTCGTGCATAAACACGTATTCCTTATCATCAGGAAACCATTCTTCCACCTGTGGTAAGAGCCGACTTTCAAGCACTCGCCTGTTCTGGTCCTGCCTCATGGTCCCTTGGAAGATGTAGAGACGTCCCATACCCTTGGCTGAGATCACAGACCACACCGTGATGCTAACAGGGTGTTTAACCCCCACTAAAAGGCAATACGGGTGAAACTGCTCCCCTGGGAGTCGGCGGACGAAAAAGCTCTTATCAACCGAAATTGATTGTCGACTGCAATGGGCCAGACAACACCGAAATATGACAGTTGCGGACAGTTGGAGTCGAGTAATTATGATTTCAATTGATTTGTGGTATTCCTCAATAGTGTTTTAGTAGTAATAATGATATTTAACAGGTATGCTTCTCTGATGAGTCGACTTCTCAAATTTTGGTTGATAAGAGCTCATTCGACCGCCGACGCCCAGGGGAGCAGTTTCACCCGTATTGCCTTTTAGTGGGGGTTAAACACCCTGTTAGCATCACGGTGTGGTCTGTGATCTCAGCCATGGGTATGGGACGTCTCTACATCTTCCAAGGGACCATGAGGCAGGACCAGAACAGGCGAGTGCTTGAAAGTCGGCTCTTACCACAGGTGGAAGAATGGTTTTCTGATGATAAGGAATACGTGTTTATGCACGACTTGGTACCGTGCCATAAAGCCAGGATTGTAACAGCTTTTCTGGCCGCCAAGATTGTGAAGGTTTTGCCCTGGCCCATTGAAAACCTGTGGGAACTCACGAAACGTGAGGTTACCAAAGAAGTTATCACCACCAAGCGATAACTGATTGAAACGCCTATAAGGGTGTGGCATTAGTGCCCCAATATACAACACAATGCAAAAATTTGCATTGAGAGCATTCCCCGACGTCTGGAAGCCTTAATTTCAGCCAAAGGCGGCATTACCAAATATTGAATTTTTCAAGTTCATCATATTTTATGGAAAAATAATTACGTGTGAATATGAAATATGTGTTTTTTCATCTTAGTAAAAACCTCCAATAAATAAAGAAGAAGTTACAATACCTAACATCAATTATTTGCCCATAAAATTAATATAAACCTGAAAATTACAGAAAACTAGTAGTGTCCCTAATAATTTGGCAACCCACTGTATCTTTGATAATGCTCCCAAATCAATATACACACTTTATTGTTCAGTATTCAAAAATAAATTGATTTCATTGATCGATTCACAAAATAATAGAATAAAAGAACTATGTCACAAAAATGTTTTGAAGCACAAATATAAGCATGGATTTAAAATTTGCAGGCACCTGCAGTTTGTGTTCTATAAAGTGAATATTCACAAAGTTACTGGGTGTTCTTATGGAATTATGGTGAGGATAAAACTAAACGAAACATTCACTCTATAGAAAACAAACTGTAGGTTCATACAAATTCGAATCCATACATACATTTGTGCTACAAAATTACCCACTTTCCCCGTTCAAATTCAAGATTTTCAGATTGTTCACTTATCACAACATTTCTTCATTTTGTCTAATGGAAAGTCATATAAGGTATGCTCTGGTCTACCTAATTTTTCTATATTATTATGTACATATGAACCCAACAAATAATATTTCAAATTAATTCAAATTAATATGATACACTACATCATCTCAAAAAGTAACGAATCATTCCATAGCTAAAACATGCTATCGCATCGTAATAACCTCACCAGGTATTATTTTCGAAAATATTTTCAGTGACATACCTGACTTGCTATACTGGTAGTATCCCCACGATCACGATTCTGTTCATCACTTATGTGGTATCTCCTTTGGAATGTACGAGCTTCACTGTTTTCCCTCTGTTCTTGTTCTTCTTGTTGGGTGCCAATATTTGTACTAAAAATATAAAAATAAAGTTAGGCAAATGTTAACAAAATCATTACATATAGTCCGTTCACGAAAGTTTGAGCCGTCGGTTGGCCCTGACAATTTGGCATATTCCACTGTGTATATTAAAATTTTTGATATGTATCAGGATTTTCGTCCATGTTATCAATAATAAAAACAATTTATTCAGGAATTTGGACTTCAATGTAAAGAAAATTTAACCAAAAACATTAAAGTCCATATTCCTTAATAAATTGTTTTTATTAATATTTTAGGTTATGTTGTTTATTTTCTTGTCAGATTGATACACAATGTTGTCAATATTGCATAGGATTCTCTGATAACTCGGAAGCTCGTCGGACGAGGCCGGGTACATTTGGCAACGTTGACTTTATTTAACGTTATGACAGCAAATACTGCCAATCTCAGATAAATGAACAAACGCCTACCTTGCGCTCAATAATACGTGAACGGAGTATATAGTCCGTTCATAAGTAAAAATTGTTGAATAATATGTTAGTTCATACGTTATTTCTGATTAAAATTTTAAATTTTCGATTCACTCGATGTAACTTCACTTTTTGTCCAAATGTCAAAATCATTATAACCTATAAATATGTATTCTATGACTGCTTGATTGGTCGTAAGAAAAAGTAAAGCCTTTTTTTTCTGAACAATTTTTTTGGAAATATTTTGTTGTACAAACCTTGCCCTAGCAATTATGAACACAACAAAAAAAGAATGATCCAATTTGGAAAGTTGGAGAGAAAAAAGACTTTATTAGGAACACTCAAAATTCTGTGTTTGAATAACATAAAAATTTTATGATGAAACCACAAGAAGGCTGAAGTTTCGGTTAAGCTAGTACCTAGTTGGTCCCCCACGAGCTCGTCTCAAGCATTCTACCCTACGAGGCATACTTTCGATCAAACGATTTATAAAATTTTGGGGCAAATTCGTCCAAATATCCCGTAAAGCGTTAGAAAGGTCCTCCAGGTTATTGATCGGTTGTTCTAAGGTTGACAATTGTCTAACATCTCAGACCAGACATGTTCGATGCAATTCATGTCTGGAGAGCGAGCTGGCCAGTCCATCCTATCAATAGCATGATCCTCAATGCTAGGAGAAATCCCACTTACCCGGCGTCGCGGCTCAATAGATCACTGAGAGTTGCAACAGGAGTTCTAATTTCGAACCAGACTGTAAGACGACGACTACATGTTCGTGGTTTGAGAGCACGTAGGAGGGTACAACATCCCCGTTTGAATAGGGAACACCGGGTTCATCGACGGCAATGGGCTGAGGAGCACCGCAATTGGACACTTGAAGATTGGAGCCGATGTTTATTTATGAGTCTAGATTTCGTTTGGCCAACTCCGATGGACGTATTCTTGCTTGGAGGGAAAGAGGTCGAAGGTATGCAGAACAGTTTATGGTACCCACAACAGCTTTTGGCGGAGGTTCTATGGTATATGGTATATGTGTATGGGGAGGCATTTTTTTGAACCAATGCACAGAGTTGGTTGTTCTGCAGAACACCACCATGACCAGCCAGAGATATCACGATATGATTATTGAACCCATAATTGTTCCGTTTGCGGCTGACGTGGGCGAGAATTTCATTTTAATTGACGATAATGCCCGTCCACACCGTAGTCGTCTGGTTAATGAAGCGCTAGAAACTCATGCTATTGATAGGATGGACTGGCCAGCTCGCTCTCCAGACATGAATAGCATCGAACATGTCTGGTCTGAGATGTCTAGAGTCTAGACAATTGTCAACCTTAGAACAACCGATCAATAACCTGGAGGACCTTTCTAACGCTTTACGGGATATTTGGACGAATTTGCCCCAAAATTTTATAAATCGTTTGATCG
This sequence comes from Propylea japonica, assembly GCA_013421045.1. Taxonomy (NCBI): domain Eukaryota; kingdom Metazoa; phylum Arthropoda; class Insecta; order Coleoptera; family Coccinellidae; genus Propylea; species Propylea japonica. The sequence goes on from CM024240.1 coordinate 11,562,314, forward strand.
AAAGTATGCCTCGTAGGGTAAAATGCTTGAGACGAGCTCGTGGGGGACCAACTAGGTACTAGCTTAACCGAAACTTCAGCCTTCTTGTGGTTTCATCATAAAATTTTTATGTTATTCAAACACAGAATTTTGAGTGTTCCTAATAAAGTCTTTTTTTCTCTCCAACTTTCCATTTTTTCATTCTTTTCTCAAGTGAACCATATTATTAACTGAAAATACTCTGATATCTGACTAAATTTATAATCTTGGAGCGAATATTTCAGAAATAAATTTAGCACAAGTGATCCCTATCAATTGTTGAGCAGTGTAAATAAAATAGAATTACGCGATACCATATCAATATAGATAGACAAGTACCTGACGGTAGGTCTTTCCCATTGTGTCGTCCTGGCCAAATGATTGACATAATACGTCCTTCCGTTGGCATCTTGTCTTTCTTCCCAACCTACAGGTAACGCTACTTGAGATTCAGTTGCTGAATTTGTGAAAATTGGCTGCAAAAATTCAAACGCCTATTTTATCAACTGATTCTAGGAAAATATGACATATGAATATATGAGAAAAAGGTATTTATTTAGAACTTAAAGAACTGTGCTGGAGATGTGAAAAAAATCGTACTCACCATAGACCAAGCAATAGAGCTATCGAAAGGTTTTGTGACAAAAATACTACCTGAAATCTGACTGTGCAGTCATGCAATAGGTAGTTTCTACATGTTTTTCATGACAAATTCCACTCCTGAATCGTCTTAGGTTTTTTTTGAGAAGCGAAAAATAGCCAAAAAAATAAAAAATTTTGCTTTTTCACTTATAAAACGTGAAGTATTGATCTGATCGAGAAGCTGTCAAGGCACTTTTTGTAGAGAATTCAAAAAAAAATGAGAGGTGGCACGTCTCAAGCGGATAATTAGTTTCCGAGAAAAGTTAAAAAAAAATGGAAAAAAACATCAATTTTTCGAAAATTCATAACTTGGTCAATTTCTGAGATGAAGCGTAGTTGCTTTGAATTTAAATAGTTATTAACATACAATACTTTATTGGTGCACAATTACAAAGCTGTCGGATAAATAATTTTTGCACAATCGCAGTTTTCCGAATTCGACGTACTTTTTTCAAGAAGGTCGTGATACTCGGCTGCTTGTCGGATTTGAATTTCACAAAAAGCATTTTAAAGAAGAAATAAAATTCTTCAAATCGTTTATTCTCTCGATACCGACCGATAATGTTTAGTGGGTGAAAAACGGCGTCAAACAGGAGCAAAAAGGCTCGAATGCATCAAACAAGTCGCGGAGTGGGAGTCGCCCGCTATGCGATGCGCGAAAGATACAAGGTATACAGTTTTCCCCTCGCGTAGCGGGCGACTCCGACTCCGCGACTAGTTTGATGCATTCGAGCCTTTTTACTTCTGTTTGACGCCGTTTTTCACCCACTAAACATTATCGGTCGGTATCGAGAGAATAAGCGATTTAGAGAATGTTATTTCTTCTTTGAAATGCTTTTTCTAAAATTCAAATCCGACAAGTAGCCGAGTATCACGACCTTCTTGAAAAAAGTACGTCGAATTCGGAAAACTGCGATTGTGCAAAACTATTTATCCGACAGCTTTGTAATTGTGCACCAATAAAGTATATGTTAATAACTACTTAAATTCAGAGCAACTACGCTTCATCTCAGAAATTGATCAAGTTATGAATTTTCGAAAAATTGATGTTTTTTTCCAGTTTTTTTAACTTTTCCCGGAAACTAATTATCCGCTTGAGACGTGTCACCTCTCATTTTTTTTGTTTTGAATTCTCTACAAAAAGTGCCTTAACAGCTTTCGATCAGATCAATACTTCACGTTTTATAAGCGAAAAAGCAAAATTTTTGATTTTTTTGGCTATTTTTCGCTTCTCAAAAAAACCTAAGACGATTCAGGAGTGGAATTTATCATGAAAAACATGTAGAAACTACCTATTGCATGACTGCACAGTCAGATTTCAGGTAGTATTTTTGTCACGTAAAAAACCTCTATTGCTTGTCCTACCAAGTTTAGGTTCCAGATTACGAGAAGTCTGCAATCCTTTTAGTTTATTCGAAAAAAAAATACCAAAATTTCAGTCAAGTAGGTGAGGCTACACATAGTTCTAGCCAATTTTGCTCTATTTTCTCAATCAATACTCATTGGAAATGTTTTATTTATCAATTTCTGAGAGTATCCTGCAAAATAAAGCCTTCGTTTGGTCGAAATCGACGATTTTATTTATTGTAATTTGCCCTTGGGCTGTCAACCGTCGCGAATTGTGCAACGTTGCCAATGTTGCAAACTTGCAGTTAAATTTAGGTTGACTATTTCGAATATTGTTTCGAGAATGTGTTATCAATTGAAATGATTCATTTCGTTAGTATGAAAGGAATTATAGAGTAGCTTGAGTAGGTTACATTAGGTAAGGTTAGCTAAGATAGGAACAGTTTTAAGTATAAATAAGAGTGGGAATCACTCAAAAAAACTTATTTTCCAAAAAAAAAGATCTGGCTCGTATTAAGAGAAATGGCACTTAAATTATTCCATCCATAATTTTCAGTGGTAAAATAAGTGTTTTTGAGTGATTCCCATTCTTATTCATCCTTGGCACTGTTCCTACCTTAGCTAACCTAACTTGGGTTCCCCAAACCCATCCTAATAATAATTTGAAAGTAACTGGTTATTCGATTTGAGACATTGGCAACGTTGCACAATTCGCGACGGTAGACAGCCGAAATACGCCGAAAGGCAAATTATCTTGACTGCCGTGACGAATATAAACAATGAATAAAATCGTCGATTTCGACCAAATGAAGGCTTAATTTTGCAATATATTCTCACAAATTGATAAATAAAACCTTTCCAACGAGTATGATTGAGAAAATAGAGGAAAATTGGCTAGAACTATGTATAACCTCATCTACCTGACTGAAATTTTGGATTTTTTTTTAAACTAAAAGGATTGCAGACTTCTCCTTATCATTTTCGTAATCTGGGACCCAAACCATTGTATAAGGAAGGATAGTAGGCCAGCCCCCGTAGTAATTTGGTTTAACGCTTTCTTGAGCGCCATCTAGGTATTTTTACCACGTTCTTGCTCAGAATTTTGCCGTGACGTGGCGACCCCTTCAAACTGGTTCTTATTTTTGTGAACTAAATATATTTGAGTAGATGTTGATACAGATTTCTGCATATTCTAGTCAGTTGCGCATCAACAAGCACATCTTATATGCATTACATCTAAAAGGAAAGTAACACAGTGGCGTGTATTATGAAGGACATAAAAGAAAAATAATAAATCAATATCACTTTATTTGTATTCACATAATACATGATCACATTATACAAATCATAGAGATAGAATAGTATTCTATCTCTATGATACAAATAAATAGACATAAAAATCTTTATTTTTCACTTGTACATTATATGTTTATTTTACCTTAGAAACTGTTGCTATAAATACACTCATTATGCCCGTGGGCATTTTAGCGGGCATTATGGATCATAACGCCCGCTCACAACGAAAACAGTAATGACATTCACTTAATAAAATGATGACAGCAATAACGAACTTCAAAATATTAACAAATGCCATGGTTACTACTGAAAGTTAAATGGAAAAAAATCATAGGAGCAATCGAATTTTATTGTAATTAAATGATATATTCGTGAAAAATAAAATCTTGTATGCACCACGAGCGTTATTAGATCCTAACGCCCATCGGGCAACATTCATCCCTCGGGCCAAAGGCCCTCGAGCCGAATGTTTCCCTCCGGGCGTTAGGATCCATATAACGCACTTGGTACATAAATAACTATTTTATGTCTATTTAAAAAAATTCATTTTATGGATTATAGTTACGAAAAAAATCGTGGAAATTTTTAAAAACCAGGAAAAATTACAAAATGGGGCAAACATACTTATTACTTCAAGATTCCTTAGATAACTGTGAAAAATTCTTGTTGGTTCTGTTTTTGCAACAATCAGTTTATTTATTCTTCGGAAACAACAGCAGAATCAACTTTCTTATTTGCATATTCCTTCAAATTCAGATTGATGTTTTGGCTAGAAGTTTCATTCAATTTTTATTTTTTCATTCAATGGACACTCTGAAGCATAAAACCATTGTTTAATTTCCTTTAAACAATGATAAAACTTCGAATGTCTTTTCTTCAGATGTTTTTGAGATTCACTTAAATGATTAGTTATATAAATCTGTACCAAAAAATTTATTTGCATAAGTCATTATAATCATGCCGTCTCACTCGCTCCCACTCATATATACTGTCTCGCGCTCGCACCTGCAGCTAAACTACAAGCTTGTCTGGCAAAGGTTTGGCACTATCAAAAATGTCTGGCTAATGAGGAAACATTATCTAATTATTACTCATGTATTATATACAAAAATCAGCTTTTTTACTATAACGTAAGTAGAATTACATATAATTTAATGAACATTAAGGGTGTCTGGCAAGGGGTTGCCACTATAGTAAGTGTCTGGTAATTAATGACGTGATTTTTAATGATATTCTGAAGGTAATATCAAAAAATCACACTTTATAATTTGACGAAATTCTGGGTCTGGGGTTCACGGGCTCTTAGACTATATCAAAGTGATGGTATTTTTGGGCGAGTTTGGTGATAAACGACGAACAGAACTCAAATTGCAGTCAAAATAGCAATAATTCAAAATAAAGGATGAAAGTATCTCAGATGCCATGTATCTAACAATTAGTTAATCAATGTAATTTCCAAATTCACTAAAAAATATTTCCAAAAAATACTCCAAAGTATGTTATTCACTTTTTACCTGGAGGGGTAATAAACATGACGAGCACCGACAATAAAATTTCGTTAGCCTATTTTTTAGTCGCCTAGGTGTTCGAATAGTTACGCTCTTTCGATGAATACAGAAATGTAGATTGAATCTATTTATTTCCAGCTGTGAAATAGTATAATTTTTATTTTGAAATTACCAGAGTTCAACTACCAAATATATATATATATATATTCTTTTGAATTGAGAGCTAAAAAATACAATACATGAAACAAAAAAAGTCCCTAGCTGAGGTTGGTGCAAAACGGGGTACCATACTATTCTGTCGTATGATACCAGAGCACAGGGAAAAACCTCAGTAGAAAAAACCCTGCCTCGCCGTTTTTACAAAATTGAAACTTAAAAATATTCGAATAAATACCTTCAATATTTAGATACAAAACACTTAATTGATGCTCTTGGGCCAGGAGGGTGTTTTAAACCAGGTCTGGCGTTCCAAGTGATGATTTTCGAATCTTCTGTTCTTCTAAGACCGCTACAGGACCCTACTGAAGGGTAATCATCTCCCATAGATTTGAATAGTGGTATTTCATCCTAAATATCGAATTTAATTTCGGAATAATGATAAAAAACGTGTGACAAACTTATGTCAAAATGACCAAATAAAAAAGTATAAGTTAAACTCCAAAAAATCATGACATGAATTTTTGGGCAAGTTTTGTAATACACAACAAAGTACTAGCCGTGCAGTGAAAAGAGATATAGTTCGCAAGAATCATATTTCATAACTCTTAGGTACAATTAATGAATACAATAAAATTCAGTTTTTTTCCCTATATTGATGTTCAGGTTTCGTGAGTGGATACTTATGATAGCCGAGAAATATACCGAAAAAATTGCCGTTAAATCGTTTATTGCAATATAAAAAAACTGTGTATCCAAGAGCACTGAATCAATAAATATAGTTAAGTTTTCAAGGTAGAAAACCAAGTTTTTAAAAACCTATTTATATTCGAAATACAAGAATAAAATGGTACGTCCGAACACGATACACTCACACCGGTATGCCAGATTCGGAGTCTAAACTCGTCCGGCGCGCTCATCTACGTCATTGAGGAGCGGAGATAAAAGTGGAGTTATATTATTATTGTTATAATACCTGCATTCATGCCTAATTGCGCAGTTTTTGGCTGTAAGACTTACATAAGAGTTAAAAGGGATTCAAAATAAGGTACCTTTGCTATCCCGTCAGTACTTCATTATCTGAGGAAAAAATATTTTCAAAGTGTTTGAAAATAACACGGTTGCAAAACTGAAAAATGACGTTCAGATGTCATTCGATGTTATTCTTTGCTTGAGCACAATCCGTACCAACTTAAGACAGGGATCTAAATGAAGAGATCAGTTTTCAGAATATGAAGAAAAAAGTGGACAAAAAACTTTTCAAATTCACGAATTATAAGTAAGTTCATTGCAATTTCCCTAGAAATGATGAAAATATTTTCACTTATTCGAAATTTTTTAATGAACCTCCAATAATTTATTCTGTAGAAACGAATAGATACTTTTCACTTACATTCATAATTATACAATTTCATTGATATCTTTTAGAATCAACAAACAAGACATCGGAGAAATTTCATTTGAAATTAATTGTTAGTTAATTGCATTTTCAATGAAACTTGCGATTAATTGCATTATTCCAATTATTCTAACGCTAATGCAATGGAAAGGCTCCGCAGTGACGTCACTTCTCGATGCGCGTCGGCATACCGGTGTAAGTGTATCGTGCGTCTGAACAAGTCTAAGGGGTCGTTTATACTGGCCCGTAACATATTCCCTTAACTTATGCCCTTAAATTATGAATGAAAAACTTCTAGGTAACGGAATAAGTTAAAGTTCATAGCATGAAATTTCTATGTTTCAATTCTTAGGGTAAGGGAAAAGTTAAAGTTACGGGCCAGTATAAACGACCCCTAGTCTATCGCTGTTGAAACAAACAGATTCAATTCCCTTTATAAGTTTCCTTATCGGAATAGAGATGCTGAATAGCAATATGATTCAAAAAGGGAAAAACAAATATGATGCAATAGGATGCAATAGGAAAATGCTGAATTGGAAAAATAATGCATTGCAATATAAAGGGCTTACGGCATATAGGAAAAGATCCATTTAATTAGTAAGGGTTGAGATTATGTAATTATATATATTCCTTACCGGAAAGAAAATCCTTCTTTTACATCTTTTTTCTTTTTTGCGTCCTTTGCTAGAAATCCGTACATTCTAAATGAACCACTATTTCCTACCATTTCTAAAATATGTTTGTATTTTAATTTTGATCGGAAATTCTGAAAGAGAAAGAATTGATTTTGAATATCTTTCGAAGTCTAACCGGTAACTAGTATCTTCTAATAATTTGCAAGTTGAATGAATAAATGATTTGAACAGTAAGCTTACCTCAGGATAACTGTTATCAATTTCTGGAATACTAAATTGCAGGGGCGTAGTGACCGGTGTTCGGCGTGTTCGAAGAACACGGGCCCGGGCCCCATAGGGGCCCGGCCCGGGCTTGGGACGACTATACTATTTTTTCTTGCAGAATAAATCCTTCATTTTGTACTAAAACCAACTTATCTCCGAAACTCTAGTTAAAATTATCAATTCATATCAGAAATATGATTGTTATTAAAATTTACCACATCGCACACAAATGAAAACGTTGAATCAACAATTCCTCATTCATATTTATATTCTTCTGGTGAAAATTGCTATCCCCGTAATCAATTTTGCGGCCTGGACAAATCGTTCCGAACTCTTTGCATGAAGCGTGTCGCCATTCTGTTTAGGGGATAATTACATTACATTAACATCACCAGATGATCGCTTTATTGGGGCGGCTTCTTTTTGAGCGGCTTCTTTGATGTAAGATTCTTCATGTATATAGGGAAAATTTTTTTTGGACTAGGGGGAAAATGCGAAATCATTTCACTTCTATTCCTATTCTAGGGAAATAAGTACCTATTCGAATTTGAAAAGATGTTGTGCTTGTGAGTGTGTTAAGAGTGAAAGTTCTCAAAATTCTTGACTTTTTTCAGTGTTTTTGAATTTCTGGACTATAAGTGTTATTGAAGGTGAGTTCTATAATTCATCACGTGGCTGATTTTTTTGTTAGGCGCCTCTCTTAATATGAAAAAATGCAGGTCAGTCTTTGGGGATTGCTGTTAGAATTGAAAACTAAGTGAATTGTGAATTGTATCGTCGAGTTATCAGAATATTATTTTCAAATAATTTTCGGTATATAATCAAGGATAAATGTTCGAATTGGTAATTGGTCACTAACACTTCTTTATAAACCAAAAATAATTAGAAAAAAAGAGCCTAATAGCTCGACGATATAATTCACAAGTTACTTCGTTACTTGTCTCAAGAAATCTTGCTAGAATTATTTTCAATTATTTCTATAGAAAATGAAAATGCCCGAACATTAAGTATAGCTAATATTGTGACAAATTTTGCAAATTCGAAAGCCCGCAAAAAAAAGTTTTGATTGCGCTTTGTTTTTATGTCTTTTTTGTGTTTATTATATTAATAATACATTTATATGTTAATTCGGTTTTAATATTATTTTGTTTTTTGTTTTCATTTTGCTTATAGTTGTTATTTGTTGTAGTTGTTATTTTGTTAGTTGGTTATATTTATATGTGGAAGGTACCCACGTACTTTGTATTGTAACTGTTCTAATATAAGTGACAAAGAAAATGTGCTTTTATTTTGTCCTTATCTATTTTTTTTATTATGTAACCAGCAGGCAGCGCTGCTAGTGAGGGTAGGGGCCCGGAAAATATCTTGAACACAGGCCCGTGGTGGCGTTACTACGCCACTGCTAAATTGATGTAGGAATCGAAATCTTGTCTAACTCAAAATTCACGTCAAACACAATATGATATGTACGTATTTTGCACAACTGATAGAAGTGTTTAGTCTGAACCAATATTTAAACTGATGACTTATATTTTATACAGGTAACACAAATGTACCGAATCTGAAAGACGTTTTGGGTAAGCAAAAATTTAGACCATTGGAAGTGAATATGAATAATGTACACCATAATGTGTTTTACGATAGGGATTTCAGATAATTTTGAGAATACAGTAGAGACTCGATAATCCGGAGAACGATAATCCGGATATTTACTAGTCCGGATTGCCGTCAAGATTGTATTATGTCCTTATAATTCGGATTGCAAGACTCAATAATCCGAATTTCCGATCGTTGCATACGTGGTTTACGGTTCTAACTTGTCGTAACTCAATTTCTATGACGACGATCGGGCGTTCTTTTGGTATACATATAATAGTGCACAATGGTATAAGACAAAAAAAGTCAGACAAGAATAATTAATTAGTGAAATGGAATGGAATGTTTCTACCTCCAAACCATACAGCTTTGATACAATAACATATGGATCATAATGATATTAAATTAACAAAACTGAAATACCGAGAAGGCCTTTTAGCACATATTTTTTCGATCCTCGAAGACGGGGATAATGTTAGCAAATGCATTTAGAGCATAGATCAATTCGATGCAGTCTGTTTATTCCATAACTCATGGCAATTACTGATATTCAAGTTCTGAAAGATATACAGGAGAAAGCTATTGTTCAGCATTCTTTTTCCCTTACAGTAGAAAACGTAAAATATCTAATTATTCCAAATAATATATTTGTTTTATGGTTTCGATAATAAAGCCTATATTTATTTCAACCGTTTTTTAAAATTGCATCTTTACTAAATTGTAAGACGCGGCATTCCGGATTCCTCATTAATCCGGATCATCCCTTGCATTAATTGATCCGGATTATCGAGTCTCTACTGCACCTGGGAACCTGGGCCTCAAATGAAGCCAGTTGCTTTCTAATTTTTCAGCATCGCAGGTACATATCATGAAACTCGTGCATTTTGAATCGATATTTAATCTTCAGTATTACATATTGGAACTAAAATTTTCGATATTATACCTACAAAATATACATGTATCCATACTAATATTATAAATGCGAAAGTAACTCTGTCTGTCTGTTACTCTTTCACTCCTAAACGGCTGAACGGATTTTGATGAAATTTGGTATGGTGATAGATGATAACCTAGAAATTGTCATAGGCTATAAATAATCACGCTATCGTTCTTAGGGGGTAGGCAGTAGGCAGATAACTAAATTGAGTTAGTGATTGTAAGTCGTTTTTGTTGGGACTTTTGCTCTTTCACGTCTAAACGGCTGAACAGATTTTGATGAAATTTAGTAAGGTAATAGATGGTGATTTTTTATGGTTTTTGCTGGGAGTTTTGCTCTATCATGCCTAAACGGCTGAACGGATTTTGATGAAATTTAGTTAGGGGATAGATAGTAACCTAGAAATGGATATGGGCTATTAATATTCATGCTATCGTACTTAAGGCGTAGGCAATAGGCAGATAACTAATTAAGTTGGTGATTTTTAATCGTTTGTTTTAAAAGTTTACCTCATTCACGCCTTAACGCATGACGCCATAGCTACTGAAATGATTTTGATGTTTTTTTAACTGGGTGTTACTAAGACTTCAAGTAAGTATTTGATCACAGGATCGGATGAACAGAGACCGATTTAATTTCATTAATAGATGAAAAAATGTCATTTTTCATCTCCTCCCAAGTTTATTCGATTTATTTTCAAAACTATAGGTTATGAAAAGAGTGGTCAATACGGCGTTTGTAGAGAATTAATTAACCTATAAAATGAGGTATCAAACATTCTGATCGGCTGATCAGAGAACGATTCCTTTTCATTAAAAGATGAAAAAATGTCATTTTCCATCTCCTCCCAAGTTTATTCGATATATTTTCGAAACGGTGGGTTATACAAAAAAAGTGGTCAATAGGGCGTTTGTAGAGAATTAATCACTACATAGTATAAAACAAAGTCGCTTTCTCTGTCCCTATGTCCCTTTGTATGCTGAAATCTTTGAAACTACGCAACGGATTTTGATGCGTTTTTTTTAATAGATAGATTGATTCAAGAGGAAGGTTTATATGTATAATAACATCCATTAAATAGTGGAGAAGTATGTACTGTTATTTTTGAGGTTTCTAATGTGATGTCGTACCGTGCGAAGCCGGGGCGGGTCGCTAGTGTATGTATAAATTATGTATTGATATCATGAAACCTCATCTCAATTGATCATATCCAATCAGGCCTAGAAAAAGTTGCCAGAATGGAACCCAAATAAAACTACCTATCTACGTATTCGAAAATTTCCAGGAAAGATTAAGTGTTTCTGGAAACTTTCGAACATTTTTGACGTCATTTACTCAATAAGTTTCATAAGATACTTAGGGGACTACGAAATGCATTTCGTGCAATACTCAGGTAGGATGGAAACCAACATTGAACACAATCAATCATGGAGATTAAAAAAATACTATAAGTCTTTCAGGTATTTGTATTTCGCATGTACCAACTCAAAAAGAAATATACAGTAGAGACTCGATAATCCGGAGAACGATAATCCGGATATTTACTAGTCCGGATTGACGTCAAGATTGTATTATGTCCTTATAATCCGGATTGCAAGAGTCAATAATCCGAATTTCCGATCGTTGCATACGTGGTTCACGGTTCTAACTTGTCGTAACTCAATTTCTATGACGACGATCGGGCGTTCTCTTGGTATATAATAGTGCACAATGGTATAAGACAAAAAAAGTCAGACAAGAATAATCAATTAGTGAAATGGAATGGAATGTTTCTACCTCCAAACCATACAGCTTTGATACATCATATGGATCATAATGATATTAAATTAACAAAACAGAAATACCGAAAAGGCCTTTTAGCACATATTTTTTCGATCGACGGGGATAATGTTAGCAAATGCATTTAGAGCATAGATCAATTCGATGCAGTCTGTTTATTCCATAACTCATGGCAATTACTGATATTCAGCTTCTGAAAGATATACAGGAGAAAGCTATTGTTCAGCATTCTTTTTTCCTTACAGTAGAAAACGTTAAATATCTAATTATTCCAAATAATATATTTGTTTTATGGTTTCGATAATAAAGCCTATATTTATTTCACCCGTTTTTTTAAATTGCATCTTTACTAAATTGTAAGACGCGGTATTCCGGATTCCTCATTAATCCGGATCATCCCTTGCATTAATTGATCCGGATTATCGAGTCTCTACTGTACCTGGGCCTCAGATGAAGCCAGTTGCTTCCTAATTTTTCAGCATCGCAGGTACATATCATGAAACTCGTGCATTTTGAATCGATATTTAATCTTCAGTATTACAAATTGGAACTAAAATTTTCGATATTATACCTACAAAATATACATGTATCCATACTTATATTATAAATGCGAAAGTAACTTTGTCTGTCTGTCTGTCTGTTACTCTTTCACGCCTAAACGGCTGAACGGATTTTAATGAAATTTGGTAGGGTGATAGATGATAACCTAGAAATGGTCATAGGCCATAAATAATCACGCCATCGTTCTTAGGGGGTAGGCAGTAGGCAGATAACTAAATTGAGTTAGTGATTTTTAGTCGTTTCTGTTGGGACTTTTGCTCTTTCACGTCAAACGGTTGAACAGATTTTGATGAAATTTAGTAAGGTAATAGATGGTTACCTAAAAACGGATATAAGATCAAAATGATCACGACATCGTACTTAGGGGGTAGGAAGTAGGTAGAAAACTGAATTGAGTTAGTGATTTTCTTATGGTTTTTGCTCTATCATGCCTAAACGGCTGAACGGATTTTGATGAATTTAGTTAGGGGATAGATAGTAACCTAGAAAAGGATATGGGCTATTAATATTCATGCTATCGTACTTAAGGCGTAGGCAGTAGGCAGATAACTAATTAAGTTGGTGATTTTTAATAGTTTGTTTAAAAAGTTTACCTCATTCACGCCTTAACGTCTGAACGGATTTTTATAAGACTTGGTTAATATAAAGATAGGATCCTATAGTCTGTTCAAATGTAAGAAGGAGCTTTGTAAACAAACAAAATCGTTTGGTTTGCGCACAATAAGGCCGCTCGCAGACCAAAACGACGCGACCGCGACGAGATAGCAATTTCCAATCGCCGAGAGGTCGCGCACCTTGTTTTGAATAGGAGCTCGCACACCGGGGAGACAGCGACGCGACCGCGACGATACCTGTCAGATGCCGATCTCGGGAGACAGAATCTCGATCGCCAGCGATGCGCGACCGCAAATTGTAGTCGCCGAGAGATCGCGCACCTTGTTTTGAATAGGAGCTCGCACACCGGGGATACAGCGACGCGACTGCGACGATACATGTATGCGATTGATTTCGGGAGACTGAACATGTCAGTCGCGAGCCGACTGTATCGCGACTGAAAAATGAACTGGCTCTCAAATACATAGGTGCACTTATTGCAAAATTCTTTTTCATACAAAAGTTCGGTGAATGAGTATTCACGGTTTAACCATGAGTAGAATCATGACAAAATAAAAAAATACAATGGACTGAAAAGCAGTACCGTATCAAGAAATTGTGTATCATTTCCGAAAAAACTGATTTTCACGTTCGAAGCAGGAAAAAACTAGTGAAATTTTCAACTTTTTCACATTTCAAAATATCAATCTGGGGCCTATTGCACCAAAATACTTTGCAACTTTTCACTTTGCATTTTGCATTCTGACAAATTTTAAAAGTGAAAATTAAATTATATTGTACAACATTTCTCCCAATATTTAATTTCTGCGAAGTGATTCTCACTTTGTACTTGACTTTTCACATTGCAATTTTCAATTATGAATGCGTTTCGTGTAATGTAATTCATTTGAAAAGTGAAAAGTTGCAAAGATTTGGTGCAATAGCATCTCGATAATCCGGACAGCGATAATCTGCATTCTTTGATAGTCCGGATCGAACCGATCTCGTTATGTACCATATGTTTCAATCAACCGAATTTTGATAATGGTAATCATTCACATAATAACTTTTTGAGAGGCCTGTTTAGAGAATGAAGTTTTATTTATTCAGATGTTTTGCTTGGATAACTAAAAACATCCATATAAAAGAAAATGTGGTAGTCTTGAATTCACATTATTCAGAACGTCTCTGGTTACCATTGATCTGGATTATAATAGTGGTTATAATGTACAGGGTGCACCTTGTGTTTGCTATCTTTCTTATTTTGTATATAGATATAGAGCGTTTCGGTTTTCGTAAAACTGAAGGTTACACCTGATGAATCTCCGAAGCCCCTTTGGTTTTTGAGATACTGGGTGTTTTTGAATATGTCGTATTTACAGAAACTTCTCATATTTCTGCTAATTTATCGAAAAAAGGTGCAATGAATTTTTTCGTTTAGGTACCAAGTTCTATGATATGTTCCAAAATATTCTACGGGGACAATTCAAGAAGTTATTCGACTCAAATTCATTTTCCAAATGATACCTTCCACACTTTCATAATATTTTTCATTGAATGAAAAATCATCATATTCTTATCGATGATTGTGGAGGCTCTCCAAAAATGTATATGAGGAGTCGTAGGTATGGAAAAAATTGAATAAATAAATAATAAGATATTGAACTCTTCAAGTCCTCAAAACGAGTCTACGGGGTCAGATCAAAAAGTTATCAGGCCCCAATTATTTTTCTCCGGCTAGGATAGGTATCCAATACAGGGTGTCCCAGGAAGCATGTGACAAACGGATGTTATGAATTAATGTCATCAGTCTGGACTCATACGAAGATGTTTTAATCGCCTCCAGTGCCTTTGTTTGGGATATAAAAGGTAATATTCAGCTCCCATAAAATGATATTTTGAGTTGTGGTGCCGTATACGACAATATAATGAAGAAGCTTTAGATGGTTCAAAAGTATATTCTCAAGATGAAAAAGCCACTCAGTTTCGGCAGTGAGGAATTGTTTACTGTTTCGCAGTTACTGGATATACGTCAGGTTTTTGTCCTACAAATCTTGAAGAGTATACATATAAAAATTAAATTTATCAACTGCAACATCAATATGGAACAAGAAATTACGAGAAACATTATGGATCTAGAGCCCTTGAAAGAACTGGACAAAAAATCATTCATATCTGGAGTACACAATTTGTGATATATGCCAGCGAACCTCAAAGAAAATTGCGGCCACAAAAATTTATAGAGTAAAAAAAATGTGGATTCAAGATGAAAAGAGATTGTTCTGCGGGAATTTAATGAATAAAACTCGATATTCCTATGTATGCTTGGAAATTATTATTTGGTTTATCATTAATGACAATGGCTTTGTTAGATAATAATAATACCTATACCAGCAAATGTCGACACAAGTCTTGAATCGGGCAGGAGTTTCATTCAAATTATCCGATGGTTCACTTTCGGATATTTGAAAATATATTTTTTTTGTAAGTTGCAGGAAATAATAATATTCCATTTGCTATATCACGCACTGATATGTAGATTATGTATGATTGAGTTTATTTGTTAAAAATGTTCTCAAATGAAGTTCAATTATTTCTAAGAATAGGTATAGTATAGTCTAATCTCAAAATGAAAAATCAAGTTCATAAAACAAAAAACTCAAAGTCGTCTTCACACAATTTAATACAATAACTATTTAACTAAGACATTTTTCGAACATTGTTTATACATATGATCATCTTCAGATCAAACACAAAATGTTCTAAAAATATTTCAAATCCAAATAAATATTATTGATATCATTAAAATATTTTCAGAACATCTTGTATTTCAACTGAAAATGAATATACAGGTTTTCCTTTTAAGTTGGCTTATTAGACGTTTTAGGAGAACTAGTGAATTTTTCTTTCTGAAATTTTAGGTGCAGGCCTGAGGGTGAAGGAACTCTTTGCCTAAAATATTTTCAAGGCGACAGTGTTGCCACGTCTATCTCAAACGCATATCTACTTTCTTATTTCAAATGGACTTACCTATATTTTCATTTATGTATCGATTCAATACCAAATTCGCAGTATAACCCACTAAAAAAATTTTCTCTGCTATGCACTGTTGCCAAGTTATTCACAAATTCCTGAAACTTTTGGCATTTGCATTGCCAGTTTGGAAATGTCATATCTCGATTATTTTTTATACGAACGGAACCAAAATCAGCAGTTTCATAGTAAAGACTCAATGCATTCATGTGGTATATTCAGTATTTTGATACATCGTAAGATTTTTCGAAGATATTGCTGCGAAAATGTGAAACTCAAAATTGAAATATTTCGAGATTTTCAAATGGCAACCTCATATTTATTTCACAGCATTCGATGCGAAATGAAAAATGAATGACAGTCTCCTTTTACACTAATTATTTATTCTGGATAGTTTTCGAATGAGATGAAAAATACTGAATTTTTTCAGTATTTATAGTTCATGATCTATGGTCCTGTTTACGATGAAATGGTTCTATGATTATGGGGTGAATTGTTGAAGAAGATTTTATGGTTCAAATCATAAAAATTATTCGATGATCATGGATGTCATAGAAAAAAGTTTATTCATATTATTCAAACACGATTCGGGTTGTTTCACAATTCACGGGAAATCGTTATTCACATTTAGCAAGAATGACTTGAAAGAAGTTCCGAAAATTGTTAAGGCTTTCTGTAATCCTGGCCTTATGTTCACTAATTATTTATTTTTAACAATTTTTTCAAATGAGATGAAAAATACTGAAATTTTTCAGTTTTTATAGTCATGTTTAATGAACATAATGCTGTGTGATTATAAAGTGAATTATCGGAATGAATTCTATTGTTGAGGTCATTAATATAGGGCCAGGATTACAGAAAGCCTAAATAATTTCTGTAAAATGACTGGAATCTTTCTACATCACCAGCAAGTTCCTTTGTCCAAAAAAACATTCTCCGATCTTTATTAGTTCCGATATAAGGATGAATCCAATGATTATGTTTACGCTTTCTCTTTTTGAGATAAAAATAAGCCAATATTACATCTTCATCACTGCTTGACATTTTTGACAAAAATCACAGATATAAAAACACTGGATATTTTTTTAGTTGCCAATATAGGTAGCCTAGCGACCGAATATCGGTGTAGCGTTGCTTTGGTGTGAACGACCGATTTTGCTCATCTCCACGATTCAAATCGCATCGCGGTCTCGTCGCGATCGCGTCGTTTTGGTCTGCGAGCAGCCTAAAACTCCTATTGGTCAAACGGTCATAAAAACGCTTTCTTTGGCCACCCTAAGAGACTGCCAGGATTGTACTCGGAACGGACTGTGGATGGTACTGAATATGTAGAAATAGAGAAAATATTTTGACAAAGTGTATACAGTGTGGAACCTCCAAATGGAATAAATTAGATAAGGAATGAATGAGAGCGTGTATATATTTCACTTAGATGTACTGTAAGAATTGCATTCGTATAATAATATTCAGTTAAAACTGAACGATTTAGTGAAATCCCCTGGATTCGACTGTGGACGGAAAGTACCTATCCGAAGGCCCTCCTACCGCTGCGCCAAACTTGTTGTTATTGCTCCTTACGTTTGAACAGACTATAGGCACGGACACAAACTACTTTTTACGGCCGGAAAATACCTCATTCCCGCGGAGATCTAGCGTGATCGTGTCAAGAAGCGCATGACGTCATAGCTACTGAAATGATTTTGATGTTTTTTTAAACTGAGTGTTACTAAGACTTCAAGTTAGTATTTGATCACAGGATCGGATGAACAGAGACCGAATTAATTTCATTACACGTAATTTCAAACATTCTTTATGTTATTCATCGATCTTAGCAGAGTGTTCGCTCACAGGTCGATTTTAGGAAATGAAACCTCCCGGTTGGCCAAACGATTGAACTCTTTTTGCACCCGACTTTTCCGTAGCTCGTAACTTTTGTATTCTTTACGGAATGAGTCTCGAAGACTTTCTATTTTTTTCTTTACGAAACCAATATCGCATTCATGGTTATATTATTTACATGAAGCTTACAATTCTTCGTAGGCTTTATTCTCTAGTGTTCTGTTCGAATATTCTTTGCTCTTAATCATTCACAAACACTTATTCTTTTTAAATAGTTCTTTAAAATTTGTAAGGAATTCTTCTGAAAGTGGGAATCTTGCATGATTCTCTGCCATTCTAGACGCTCTCACACACACACAAGCGTTTTTCATGCGTTTCGCCGGCTATCTTGACGCTAAAATCAAACACGTTTGATCTTGGCGTCCGGCGTTGCGTCCAGCTCGGCGACTCGCCAGCGTGGCAGCAGATAGACATACACAGGCGTTTTCCGGGCTACTTTTGGGCGTTTTGGTCGCTTGCGGTGACGCTAGCTGCCAGAACGCCGAAAAAGTAGCTTGTGTATGGGCCGCATTAGTGAGTACAATTTTTTTTCACATCTCCAACACGATTCTTTTAGTTCAAAATAATTACCGAGAAAAATATAACTTACAGCAACACTTTCTTCTCTTCCATCATGTATGATCTCCCATTCCCTCTCAGTTGAATCTATAGAACTTTCTCCAGATGGGGTTGCTAATTCTGGACTGTCAGGAAAGAGAGCATGGTAAATTTCCAGATATCCCTTAACTCTTGATCTGGCACTGAAAAATACAATTCTCATTCTTAAGGTCTAATGAACAGCGAAATCAACATCGAAAATGGGTGATCGCAAACTTTAAATGAGCGAGATGTGCTTTTGAATCGGTGAAGAAGAAAAACCAATGAGATAGTAGTTTAGTGATTTGCAAAAATATTCAAAATTTTTATTTGATATCATAAATATATAGTTCATCCAAGAGTTATTGATATCGAAGTAGGCCATAAACTTTTCTATATAGGCCGTCGCTTGGCCTTGACAATTTGGCATATTCCACTGTGTATATTAAAATTTTAGGTTATGCTGTTTATTTTCTTGTCAGATTGATAGGCAATGTTGTAAATATTGTTTAGAGTTCTCCGATAACTCACAAGCTAGTTGGATGAGGCCGGGTACATTCAGCAACGTTGAACACCTACTATGCGCTCAAACTTTCGTGAACGGACTATATAGTCCGTTCACGAAAGGTTGAGCACATAGCAGGCGTTTCTTTATTTATCTGAAGTTGACAGTATTTACTGTAATAAAGAAAAATAAAGTCAACGTTGCCGAATGTACTCCGCTTCGTCCGACGAGCTTGCGAGTTATCAGAGAACTCTATGCAATATTGACAACATTGCGTATCAATCTGACAAGAAAATAAAGAACATAACCTAAAACTTCAATATACACAGTGGAATATGCCAAATTTCCATGGCCAACCGACGGCTCCACCTTTCGTGAACGGAGTATACATATTGGGTTTGTCACAAATAACATCGTTTTTATGTCAAATGATAGTGCTCAGGTTATATTAGAGACAATAATTTGACCTTAAAGGAATAAAATTAATATTCTGCTGTCAGATATTCTTGCACAGCGCACCCTAACGTCAGGATAACGAAGTTTACCTAATCTCAAATTATGTTACATAATATCTGAACAAAAGCGACATACAGTGAATCTATCATTATTTTTGAACATCTCAGATCAATCCAATCATTGATTCAAACATAATTCAATGGTTTGAGTCAAAAATTAACAGAAATAATAATATTTCATTAAAAAACGTGATTAGAACCCATGGTTGAAGTTAAATTGTGTTTAATGCAGGTCTGTCAAAGAGCCAAAATAATCCAGTTAAAAAATTGAAAAATTTGTATATTTATTGCGAACAGAAATATTTCACAAAAAAGCAATGGTCCCAAGGAATTTTTTGCAAGGTATAAACAAACACCTTTGGGAAAATAAAATCATAATAGCCCTTTCTGAATTTTGTTAGAGATATTAATGAAATAAAATATCTAGAAATGAAGTTTTCGTGCATAGGGTCATTTTTGCTTTCAATTCTTTCATTTTCTGAAGAAAGAACTAGAAAATTATTGAACTGATTGAATCTACAGTGGAACTTCCCTATAACGAACGTCTGTATAACGAATTTCGTACAAGACATTGCACCTTAAATCCAAATTCCATGTTAAAAGTACCCTCTAAAACGAAGTAAATTCTCTCTATAACGAAATATCCAAACAACATCAATCTTTGAATGGATATTGCTAAGAAGGTATAAGGGTGGGTTTTTTCCTCAATTGTTCTTACGTTATAAATCCCGACCTTAAACTAAATCATTACGGCAGGCAGAGAGATCCTTCTGAAACAGTTTTAAATACACCCCTGGCTGTTTGGTTTCAATCTAACCATTACGCTAGTGTGAGAAGTTGTGCAAAAATGTCTGAAATCAAGCGCTTAAATTTGAATGATAAATTTAAATTTATCAGTGAAGTCGACCGCGACTTTGCCTACTAAAGAAACCAATTTTCTGTGTAAGGAAATTTCTTTATAACGAATTTTTTTGAAGATTTATCGCTTTCGTTATAGGGAAGTTACACTGTATTATTGCAGACAGAATTATTTCATGGAAAAGCAATGATGCTAAGAAAATTTTTTGCAAATTATGAACAAACACCTTTGGAAAAATAAACTCATAATAGTAATACTGAACTTTGTTTGAGATATCAATGAAATAAATAATCTAGAGATGAAGTATTGATGAATAGGGTTATTTTTATCTCAATTCTTTTTTTTCAGGGAAAAGAACCAGAAAATTATTCAACCGATTGAAACTATTTCGAAAAATCAACAAAATATTTAAGCCTTAATTCACATGCATAAAATAAATAGTATGAGTTAGTTGAGAACACAATAAATAACATACACTCTTTCATTCACACCATTCAGTAAATTAGCAAATCAATTAACACGATAGTTTATGATATCAGATAAAAAGAACAATTTTTATATTGTTCAAAAGTGTAGAATATGTTATTGATGTAGTCATGACATATTATGTAAAAACTTGCAATTAATTCAGGCTTGAGACAACTGAAAAATAATTTACCTTCTAGGCTTCAGTAAATATTTAATTGGTGGAATGACTCGATTTTCTGTCTCTTTAGGCAACGACATTAGATTTATTTCAACCATTCCAAGGAAATCATCTCTCGTTAATCTATTCTCATCAAATACTTGAAGTATTAATTTATGCTCAGTTGGTTTTACCTACATGAAAATTAAAATATTCAAACTGGAAAAACAAAGTATAAAACACTCACGCTAAATACAAATTCCTCGTTCCATTCTGGATTAAGAGTCTAGAATAAATGGAAAACATTTAGAATCATTCTTTTCAAATTTTTTAAATTCTGTTACCTTTTTTTTGGTTTTGTAAGAACTGCATCAATGGTTTCATCTCCACTTATCGTGTTCAAATCTATTCTGACGTAAGGATCACTACAACATAAGTAGGTTTATATACTTCATGAAATATAAGGCACATTTAGCTCACCTTGCTCCAAATATATCTTTTTTCATTAGTCCTTTGCCTCTTATAATTCTGAGTCTAACTTTGCTAGTTGGTTCCTCAGTCTAAAATTTATCAGATTTATTATATTTATTAGCATTGCATGAATATATATGACTCTCGTAATGTGGGGTGTGAATGTTATTTGATAATTAACGATTATCAAGGTCCTGGGTATCACAATATTTGAACCCCATCAAATCTGGTTAATGTAAATACCAAATGTCAGATGAAATGATAAATGCATATACTCACATATCCATCTACTCCTACTTGTGGATAATATCCATATATTCTATCTGAAGCCATGTGAAACTATTTAATTTTCGAAAATAGAATTGACTTTAAATAAATCCAAAATATTAGGTATCACAGTTTATAAATTAATTTCCACCACTGACATTTTACCTCAGGGTAATCCGTCACAAGTCACAACACAACATCGAACATCGAATATTTGGCGTTTATCGAATAAGTTTTCACTTTTTTCTTTGTGTAAAATAGTATTGGTAAGCGTTCATTATACGTGAAATTACTTTTTTTATGATTACTCCTGGTATATTTGGACTTTGAAAAGTAAAATGATAGTCCTTTTGGAATTTCCAAAATAATTTGTTATTGTTATGTGTTACCGAGATGTAACGTGTGTTACAGATAGAACAGTTTTGTAACTGTTGTTATGGTAATATTTTTCATGTAATCTTCGGAACAAGAAACGAATGATTTTCAAAAAACGCTGCTTATTTGCAAGAGTTGACTCAGAATCCATGAAATATTTTATTTTCATGAAAGAAATTCTAAAATTCAACTAATCAACGAATAAAACTTTCAAGATTTTCGATCACCTTTATATTGCTGTTACGAAATGTAACGATATTCCTTCTTAAATGTTACAGTTTCTTGAAGCTGTCAGACAATTATGGTCATATGATTTACGTCAAGATTGTCAATAATTATCAAAAACAGAACCATAGATCGATTTATTATATTATTATATTTATATGTTCTGTGGATCGAACTTGATCTGGAAATCTGTTATAAAATAATCCACATCACATGAGATATGAGAACGTTGAACTTGATTAACTGAAATAAGCAATTAAGAAAAGTTTTTCCCAATTTGAACACATATTTACTTTAACGTAACCTTTTTTCCTTGACCTTACTTCATCTGATTTTCAACTAATACAGAATGCACCTCTTAAATGCTGAAAACCTTTATGTTATTGACAATATTTTTATTTTAATTGATTAAAGAATAGAACTGGTGGTGGTAAAAAATGATTTCTCTGAAATCCCGTGTCCTTGTATTAGATGAGTAATACGAGCAGAGTGATAGGCATAGGAATTGGTTCTCTGTTCGTAGGGAATTCCATTTTTATTGTAATTAGGAGAAATCACTTTGTGATTTAACCTGAAACTGCCTCCTCACTGTTGATATTAGATAAAATAGATTAGCAAAGTTACCTTATTGATGATCATTTAAAGAATAATTCAATTCCACAACGCGGTCAGCTAAGTATCTTTCAAAATGGGTAAAGAAGGCAAAAAAGAAAAGAGTAAAAAGAATGAGATGAATAAAGATCTATTAAACATAGTTCAAATTTTCGAAATTGTTTTCGTCGGTTTGATACTTTATTTGGTAGCCACTAGTGAAATAGTTATTATGAGTTTCCATGTGTTTTTGTTGAATGTAGGGGTAAGTATATATATTTCTATCCTATATTTTAGGCTGTATTTACTTAAGTTATTAATTCATAAATGTAAAGGCATAAAATAGATCGACAGTAGGTTTTACCTCATTAAAAGACCTTTATGCATATTTCCAAAATATTTTTTCTGTGCACTCAGTAGTTCCAAATATCAAAAAATTAAAAAAAAAGCTCTGAGCAGGTGCTTTTCAGCGCTTGTTCATTGTGGAGCAATATACCTAGCTATCACCTGAAAATTTTGCATTATCATTCACTTCGCCAATTAACATCTTAAAACTCGATTTAATTTCAATCTAAGTGTTTATTTCATGGAAATACAGTGTAACTTCCCTATAACGAAAGCGCTAAATCCGCAAAAAAAATTCGTTATAAAGAAATAATTTCGTTAAACAGAAAGTTTGTTTCTATAGTCGGTAATGTCGCGGTCGACTTCACTGATAAATTTAAGTTTATTATTCAAATTAAAGCACTTCCTTTTTTCTTTGCCCGCCGTAATGATTTAGATTAAGGTCGGGATTTATTACGTACGTCCGGAAAAATTTCGGAAAAACCCACCCTTATACCTTCTTACCTATACCCATTGAAAGAGTTGAATATTTCGTTATAGAGAGAATTTACTTCGTTTTATAGTGTGTTTTTAACATGGAATTTGGATTCAAGGTGCAATGTCTTTTACGAAATTCGTAATATACAGACGTTCGTTATAGGGAATTTCCACTGTATTAGAATGTTTGTGATTATGCGATCCTTTTGAAATTTTGCATGAACATTCAGTTTATCAATCTTCATTCACAAAATAAATTTCACTCGAATCGGATATTTTTTTTTAATGGAAATATAAAGATTCGTCTTTTCAATATTCCAATTGAATTTTCTATGGTTCTGTTAACACAAAATTTCATTTCGATTGGGTTCGTTTTGAGAAATTGAGGAACAAAAATTTTGAATGGACATATTTCGTGGAGAACCTGTACAATTTGTAAAATGAGCGCTCAAAAATATCGATAAAAGCAGTGAGTGGTGACTCGGCATATATACTCGTTAGATCATAAACGTGTAGATAGACAATAGATAGAAGATTATTATTATTAATTCTCTATCTACGAGATATCCAGATCATTCTTCAGATTCTCATCTTTTCACGTCGCCAAAACAAGTTGTTTGTCTTTATAAAACATATTTTTTTGAGTACTGATCTATACACTTTATGCATAATATTTCAATCATCACTATACTTCACCTCTGAATTCAAGTAAACTTTTTCCTCTGAGATCAAAACTAATCATACATCGAAAATATTCATTTATTTAAAGAGCTGAAGTTTTTAAGATGCTTTTAGGCTTTCGTTAAAAAAATTCTCAACAACAAATTTGATTTTTTGCTGTATAGTCTGTTCACGAAATGTTGAGCCGTCGGTTGGCCATGGAAATTTGGCATATTCCAGTGTGTATATTGAAATTTTAGGATATGTTGTTTATTTTCTTGTCAGATTGATAAGCAATGTTGTCAATATTGCACAGAGTTTTCTGATAACTCGCAAGCTCGTCGCACGAGGCCGGGTACATTCGGCAACGTTGACTTCATTTTAAGTTATGACAGTAAATACTGCCAACTTTAGATAAATAAACAAACGCCTACTATGCGCTCAAACTTTCGGTGAACGGACTGTATGTTCTTTTCATTTACAGAATTATAGTCCGCTCACGAAAATTTCACAGCATAGTAGACGTTTGTTTCTTTATCTGAAGTTGGTAGTATTTGCTGTCATAACGTAAAATAAAGTCAATGTTGCCGAATGTACCCGGCCTCGTGCGACGAGCTTGCGAGTCATCAGAGAACTCCATGTAATATTGACAACATTGCGTATCAATCTGACAAAAAAATAAACAACATAACCTAAAATTTTAATATACACAGTGGAATATGCCAAATTTCCATGGCCAACTGACGGCTCAACCTTTCGTGAACGGACTCTGCTTGATACGCTGAGTTATCTACAATATATCTAACACTAATTTATCTATACAGTAACTAACACTAGCTTATTTACACACTTGCAGATTTATATTCACTCTGAAACAGTTCTGTACAAAGCGCACTATCACAACTGATTTCTAACTATGACCAACGCACGCGTCTCTATAAACGAGCACGGTCCTGTTATGTCTAGACCACAGTATAGACACTAAGTCTATAGTGTCTATACTGTGGTCTAGACTAGTCGAGAGTATTCCAGACGCGGTCAAGTTGCCCGAACGATGCGAACGTTCCTGAACGGCAGGGCCGCATTCAGGGGGAATTCGCACGTTAAAATACTTTATATGATGGTGATGAAGAAACCATAAATCAAAACAGTGAGCTATTGTAATAATTCTATTCATTCACGAATAGAATCTTAAATCTACAGTGAAAATTTCAAGGTTTGGAGTTGTCCATTTCGGATGTTTATCAGGGCTTTCTTAAATTCTCTTTCTCTTTGGGTAAAAAACGTTATATAGTCCGTTCACGAAAGGTTGAGCCGTCGGTTGGCCATGATAATTTGACATAATTATTCCACTGTGTATATTAAAATTTTAGGTTATGATGTTTATTTTCTTGTCAGATTGATACGCAATGTTGTCAATATTGCATAGAGTCGTCTAATAACTCGCAAGCTCGTCGGACGAGGCTGGGTACATTCGGCAACATTGAATTTATTTTACGTTATGACAGCAAATACTGCCAACTTCAGATAAATAAAGAAACGCCTACTATGTGCTCAACCTTTAGTGAACGGAGTATATGTATTTCAGGAATCTCCAATAATTATGCCATAAAGACTTTCATTCAATTTTTTTCTAGTGGATGCTATTGATGGTGCAAGGCTTATTAGTTTTCAGAACTATCAATCCAATAATAAGGAAGCTCTTAGGAAAAGACACTGTGTTCATACATTGGGTAATAGAAACCATCGCTTTGATTGGTGCAGCCATAGGCATAGTCTCAGCGTACCAGGCTAAGGAAAACATGAAAAAAGAGCATTTCATCACTTGGCATGGCATATTTGGCATCACTGGATTCGCGTTTGCAATGATCAGTGGAATAAACGGTGTACCAGCTTTATATCGGAAGGAATTGAAGAGGTTTATATCTCCAACGTTGAGCAAATTCATTCACATTCTTACAGGTACCATAGGGTTCTTCTTTGGTGGACTTTCATTGATCATGTCGTGTTATACAAAGTGGTTTGCTATGAGGACAGCATCCAGTTTAGTGAGTTTCTGTATTGCTATAGTTCTAGTTGCTGGTGTCGTTGTTTATACACTTATAAGGCCTGTTGATAAGGTGCGTGGTAACTGGAAAAAACTCACATCTAAAAACGATTGATGTGATAATTAGAATGAAAATAGAAAATTGTTAATGACATGTATACATTTAGAAACAGCTAGAATTGTATACATATAGTCCGTTCACGAAAGTTTGAGCCGTCGGTTGGCTATTTTAACCTGGCATATTCCACTGTGTATATTGAAATTTTATGTTATGTTGTTTATTTTCTTGTCAGATTGATACGCAATGTTGTCAATATTGCATAGAGTTCTCTGATAACTCGGAAGCTCGTCAGACGAGGCCGGGTACATTCGGCAACGTTGACTTTATTTTACGTTATGACAGCAAATACTGCCAACTTCAGAAAAACAAACAAACGCCTACTACGCGCTCAAACTTTCGTCAACGGACTATTTATATTAGATAGATAGTTTTTCAGATGGTTCCTAAACTTAATTCATCATTTCCATGTACTAACCTTACTTTGAATAAAGAATTTTTTATACCATGCTCATTTACACTGGAATTATTTAAACAAAAGTCTGCTTTTGAGCGCTCGTTCTACTTAAACGAGTGCTTTATCGTTTTGCCCAAATGTCTGTATTTTAGAATTTTGAGCTGAAAATGGTCTCAAACGGTAGGGTTCGAGTCCCTGATGACGAATTCATGGTCAAATTCAATTCTGTTCGTTGGACCGCCCGTCCGGTCGTTAGCACGATAACTTTCGAAGGAATTTTCCTAGAGAATTGAGATTTTCAGGGTAAGTTCGGCTCCCAAATACCTCCGTTGAGTTCGTTAACCAGCCAAATCATATAGGGTGTTCAATAAAATATGGCCATTCAAAATTTTAGTTCCTCAATATCTCGGACAAAACGAAACCAATCGAAATGAAATGTTGCAGCCACATGCAAGATGCTCAATATGCTCATAATAAGCCTCATACGAAATTTTGTGGCCATAGTGTACACAGAATCATAGAAAATTCAATTGGAATATTGAAAAGAAGAATCTTTCTATTTCCATAACAAGATATCCGTTTCAAATAAAATTTATTTTGTGAATGAAGACTAATATACTGAATGTTCATACGAAATTTCAAGAGGTTCGTTCCATCGAAATCTTAGAATTAATATTTTTTTAATTATTTATTTTTTACATTTTTGATTTTCTGAATAATTTCCAGTATGGTAGACCGAAGAGGTCATTTACATTTTAACTCAGGAAAAATTCGACTGATTTATTCAATTAACATTTTTTTAACATACAATAAGCAAGCCATTCCGACCCTGCATCTACCCTGAAAATTTCACTCTCTAGCTCCTTTTCTTCGAGAGTTATTGTGCGTACGGTCGGATAGAATTATTTTTGACCTCGAATTCTTCATCACTACGCCTTGCTAAAACTTTCGAGACTACTCCGGGTTCAAAATTCTGAAAAAAACCCGCAAAGAGATTCAAATTCTGAAACATAGATCTGATCATTCCGATTTAAATTCTCTATGACTGAACATCTGCAGTTGACATTCAGGAGATTGAGGTTAATGACGTCATATCATTATAAAGTGAAAATTTTCTTATAAGACTGGTGTCTAGAGACCCTTGCGTTTTCTATTATAAACATATGCTATAGATAAGTGACTATTCCTTATTTTATTGAGTATAATTACGTTTTGACTTAGTGTTTACATAAATTACGAACATAGCAAAAATGGCAGATTGGATTGGATACCTTGTGTCTATAAAACTTGTAGGAGATCTCGGCACCTATAATGGGGAAATCGTGTCAGTAACACCTTCTACCATTTTGTTAAGTCGAGCATTTCATAATGGAATTCCTCATGCTAGCAAGGAACCAGTAGCTATCAAGTATGTATACATTTACCCTCTCGATTTTTCAATTTATCAACAGTTGTTATTTTCAGTTCAAATGTGATTGAAAATCTGAAATTGATCGAAAGAAAATTGCCTTCACCCCAGCAAACCAGCACTGTCGTTGTAAGAAAACCAGTTGCGAAGAAGGCACCTCATCGTAATCAAAATACTACAGAATCGAATAACAAAGTTGTCAATTTTTCTATCCAGAACCGACCAAAACATAACGATGAATATAAAGTACAACAAAGTGATAATCGAGATACTTTTGCTAAAATGAATAATGTAAATAATAATAAAAGAGATAAAAATCCAAAGGGGAAATATATGAAAGGGTGGAAAGACGAGGAATGTTTTGGTGCGCCAACCAGTGAAGAGATCACTCAAGATTTTGATTTCGAGAGTAATTTGGCTTTATTTGATAAACAGGCGCTTTGGGAGCAGTTGAGTAATAACCAGAAGCCCGACATAATCAAACAAGCTGAATCAAAAAGGCCAATGAACTATAGGTAGGTGGTTTTGTGTGTTGTGTTCTAGAAAAAATTATTTTAGAATTAATGGACCCCCAGAAAATCACAACGATTAACTTTTTTCTCTATTGTCTGGTTTTTTAGAAAAAAAATTAAGAAAAGCCCTGAGCAATAAGCAATAAGACTTTTACCTGAAAAGTGTGTATAGGACTTGAGATTAACACTTAATATGTGTATGAGAAATCTCAGCACCATGGGAACTATGGTCCGTTCACGAAAGTTTGAGCACATAGTAAGAGTTTGTTAATTTATCTGAAGTTGGCAGTGTTTGCTGTCATTACGTAAAATAAAGTCAACGTTGCCGAATATATACGGCCTCATCCGACGAGCTTGCTAGTTATCAGAGATTTTTATGCAATATTCACAACATTGCGTATCAATCTGACAAGAAAATAAACAACATAACCTTAAATTTTAATATACACAGTGGAATATGCCAAATTTTCATGGCCAACCGACTGCTCAAACTTTTGTGAACGGACTATATGTGAAATCTCAGCACCATCGGAACTCTATTTTGGAAATTATTGAAAAAAATTTTAGAAAAGCCCCGAGCAGCAGCTTTTGAGCGCTCGTTCATTGATGGAGCAATAAGAATATTACCTCAAAGTCATATGGGATTTGAGATTGTTAAGAAATATTTAAATGCAGAATCTCAGCACAATCAAAATTATATTCTAAGAATTATTAGAAAAATGAAATTAATGAAATATAAATAATAAAAAAAATTGCATTCTATGGTTCTGATGATGCTATCTTCTCGAAATTTTACATCAACATTCAGTATATCAATTTTCATTCACAAAATAAATTTCACTCAAATCGGATATCATTTTACGAAAATATAAAGTTAGTTCTTTTCAATATTCCAATTGAATTTTCTATGGTTCTGAGTACACTATGGCCACAAAATTTGGCAAGAGGCTTGTTATGAGCATCTTGCATGTGGCTGCAACATTTCATTTCGATTGGTTTGGTTTTGTCTGAGATATTGAGGAACAAAAAATTTGAATTACTATATTTTATGGAACACCCTGTGCGAATTCGCTGGTTAACGAATTTAACTGAGGCATTTCACAACCGAACTCACCATAAAAATTTCAAGTCTCTAGGACAATTCTTTCGAAAGTTATCGTGCTAACGGCCATACGATCCCACGGACAGAATTGAATTTGATCACAAATTCGTCATCAGGGAGTAGAACCCTATCGTTTAAGACCATTTTCGGCTCAAAATTCGAAAATTACAGATTATTGAACGAAACGATATAATAGCACTTCTTCAAGTAGAACAAGCGCTCAAAAATGAAATATTTAAAAAATCGATAACTAAAAATATCAAAATTCTATGGACATTTTATTTGATATTACGATAGTTGTATTAACGCAACTTCCACACATTTTTGCGTACTACTCGAATCAAGCCACTCTCAATGTTAAAAAGAGAACACTACATTATTGCAATAGGACAATTGGATTCAGTCAGTTACGTATCACGTAAATCACTTGAATATACCACTGTTCAACTGTACGGCAAAATTCTCTGTCTGATGCATTGAATATCGTTTGTTTCCGATGTGAATTTTCAAACTTGTGAAGGGTTTCCAATAAGAGGTGTTATTTTGATATTCAAAGAAAAATGCCATTTTTCAATATAAATGATCGGATGTTTATTTCATCATAAAGAAGAAGCTATGCCGTTAATAGTGGAAAATGACATCAGGCAAATGACCACCATGACCACGCTTACAGGACCATATCCTTTAAATTAAATTTTCGTTCCATTTTTATAATGGCGTAGTTTCTTCTTGTCAAATGTCAAAAAATGACAGCTTCGAACGTTATATTCAGACTAAGCACTGTGCTTAGTCTGAATATTCTGCTCGGCGTGCACTTCTTGCTCTCAGCTGGTCTTTTATTAAGCTCTCTTCGCTCACTTCACTCTGCATCGTGATCTTTTATTATCAGAGCGAGCAAGAAGATCAGATATATTCGCTCCCGCTCAAAGCGAGAGCTCTTCCAAATGTCATTTTATTTCTAACCTAAGAGTTAGTTTAGGACAGTTTAGGTTAGTTATCTATGTTCTGGATGTTTTAACGAAAGATGAAACTAATTTTGTTTTTACAATATGTGGTATCGCGAAAGCAGAGACACCGTTTCAGAGCGAAAGACAGCAAATAATAATTTTGAGGTTACGAATTCTTTGACTTGACAAGCCTTTGCTCCTGAGCGTTCTTTTATTATTTTCACTCTACAACAAATGTCATGACGTCACAGATAATCTTGCTCGCTCCGCAGATCATATTTTCAGACTAAGCACTTCTACCGAAATAGCGGGCTATTCAAAATAACACCTCCTATTGGAAAACCCTTAATAACTAACTAACACTGAATGAACATTCAGATACTGACAACCTATATTCAAGCAAAACATTTTTTCCAGACATGATCAAAATGTCATCACCTCCGATCCTGTCTCTTTCAACCAAATTCAGGTTCCGAAGAATGATTTTTTCTGCGGTTATGTAACCGATGGAGGACTTTCGGTTCCATGTATCAACCCACATTTGAGGGCTAAACTGTTCGAAAGTGCAGAGAACGCCGGCCTCACATGGGACAGGAGGGTAGAGTTGATGGGAAGGGCAGCAACTGAAATTTCAATCTCACTTATGGGCGGAGGTCATCGATTGCAGCCGCAAAATTCACACCAATGGCCAACTGTGGTTGTGCTTTGTGGTCCTAACAAGTGAGTTATTCTTTTGTCAAGTGCTTATACGGATTCTACACTGCGCAAATAAATTAACGCACATGGATGGAAATCCCAAATTTATTCTACAACTGAAGGTGTTCTCAATGATAATTATTTTTAACAGAATTATGCATGCATATGTTATCCACTTTCAACGTTTTTCTTCGATACAGATGTTTTTTCCAGCAGGAATAAAAAAAATGAGATTATCAGATTTTGAATGTATTGGCTCCTTTCTGAAATCAGTTGTTCTCGATCAATTCTAGTGATCAATAGTTTTTCTTTCGTTTGATTTTCTACACTCGATTGCTATGCAACGCGAAACACGCAATTTGACCCAAGAGGAATGTGCCCAAGCGGTAGTTTTACGAGATAAAGGGTGGACATACACAAGAATTGCAGAAAGGTTTGGAGTTTCCCATACAAGTGTGTCCAGAATGTTGCAGCGATTCAGGGAGGTATGAATGTCCGAAGAACAGGACAGGGTAGACCACAACGGTTTGCAACCGCTCGCCTCCTTCAAAATCAGCTTGAGCAAACTCATGGGGTAAAAATTAGCACTCAGACAATAAGAAATCGCCTCAGAGTTATATATATATGATTTAAGGCCTCGTGTCGCGGCAAGAGGCCCAGCTCTTACCCCAGCCCATCGAAGGGCGCGTTTGGATTTTGCTAGAGGGCATATCCATTGGGAATGGGAAGGGGCTGATTCGGAAAAAGTTTTCATCACAGATGAGTCTAGATTCTGTCTCTACCATTGTGATCGACAATCCCTCGTATACAGACGTCCACATGAAAGATATGCTCAGTGCAATTTCCTGAATACTACTGGTTTCAGGGGATGATCGATCATGGTATGGGGTGGAATATCTTTGACTGCTAGCACAGACCTAGTGGTCGTTGATAATGGAGCTATGAATGCTGATAGGTATATAAGGAACATTTTTGAAGAGCATGTAGTGCCATTTGCCCCATATATTGGTGAAAATTTCATTTTTATGAACGATAATGCCAGACCCCATCGTGCGCGCATCGTTCAGGAGTATCTTGAAGAGGTTATGAAGTCTCTTGAATGGAATGGCCAGCAAAAAGTCCAGATCTCAATCCGATTGAGCAGGTTTGGGACAACCTCAATAGAAGGCTGAGAAGTTCAGAAAATCATCCAGCTACCCTTAATGACTTTGGAATCCAACTCAGAGAAATATGGGAAGGATTAGATTAGAACATTTTAAGATCACTCATTTCGTTTTGAGTATGAACCGACGTTGCCGAGCTGTAATTAACGCATGGGGTGAAAATACCAAGTATTAAATCACTTATCAGCATTCCAGTTTTTTGAAAATTGTTTATTTCTCTTCTTTCACATAAGATTCGGTGAAATTCTGAATTTTTCTTCCATTTAATGTGTCTTGTTTCGTTCAAAACCTTCCCAAGAGAACATAAAAAATATGTTATAAAGTCAATGTACAGTTAACCTTCATTAAAATTGATATTTTCAGAATGTGTGTTAATTTTTTTGCTCAGTGTTTTTCGGGAATTATTGCCGACAACGCGAGCTGCAGTAGCAGAGGCTGAGCATAATTCTAGGCTTAACTACACCATTTTATATTTGATTTCAGGCCTGGCGCAACAGGAATTAACGCAGCAAGACAACTAGCCAGCCATGGGGTTCGAACCATAGTTCATTGGATACCAACAACAAATAAATTAGTCGAAAGAGAACTATCTCTCTACAAACATACCGGTAACTCCATAATCACCAAAGTCAGGGATCTACCCTCCAACTGCGACCTCATTCTCTTGGCGCTCTGCGATGAAACGGATCCAGGCAAGGCATACCCAGAATTGGTCAACTGGACGAACAGAAACCGAGCACCGATTTTGGCAATCGATCCCCCATCGAAAGGAACTCCAAATTTCCATCCCAAATGTTGCTTGGCCCCCATGCTGCCGCTGTATTACTCCAAAAACAACGGTAATATTTATCTTTGTAATCTGGGTTTCCCCGAGAGTTGTTTCACTGAGGTTGGGATTAGGTATCGATCCCCCTTCGGTTCGAAGTTCTACATTCCGATACACCACAAAGAATTGGCTGCATCATAGCCTGATGTTCGAAGATGACTTCCGAATCGAATCTCAAAAGATGCTCCAATTTTCTCACGAATTTATACTTAAATTACAAATTCTTTTATGATTGATAGGAGGATGCTACGTTAGGTTTGTTGTATGTAATTTTTTATGTATTTCGAGAGTTAAGTTTAAGTTGAGTGGAATGTTCCAGTTTTTTGGAATTGATACGTGATGGGAGATTTAATTCATTAGGAAATTATTGTGAGTGTAGTGCCTTTAGAAGTTTGAATTTGTGGCAAAGTGGATAGGCCCTTTTGTACTAAGTGAAGAATGGATTCTCATGTTTAGGTATCCTCCATATTCCTATGAGAAATTGTAGGAATTCCGATTTTTATCTTTTTATTGGCTGTGGATTGAAATTGCTGCCAATAAATCTATTATTGGTCAAGAGATCATCGTTATTTTATGAAAGCAGGAAGTTTTCTATAGATGATCCTAAGGCAAAACTTTCACCAACTATAAAACTTGGGACTTGACAGAAAGGTTATAATAAGGCAAAATATTGATTCTCAAATCTATTGTGGTATAAAATCCAGTGTTTTCTGTTGTCCTTGTAAAAATATCAGTAATCACCTCGTCCATTAGCAGACACCAAAACCCACTTTTTATAATTTTATTTTCTTCGTAACAATATTAGAAAGCACTTCACCCATTGGCAGACACTTTAGTATAGTTCCAACCCCTTGCCAGACCCCCTACCCTATAATTAATTTAATTAATACTTTCGTTATTTTATAAATGCTGGTATTTATACAGTGTATTTGGTCATGACTTAGCAATAATTTAAGGGCATCAAATATACCTAATATTATCGACAAAAACACCCACATTGGGAAGTTTACCCCCTCAGTTTTGGAGTAGCCCCCATTTTAAATTTACTTTTTTATTTTCGTTGACCCTTCAGAATAATATCGATTTCTTTGGACATAAAGGTCCTACAGATGTGAAAAAAATGTTTTTTGAATGATGATACTACCACCCTTTATTGAATTGGAACAATATGAAAACATTTAACTTAGAAATGTCATAAGAATATTCTTTAAAAAAATTTTAGTGAAAAAATGTACTGATTTTCTTAGTTAATCCGCAATAGTGCAAGAACTAGCACATTGAAGTATATTTTTTTGCATTGAGCTAACGCGCAAGGAAATTAGCTACAAAACGATACCAACATGATTTCTGTAAGTTACATAATTAGGAAGTAATTGCTGTTCAAACATGACCCTTATGAAAATTGATAAAATAAAATAAAACTCAGTACTGTACTTTGGATAATTTTTAATGATCAAACAAACAAATTAATATTAAAAATTGCTCAAAATGGCCGCCTCTGCTTCTTACAGGCAGTGGCCCTCATGACCTGTAGCAACAAAAAAAGTTTGGGGCGCTCGCGTAGAGGTCATGTTCGAACAGCAATAACTCTCAAATTACGTAACTTACAGAAATGGTGTAGGTGCTGTTTTGTAGCTAATATCCCTGCGTGTTAAATCATTGAAAAAAAATTATACTTCAATGTGCTAGTTCTTGTACTATTGCGGATTTACTAAGAAAATCAGTACATTTTTCTACTAAACTTTTTTTAAAGAATTTTTTTATGGCATTTTCAAGTTGAATGTTTTCATATTGTGCTACTCTAATGAAGGTTTGTAGTATAATCTTTCAAAAAAACATTTTTTTCAGATCTGTAAGACCTTTATGTCCAAAGAAATCGATATTATTTGGAAGGGCCAACGAAAATAAAAAAGTAATTTTAAAATGAGGGCTACTCCAAAACTAATGGGGTAAACTTCCCAATGTGGGTGTTTTTTCGATAATATTAGGTATATTTGATGCCCTTAAATTATCGCTAAGTCATGACCAAACACACTGGTAACTATTAATGATATTTTCTTAATAGACGACAGTTATGATATTTTAACTAACTGAAAATGTATTAAATGCAAGTAATTGAAGTTCAAGAGTGTCTGGCAAGAGGTTTGAAACATACTGAGTGTCTGCCGATGAACAAAGTGATTTCTAGTATTTTTGTTAATCAATTAAAAAAATGAAAACATAATATAATGAATTTGATGGTTAATTTTTCAACTCATCATTACATTTTACCAAGTTTTATAGCAGTTTAAGTTTTTGTTATGTTGGATTCATGAAACTTTCAGTTTTCATAAAAAACTCAACCAATTTTTTGTTAATGTTGAGAATGAAAGAGGCAGCTTTTAATTTTTCGAACGGGAATGAAAACAAAGTATAAGGAATGACAGTGAGGGAGCTCATCACTTTTGAAAAGTACTTTATGTGAAATTCTTGTTTCGTTTTGACAGATATTTCTATTTTTATAACGCTATTAGTAATTTTTTTATTGTGATTTTTGAATTTTGATTAATTTGAAAACTACCACTGGAAGGTAAAGCAATTTTGGTCCAATTTTTTTGGTGGTGGGACTGTAGTTGACAGAACTACATAAATATTACAAGTATGTAAATAATTCATCATATAGAAGATACTACGTTTATTTTTACAATTTCACAGAAAGTTATCTGTATCTAAAATATTGTGCGTTGATGATAATACAAGTACTTATTCAGTTTTGATATCTTTTGGAGGTAATTTTTTTGTGATATGATCTTATGTTTTTTGTGCGTAAATATTGTCCAGTGAGCCTATATATTCGGTGCATTTCAGGGTTATATGAAGAATTATCTCTGCAGGAGTTTTAGCAATACACAACTTTTTCCTCTCCTTTTTTTGTGACGAATTCTGAAAATTATTGATGAAAAATTATTAATATACTCCTATATTATTCTGAATCAATTAATTGTTCTTTCTGGACCACAAACTATTACAACATATTAACAAATAGAAATACTTTTCATCTGTTTTTAACCTGAAAATTGTCCAACAATTTGGGAAACGATTTCGAATCATGATTATTGCAATTGTACTTTTGTGTTTTCTACAATTATACTAATATTTACAATTTGGTAGATTGTAAATTGATTCAGTATAGTTTTTCCGAACCATTTCTCATTTTATTGAGTAAGTAGGATCTTACAGAATATTATATTTTTTTAATTGCTGGGCGATAAAAAATTGCTGATATATTTCAACTGGTGGAAATTTTTACCAATAACACCACTGAATAAATAGGCTAACTCGACTTTTAAACTTTTTATTATAATTTTCAAGATTCTCAGACAACAATTCATTAAATAATTTGCTTGTGATCTCATTTTCACAAAATCATTCAAGAAATTTGTAAACTAATTTGAAACTTATCTATTATTTTTATGGAAATGAGACTGCTATATCATAATAACCTAACCTAACCTAAAAACTGGCTGAGTGCACGTGACTGAATACGATTTATTTGACTTTAATATTTGATGACAAGAATTTTTTCCAGATTGAGATGTTTAAAAGTTACTTTCAAACATCTCATTCCAGATTTGTAACATTCGCAACAAGATTGACAAATTTCGATACCACTTTTCCCAAATTTTGCGCTTTTCGAAGTAAATTGATTTCCGACAGTGGAAGAAATTTGGTAATATAATTTTATTTTATACTGCTGGATAGTTAAATAACAAATTCCTGTTAGGACTGATTATTCTGTTAATGGATTTAGAGAGTGTGCTTCAAAGTCTGTTATTAAGCTTTCGAAAATCCATATATTAATATTATTTTTATACTTAATAGTTGAGCATTCTGAAACCGTCCGATGAACTTACTGAGGGGATTTTGATGCTTCATACTGAAAAATTTGTTTGTTAAGTTTTCTGGAAAAATGTATAAAAGGGCCCTTCACTTATGAAAATTAATTCATCATTCAATCTAAAACATATTTTTTTTATTTGAATGAAAATCAAACTTAATTGGACAGGCTTCATTTTCACAAATATTGAAGCGTTTTGCGAAATCATCAGATTCAAATGAATAATTTGATTATGTCAGAAAAGAAACTGTCTAATTTTGTATCATTTTTATAGTTTCTTTTGAATTTACTTTTTAAGGTGGATTTTTCATTTGATTTACAATAATTTTTCTAAAGTAATAACTGCTCTTTATGAACAAGAAGTTTGGATTAAAATTTCCATAAACATGTAATTGGAAATGGATTTAATAATAACAAAATTTCCATTTCATATTATGAATCAGGAAGTTAAAGACACAAAGATTTTATAAGCATAATATGCCTTATTTATTTGCGTTTCAATAGCTGGAAGTTCTTTCAGTGTTCTTCAGTTTCTTTTATTTTGATAATTGTTTTCTTTGTTTCATTAACAATTTGATAAATGCCTAGCAGAGAACAAATTATGTGAACCGTACTATTATACTAAGCATCCTGCAATGCTTTCATTTCGAATATTGCTACCTTGATAATTCGAAAACATTTAAGTATTTGAGAATCGAAAATTTGATTTCATGGTTCTAGTAAAATTGTGATATTGAACAGTGAGTTAGTCACTTCATCTTGAGACATTGGTTCGATAGAATTTTAAGTTTTTGGACAAATTTGAAACGAAAGTCCATAATTTTATAGAAAAATTGAGCATATTCAATGAATTCATATCGTTTAAAATTAGTTTAGAGACTTATTTTTTTTTAATGTAAGACAGCTTTCAATTTCAATTGATACTCGATATCATGCTAATTTTTTGCCAATTCTCATTTCTTCATTTTCTTGATTTTTGAAGAAAAATTTATTGCATTCCATTGCAAATTCGTAAATGTTTCTATTTCTCCATGTGGAAAAGTAACAAAGATGTTTCAACAAATTGATAGTTTATGTATATTAATTTATTTATATTTATTTAGTTCGTAATGAGAGCACTGTAAAATCCTTTAGGTTATTTTAGCTTTTAGAAGTGAACAACGAATTTAAGTATTAATTATTGTTATAAGTTTGTGTAGATATTGTACAGTTGATATGTAAGTTTGGTAATATTAATATACGTACCTATGTTAAAAATAATTGGAAGAATTCAACCAAAAATTGTAATTGCCATCTGTGTAAGTAGTATATGTTCACGAATTTGTATCAATTTTTATTTATGTTATCTAGAGGATTAATAATTGAACTGAGATCTTCATTTCATATTGAAACAAATAATCCTATTTTCGTAACCGAATTATTACATTATTGTGATTGTTATGTATAATAATTGGAGTTTATTGAACGTATTTATTATTGTCAAAGAAAATGTTTTTCAATCAATTTCATCATACTCTCATTATATCAGTGGAAATTTTAGTACTAAATCATTCTTTGAAATTTAATCAATTTCTGTTTTTAAGGAATTGGACATCTTTCATGAAAAAAATTGTGATATTTTAAGAATGTCAATGGAAATTTGAAATATATTGTGTAATTTCATGACAATGTGGCCAAATATATTCTATCAATACAAATTCGTCGATTTCAGAATGTATTTAATTTTTAACCCAAGATAGAGGGAAAAATCCAGTCGCTAACCTTGGGTTGATGATGACATCCAACTAAGGAATTTTCTGTAAATTCAGAAGCGCAAAATGTCAATGGTATTTTGTTCAAGATGATTGAACCTATAACCTATACAGTGATCCTAGTTTAGTTTAGTTTAAAAAGGGGTTACAGTTCACTGCGACCTCAAGGTCTATTGTGCCCCCTTACAGAGCTGTTCGGACCATACCCTCACAGCTCGCCTTCCAGTTCTAGAGATCTGATAAAATCCAATATCTGTGAAGGCTTCAACGAGGCTAGTTCCTCACTCTTACAAGTTTCTCGCCCAAGGCATTCTCTCCTTAGGCTCGCAATGCCAAAGCATTCCGTGACTAGGTGAATGGGGGTTTCTTCCTCCTCCCCACAGAACCTACACTCGTCAGTGTCCGACAATCCCATCCTCAACAGGTGTTTCTTGAGGCGACAGTGTCCTGTAAAAGAGCCAGTGAGGAGGTGTAATTGTTTCTTACCAAGATCCAGATATCTTTTAGATCTTGTTGTTTCAAAGTTCCGAAGGAACTTAGTAGAATGATCCATCCCTGGGAGTTTTCGCCATAGTTTTTTCCTCTCGGCTTTTTCCTTCTCCAGAAACTTCTTTTTATAGGTACATTATCCTATACCACAGAAGGGTTCTGGGCCAATGAGTCAGGTTCGTGAGCCCTCTTTGGCAAGTGTATCGGCCTCTTCTTTTCCTTTGATTCCCGAATGGTCGGGAACCCAGATTATCTTTGAATCGATGACGTAGTGTTTGGCTATTTCGTACTTCTGATAGTTTCTTTCTAGATTTATATCTAGACTACTTTCAATAGCTAAGATTTCCGCTTGAAAGACGCTCATACAGGAGCCTAGCGTCAGTGCACACTTGGTACTTGGCCTGTATATCCCAGCGCCAGCTCCTGTAGAGGTTTTGGAACCATCTGTTTACCATTTTACGGTATTTTATTTGAGGCTATAGTCGGTGTATTCCCGTTCGCATTCCTCTCTTTTACTTAGAAATGTCCTGAAGTTTTTCTCAGTGCTTACTTTCTTCATCATTACATCACTAGGGAGTTTCGCAGATGAGATGTAGTTATTCAGAGAGGACCAGACTCTCTGATTCTTTGTTCTCTTATTACCTGTACCTTCCTTAGATATTCTGAGGATAGCCTCATGGGCTACCCTATTAATCACTAGATGTAGATGTGTGAGATCCGTAATGACCTCAAGTGCTCTAGTCAGGCACGATCTCATAGCTCCAGTGATGCACACACAGTCAAGCCTCTGTACTTTATCGAACCTTTTCCTCGTACTTACTTGACTTGCCTTAGCGAACCAGACTGCTGCCCCATATGTGATTATAGATATCGCAATCATGACGTACATCTATCGCAGTATTTTTGAGTTACAACCCCAATTTTTGCCGCTTAGACGTCTACACGCCATTAGATCCCTCTTAGCTCTGCCAGTAGCAGTATCAACATGCTTATTCTACAGAAGTTTACTATCCAGTGTTATTCCTAGGTATTTAACTTCTGACTTCCACTCCAAGATATTTCCGTGATCCTAAATGATATGCTTGTATTTGAGAAAACGCGCGTCATGGCGAATCACCCTGTAATATTCTACTGGACCGTGCTTTAAGGTTTGGAAATGAGACTGGATTAAAGAAATAGGTAGTTTCACATAGGGCTTTATTTATATCAGATTCATTTTACAATTAATGAAATACAAAATAATTCAAATTCTAGTCAGAAGTATCCAAAATTACAGATTCAAAAAATTGTTACGATAAATTTTGAACTAACAAGATTAAAATAGAATCACTACATATAAAATATATCGAGTAAAACGATCAAAAAGGTAAAAATTTCCAATTCGTTTCGTCACTAAAATTCAACGGATATTTGTGGTACAATTGTGATATGTCCAGGAAATAATTTTTATTTTCAAAAACAGGAAAACCTACAAGTTTTCGAAGGAATTTTGGATGATAGAAAGAGAATATTGCCACGATTTGAGCACTACCATTGAGCTAAATAATTTTTATATCTCAATAAAAATATAAGAGTAGCTTACTGATTGTTCACATTTTTAAGTATTCCAGGATTTATATACAATCAGAAACAATTCACGACTTGTGAAACTCAGCTCTTTGAATTAGGCAAACAATAGGATCGATTTCAAATACCTAAAGGTAATAGAGCAAGAGCCCGTGAACCCCAGACCTTCGTTATTTTATAAAAGCTGAAAACTTGTCTACGCATGCTCCCAACATAGGTAAGAACGATGGATCATTATGATGTTTGGGTTATCCGGCTTTGGCAGGTAAACGGTATTAAAGGGGTGTAAAATACTGATCTGATTTCGTCAAATAATAAAGTGTAATTGTTTGATATTACCTTCAGAAAATCATTAAATATCACGTCATTAATTGCCAGACACCCTTAATGTACATTAAATTGAATGTAATTCTAATTAAAAGCTTATTTTTATATATAATACTTGGGTAATAATTAGATAATGTTTCCTCATTAGCCAGACATTTTTGATAGTGCCAACCCTTTGCCAGACAAGCTAGTAGTTTACCTGCAGGTGCGAGCGCGAGACAGTATATATGAGTGGGTGCGAGTCAGACGGCATGATTATAATGACTTATGCAAATAATTTTTTTGGAACAGATTCATATAATTTATCATTGAAGTGAATCTCAAAAACATCTGAAGAAAAGACATTCGATGCTGCAACTAAATTGAATTGTTAATAATTAATAATAAATACAATTTTTAATAATTAATTATTATTAATTAAT
Organism: Propylea japonica; assembly: GCA_013421045.1. Taxonomy (NCBI): domain Eukaryota; kingdom Metazoa; phylum Arthropoda; class Insecta; order Coleoptera; family Coccinellidae; genus Propylea; species Propylea japonica. The sequence continues at coordinate 11,604,117 of CM024240.1, forward strand.
AACAATTAATTTTTTTTACATAATCATGCCGTCTCACTCGCACCCACTCATATAATATACTGTCTTGCGCTCGCACCTGCAGCTAAACTACAAGCTTGTCTGGCAAAGGGTTGGCACTATCAAAAATGTCTGGCTAAGGAGGAAATATTATCCAACTATTATCCAAGTATTATATATAAAAATCAGCTTTTATACTATAACGTAAGTAGAATTACATTTAATTTAATGAACATTAAGGGTGTCTGGCAAGGGGTTGCCACTATAGTAAGTGTCTGGCAATTGATGACGTGATTTTTAATGATATTCTGAAGGTAATATCAAAAAATCACACTTTATTTTTTGACGAAATTAGATCAGTATTTTAAACCCCTTTAATACCGTTTACCTGCCAAAGCCAGGGTAACCCAAACTTCATGGTCCATCGTTCTTACCTGTGTTGGGGGCATGCGTAGACAAGTTTTCAGCTTTTATAAAATAACGAAGGTCTGGGGTTCACGGGTTTTAGACTATAAAGGAGTTTTCAGATGGTACATTCAGCATTTCATAATCTTTACGTTGGCCATGCTTTATACCAAGTATTGATAATAATATTGTCTGTTTTTTCAACATGATACTTAATATTCGAAGAGATTAAAATATCCTAAAATCAGTTTTTGAATACGAGATGTTCAAAATTTGATTTGAGTATCATTGTTCTGATATATCTTCTATTTATACATGTTAGGCTATACTACATCGATGTAGTGCGCTTCTTTCTTGAAGATTACCTGTATAATTTCAGTAAAAATCAACACATGGTTTCACTCTGCATGTGTAAGCTTGCTTTGGAGTCTGCTTTCTGAAGCTGTATTTCTCTCTGAATTGGCAACTGAGAAGAATCCATAACAATGGAAGGTCGTTTAGGTGGAGGTGGTTGACTTATTAAGGTTATGTCACCTGAATCTGTTGAATCTTGACGTTCGGTTGAAGTATCTGGACTGAAACCTGAAATAAATGATTTATAGTGAGTTTGGGAACACCTCGAATCGATAATGAAGGATTATAAGGTGTGGACAAAGTGGCAAAACGAAAAATTTGAGAATGTACTTGAGTTTGAAACTTAAATCTACATGTAATTTTAAGAAAAAAAGTCCGTTTAAACATGGGTCCGCAAAAGCTTCGTTACGGAGTTACAGGATGTTGAAATTTCCAAAAAAAAATTGGGTTTTTCTTCATAACTCCTGCAGTTTTTGAGATATTCAGTCCATATTTGGAATGCAAGCTATTTTCAACAGTCTCCATCATTGCACATCCTGAATATTAACTAGAAACTACTGGGTGTTTTCTTTTTCGGAGCCATGTCTCCTTTTTCCTCTTGAAACTTTTTTACAGTACACTACTGGTCAGCGTAAAATCAGTTTTTTATATTTTCGTTCAATTTGAAAACTTTTTTGAATCTTGTAATTTTTTCGTATCTCTAACCGTTTTCGAGTGAAAAACTATTGAACTATTGTATGCACCCGCTTATTTGGAAGCACTTCTAATTAAAAAAATGTCTAGTACCTATCGAGTATTTCTATAGTCCGTTCACGAAAGGTTGAGCACATAGTAGGCGTTTCTTTATTTATCTGAAGTTGGCAATATTTACTGTCATAGAGTAAAATAAAGTCAACGTTGCCGAATGTACTCGGCCTCGTCCGACGAGCTTGCGAGTTATCAGAGAACTCTATGTTATATTGACAACATTGCGTATCAAGACAAGAAACATAACCTAAAATTTTAATATACACAGTGGAATATGCCAAATTTCCATGGCCAACCGACGGCTCAACCTTTCGTGAACATAGTATATAATTCATTTCATTTTTTATTAAGTGAATTACATACAATCGTTCAATAATTTTTTTTCACGGTTAGAGATACGAAAATATTACAGGAGTCAAAAAGTTTTTAAATTGAACGAAGATATAAAAAATTGATTTAATGCTGATCAGTGTCGTACCTCAAAAAAATTGAGAGCAAAAAAAAGGAGACATGGTTCCGGAAAAAGAAAACACCCTCATGTAGATTCTAGTTAAGATTCAGGACGTGCAATGATGGAGACATTGCAAATTTGGACTAAATACTCAAAAACTGCAGGAGTTATGTAGAAAAAAACAATTTTTTTGGAAATTTCAAAACCCTGTAGCTCTTTAACGAAGCTTTTACGGACCCTTGTTCATATAAACTTTTTTTTCTTAAAATTCATGTTGATTCACCCCTCAAGGTGTGACATACTATTATGTAACACCCTGTAGGTATAGCATAGTAATAGTGAAGTTAGTAGCAACAATGCCATGCACGAATGTCACTCATTGGCCCAGAACCCTTCTGTGGTATAGGTAAATGTACCTATAAGAAGGAGTTTCTGGATGAGGAGAAAGCAGAGAGGGAAAAACTCTGGCGAAAACTCCCAAAAATGGATCGTTCCACTGAGTTCCTTCGTAACTTTGAGACAGCGGGATCCAAAAGATATCTGGATCTTGGTAAGAAGCAATAACACCTCCTCACTGGCTTTCTCACAGGACATTGTCGCCTCAAGATGCACCTGTTGAGGATAGGACTGTCGGACACTGACGAGTGTAGGTTCTGTGGGCAGGAGGAGGAAACCCCCATTCACCTAGACACGGAATGCCTTAACATTGCGAGCCTGAGGAGAGAATGCCTTGGGCGAGAAACTTGTAAGAGTGAGGAACTAGCCTCGTTGAAGCCTTCACAGTTATAAGATTTCATTAGATCTCTGGAACTGGAAGGCCAGCTGTGAAGGGTTTGGTCAGAACAGCTCTGTAAGGGGGCACAATAGACCGTAAGGTAGCAGTGAACTGTAACCCATTCGCAGAGGATACTCTGGCCAGCACATTTACATATATTGCGACAGCCAGGGAACTCTGAAATCTCTATCCGATGTTAAAGTTGATTCTCTTTTGGTAGAAGAATGCAGGAAACTCTGCGTAGGCTGGGCCTGATAACTTTTTGAAAGTAATCTGGTGTCCGGCTCATGCGGATATACCTGGTAACGTTAAGGGAGATGAACTGGCTAGGCAGGGAGCCGGATTAGCATTTGTTGGTCCGGAGCCTGCGCTGCCAATCTGTCGCACATCTGTCAGAAGTTTCTTCAGGAACTGGCTGAACAGGGAATTTTCCTCGGAATGGAGCGCAGGGGTGGGCCTGAGGTGGTCGAGGATTCTCATTGAGAGACCGTCCTCGCGATCTGAGGTCAATAGGCTTCTGCTGCTGGAGAGGAAACAACTCAGTCTGGTGACTGGTGCATTGACTGGTCACCTGTTTAACAAGCATTTGAAGAGAATGGGATTGACGAGCTGCTCCCTATGCCGGTGGTGCAGGAGTACTGATGAAACGGTTGAGCATATTTTGTTCAACTGTGAAAACTTACTGAGTTAAGGTCACACACCTAGGAAATCCAACACCTTCTATTCCTATGGTGAGAGGGACCACTCCTGGCAGGCTCGCGACATTTCTGTTGTCTTCGTGTCTGAGGAGCTGAGTCTCTGTAGAAGATGCGGGTGAACAATGGCCACTAGGCCTCAGTTCGGCCGGTAAGGCACCGCACAGAGAAGAAGAAGACGAAGAACGAACCCATTTTTAAATTGAGACTAATTAAACTATAGTCTGTTCAAATGTATAAGGAGCAATAACACAAGTTTGGCGGCAGCGGTAGGAGGACCTTCGTATAGGTACTTTCCGTCCAGAGTGAATCGAGGAGATTTCATACAATCGTTCAGTTTTCACTGAATATCTTCTTCTTCTCTGTGCGGTGCCTTTCCGGCCGAACTGAGGCCTAGTGGCCCATGTTTCACCGGCATCGTTCTATAGAGACTCAGCTCCTCAGACACGATGGCAGAAATGTCGCGAGCCTGCCAGGAGTGGTCTCTCTCACCATAGGAATAGAAGGTGTTGGATTTCCTAGGTGAGTTGACCTTAACTCAGTAAGGTTCCCACAGTTGAACGCACCACCGGCATAGGGAGCAGCTCGTCAATCCCATTCTCTTCAAATGTTTGTTAAACAGGTGACCAGTCAATGCACCAGTCACCAGACCGAGTTGTTTCCTCTCCAGCAACAGAAGTCTATTGATCGCGAGGACGGTCTCTCAATGAGAATCCTCGACCACCTCAGGCCCACCCCTGCGCTCCATTCCGAGGAAAATTCCCTGTTCAGCCAGTTCCTGAAGAAACTTCTGACAGATGTGCGACAGATTGGCAGCGCAGGCTCCGGACCAACAAATGCTAATCCGGCTCCCCGCCTAGCCAGTGCATCTGCCTTAACGTTACCAGGTGTATCCGCATGAGCCGGACACCAGATTACTTTCAAAAAGTTATCAGGCCCAGCCTACGCAGAGTTTTCCTGCATTCTTCTACCAAAAGAGAATCAACTTTAACATCGGATAGAGATTTCAGAGTTCCCTGGCTGTCGCAACATATGTAAATGTGCTGGCCAGAGTATCCTCTGCGAATATTTTCAGAGCCAAGAATTACTGAATATTCTTATACGAATGAAATTCTTACAGCACATCTAAATGACATATATACACGCTCTCATTCATTCCTTATCTAATTTATTCCATTTGGAGGTTCCACACTGTCTACACTTCGTCAAAAGATTTTCTCTATCCAGTACCGTCCACAGTCCGTTCCGAGTACGATCCTGGCAGTCTCTTAGGGCGGTCGAAGGGAGCGTTTTTATGACAGTTTGACCAATACGAGCTTCCTTGTGCGCAAACCCGACGATTCTGTTTGTTTACAAAGCTCCTTCTCAGATTTGAACGGACTATAGTCGGCACCCTAGTAGAGTTAGTAGCAACAAGAATAACCTTACCTATCATGGGTTTTTCTAAAGTAGGCGTAGCAGGTGGATCAGTATCTACAGCACCAACTCGTTGTAAAGTTCTTGCAGGCCAGGAGTTCAGTCTCATACCTCTGGCTTCCGATTGGACCTTGAGAGTTGTCGTAAAAGGCTCATCTTGTTCAGAAGACGAATCGTCCTCTTCGTCGTATCTTCTCTGTATCAGATTTTCCATCACCATGTAGTCGCTCTCTTCCGCGCTACGAAGATGTTCTTTTTCTAAGTTTATAGCTATTTCGGGATTCGACATTTCTGAGTGGTTTCTTCTACGTTGACCTGGAGGATTTGATACATAATGAGAAATAATGGATTTTTGGGGACAGGCGAGGACTAGATCAGCTTTCGTTGTTGGATTTGTGTAGAAAACGTTTAAGTTCATGAAATTCGATATGTGGATCATTTGAATATAGCTCACTCAAACACATCTTTAAAATAAATACCTGCAGATAAGAACGATTCTCGACTATGAAACTTAGTTCGCCTTGGTTTGACAGGTAACAGGTAATAAAATTCAAGAAAAGCCCTGAATAGGTAATTTTGTGCGCTCGTTCATTGGTGGAGCAATAAGGCAATATTACCTCAAAATTTTGTAGAGGACTATGTAAAAAAATTAAGAAAATCTCTGGGCAAGAGCTTTTGAGTGCTCTTTCTATGGCGGAGCAATAAGACTATTACCTTAAATTTTATATGAGATTGATACCAAATATATCAATGCAGAATCTCAGCTCAGTCGGAATTATATTCTGGAAATTATTCAAGAAATGAAATGTGTAAAAAATAAATATAATTACAGAAATTAAATTCTATGGTTCTGATGATGCGATCCTCTTGAAATTTTGAATGAACATTCTGTAAGTATATCAGTTTTGATTCACAAATAAATTTCACTCGAATCGGATATTCTGTTATGGAAATATAGATGAGATTCTTCTTTCAATATTCCAATTGCATATTCTATGTTTCTTTTAACACTATGACCACAAAATTTTGCATGAGGATTTAGTATATATCAATCTTCATTCACAGAAAAAAATTCACTCGAATCGGATATCGTGTTATGGAAATATAAAGATTTTTGTTTTCAATATTTCAATTTTTTATGGTTCCGTTAAAACTATGGCCACGAAATTTTGGATGAACATGCAGAATATCAATCTCTATTCACAAAAAAGAATTTCACTCGAATCGGATATTTTTTTAAGGAATAATTTTTTTTTTTTTAATATTCCAATTGAATTTTCTATGATTCTGTTCACACTATGGCCACAAAATTTAGCTTGAGGCTTGTCATCAGCATCTTGCAGTTGGCCGTAACATTTCATTCCGATTGGTTTCGTATTTGACGAGTTATTGGGGAACAAAAATTTTGAATTGCCATATTTTATGGAACACCCTGTACGATTTGGCCGAATCAACTTTGAAATTTTCAAGTCTCTAGGACAATACCTTTGAGAGTTATCGTGTTTATCGACAGACGGAATCACGAACAGAATTGAATTTGACAACGGATTCGTCATCAGTAAGTCGAATACTATCGTTTGAGACCATTTTTATTTCAAATCTGAAAGTTACAGACATTTAAAACGATATAGCACCCGTTTAAGTAGAACTAGCAGAGAAAAAGGGTATTTTTCGAGGGAAAAAGTTACAAAATAATAAATATACGGCCGTTTTCATCAAAATTAGGTTAAGGTGTTCCCCGTACACTCTCTTTACCACACAATCACCAACAGAATTACAAGTGGTACACACACAAAAGATAACGTTTACAACCCAAAGCAAACAAATAATGGTTCTCCATTAACGGTACCAAGCACTTTATGACTTCTTATTCACATCATAAATTAGATAAGATTCTTCTACAGCTGTGCAAATGGTTAATATTCTTGAAAATTTTATTCATCTGTCAAATTCTACAGACAACAATGTTCCGACTGATTTTTTATTGTTGTTTTAGCCAATGAGCATACCATTAGGCGATAATTTTGCATTAGTGCAAATTATCGATAATTCGCACTTGTGCAAAATTATCAGGTCCTTTAAAATAAATGCAGACGTAATTCTGAACGTTTATTACTTATTAGAGTAACATGAAAACTGTTGAACCTAGACCTAGTTATTGAAATTTTTTTATTTGATGGATTCACAAAATTTTCTTATTAAATTTAACTCTTGCAATGAAAATGAATCGATAATTTTTGACAAATCTGCTCTCATGCAAATTAAACTGTAAAAGGCACTCGAGCGCTCCGCGCACTCGTGCTCTTTTTCAACCTAACTTGCATTCGAGCATATTTCCCAAAAATTTTCGATAATTTTCATTGCACTAGTTAAATTACAACTGAAAATAAATTTCCAACTGAAAAAGGATTCATAGAAAGAAATTCCATACAAAGATATACTTTTTTTCATTATAATTGCAATTTTATAGATGCGCAATAACATTGTACAATGTACATAGTTAAATAACCAAATTGAAATTGAAACTTTTATCATTAATTTTGTCTTCATCATTTTATATTTTTGAATAGTTTTCGAAAAAAAATCCAACTCGTTGCTGATCTACCCTTCCTGTTCATTCCATTCAGTTAATATAAGATTTAAGTGAGTTTTACTCAACAAACCATTCAATATAAAATTGAAATGAAGAAAATTCTGAATTTGGTTTTCGAAACATAACATTTTGATAATCATGAAAATTGTTACTTCAGCTTGAAATAAGGATATTCATAAATACCAAAAGTTATCATTTCAACTCAAAACGCAGAATATTCTACACATTTCAATTAAATATTTCACTAAGTATTATTCAAAAAGCCAAGCTAACTGTATCTAGTAAAACTAAAAATTAAAATAAAATAAAAGTTACCAACCAATTTCGAACTTAGCGGCCCTAATTTCTGTTATTCTTGGATGGTTAAAATGTCTTATGAGCCTTTCTTCGCTGCCAGTCAATCCATTAACTACAAGATTAACAATAATTCCCTTAGTAAATCAGTAGTATCAACTTAGGACACCAATGTTAGCAATGGAAGTGAGCAAGATACGTAGATTGGATTCTATGCATCTTGGGTGTGAGCTTGCATTCGGGGAACACAACATGAAATAACATTTAGAAGAGGAATTAGTAACAGTTAACATTGATAAGCGGTTAATGGTATAAAGACAGATAAGATTTTCACTTTAATTTCAATTATAGAAAGAATTTCTATCCCCATTCTTGAGATACCTAAAGTGCCTTTGCGAGTAATAAAATCTGGAAATTGACACATAATCTGTCGAAGTGACCTACACACATTGCCAAAGTTCCTCCTGAAGAGATGTGTAAATATTGATATATCCAGAAAGAACATAAAAGAATCGCAAAGCTAGAGCCTTATTCCATAGACAATTTAAATACAGGGTGTAACTAAATAAGTGTAAAATATTCAAGCAGGTGATTCCTCATCGAAAAAGAGATAGGATCTTTCATATAAAGAAACTTCATTGGACCATCCCTTGTTAAGGTACAGCCCCTCAAAGGGAGTACATAAAATTTGTATAACAATTTTTTTCACAAGCACCAAAAAAGTTACAATATAGAAATTAACCTGACGTTTCCTACTAGTATCCAGTTATTTATTTGGTTTACCCCATGGTTGTAAGGGTGGGAAACGCAACCCCTGAAGTTCATTTCCAATGTAACTTTTTGTCTTATTATTTGTTTACCATTTAAAATTGATTTCCGATGGCCTGTTTCATTCTAAACAAAAAATGTCTCTTGAGTTTTTTGCCCAAAATCAACCAGTTCGAGGTAAAAAAAATATTTTACGAACAACTACAGAGATAGATCGTCATAAACTGACAGCGTTATACCAATTCAATTGTCACTATCGCTAAAAGTGTCCTACTAGATAGATTAGTTTCGCATTTATGACGATCTATCTCTGTAGTTGTTCATAAAATAATTTTTTACTGCGAACTGGTTTATTTTGGGCAAAAAACTCAAGAGACATTTTTTGTTTAGAATGAAACAGGCTATCGGAAATAAATTTTTAAATGGTAAACGAATAATAAGACAAAAAGCTACATTGGAAATAAACTTTAGGGGTTGCGTTTACCACCCTTACAACCATGGAGTAAACCAAATGAATACCTGGATAAGTGTCTTTTTTGCTAGTAAGAAACGTCAGGTTAATTTCAATATTGTAACTTTTTTGGTGCTTGTGAAAAAATTGTTATAAAAATTTTATGTACTCCCTTTGAGGGGCTGTATCTTAACAAGGGATGGTCCAACGAAGTTTCTTTAGATGAAAGATCCTATCTTTTTTTCGATGAGGAATCGCCTCCTTAAATATTTCACACTTATTTAGTTACACCCTGTATATAGAACACTTGTCTATATTTCAAGAATTAGTTAATGATTTTGTTTCTCTCTTTTTTTGACGTGGTTTCATTTTATGTTCACTTACATAGTGATATGATTGTGGTTTTCTCTGAAATAAACATTATTATTATTATCAATTGTACCTAATATTCAAGATAACCGTAGCTAGCAAATTCACCAGACACGAATTGAGCACAAGCCTTTTTCAAGCAACTGCCCACTTCGCCTAGGCATCTCACGAATCAAGTCGTCAATGAAATTTTCAAGCATAAAGTTCCATTCTTCTTAAAGAACTGAAACCAATTGCTGAAAATTTGGGTGGGTTTTGGCCAATATGATTGAATTGATGACTTCCATGAAATTACATTGAGATTCAATCACGAGGGGCTTCAAAATAGAGCTTTAGGTTAGGAATTTTAGACTTTTTCGTTGTTATCACGTTAGCCATGGTATTATGGCAGAGATGACCAGCTAGCACAAAAGTTGATATGTCATTCGAAAATGAGGTATTTTTTACTGAAACGAAAACGTGTACATAATTATTGATTTTTCATCGAAAAAACCATTGGAAAAATAGGACTAATTTGTTAACTTCAGAATCGTGATATTCATCTCCTTACTATGCCGGCAATAAGAGTTTTCTCTGCACACAGAATCCCTCATCTTGTAGAAAATTTATTGCCCTTCCGAATATGTGGTCAAATTTGATGATACTATAAGGAATACTGAATAATGATCATTTTATAGGAAAAACTCGAAATATTTCGTGAAATCAAGAAATTGAAGAACAACCGACAAAATTTGGACCATGTGTTATATGACATTTTTAGTTGCGAATCACTCGTATAATCCCCCCTTCAAGTTTGTCCACTTTAAAAGTAGACACCCTGTATACGTAAGATGTATGTGCTCATCACATATTTTAGATCATTCTAAACTATAACAACATCGATAAACTGTGCACATAAGCCTCGTTTCATGCTGAAAGAATAGTTATTATTGGTGCAAAAATGGCTTAACTGCTCGACTACGACATCCATGACCAAAACCATCAAAATATTAGGCGCAAACAGTGTTGTTACAGTGTTTTACTCTATTCCGTATTTTAGTTGATCAAGATGAATCAGAAGACCTTGAATTTATTCTCTTGCAAAAAAGTTAGAGGTATTGTCGATTTGGTGGCCGCAGAACTAGGACTTCTGAACTGTAAGAAGTAGAGGAAGATGTTTGTCATATTACCTTTTAAAGAATAGCTGTGAATTCCCAATTCGGCACCCCTGTATTTTTCTAATTTCGTTGTTACCTAGGTATATGTCGAATAGTTTCAGAAGAATGTTCAGAGAATATTATCTTCAATTTATATTCGATTTCAGAATTATCGAAAAATAAAGAAATTTTCACAAAGTTTTGGCACGGAATCTTCAGTAAACATGTAAATATGAAATTTTGACACGATCAGACTTCTTGCTTAAGGAATATTTGAAAATATTTCAAATCATTATAACTCTCTAATCGTCTGACCGATTTGTATCATTAACGAACTCTACATTTTAAGTTAAAGAGAACTTCATACTCAAAAAATATGGCAAGCTCTTCCTCTAGAAATAATAGAAAAAAAACTGCGAAACTTTGAACAATTATTATTGTTTTTTCGCACGTAGTGTGGTCGAAAGCTGTGAACACTGTAAGCAACAAAGTTAACGCAAAGTGTGACAACATGCGAGGAACCTCTAGTGAAAGATCTCTGTCATTCCAGATTTATTTGATTTTAGGAAGGTAAATTTTTCAACATCGGTATGACAGAATAGAAGGAAGAGAATGTACATTCGCTTAGCTGAAAGCTGGAAAAAAACCGAGAGGTTTTTATAAATATCATTTATATTATTGTTATAAACAATCATATACGGTTGCCAGACGCTTTATATGGACTATAACTTTTGACAGACACTTCGAATGCCGGAGTAGTTAAAAGTTGTGCTGAATTTTATATGCATATATTATAAGGTATAATGTTTTATCCGCGGCTATTGTAAAATCCGTCCATTATACGTCTCTGTGCTCGGCCTTAATAATACCATTGAGTTTAAAAAAGTATTTTAAAACTCAATGATAATACCCATAATTCACAAGGGAATTATGAGATTATAATTCACTGCTCTCATATGCTTCATAGATTTAGGTTTAGATTTGGGAATTGGTATTTATTTCAGTATTCTAAAATATTCCAACTAACAAATATGGGCATACCTTGTCAATCGAGGGCCAAATCAACTATCATTATATCAATTGAAGCCTTTTTATTACAAAATATACAATGACCGGGGCCTATTGCACCAAAATACTTGGCAACTTTTCACTTTGCACTTTGCATTCTCACAAATTTCAAAAGTGAGAATTAATTATATTGCACAACATTTCCCAATATTTAATTTCTGTGAAGTGATTCTCACTTTGCACTTGAATTTTCACATTGCACTTATCAATTATGAATGCGTTTCATGCAATGTAATTCATTTGAAGAGTGAAAAGTGCAAAGTAAAAAGTTGCAAAGTATTTGGTGCAATAGGCCCCTGATCTCCACAAATTTCTCATGTGTCAACTTGACTTTTTCCACGCTTGTCATAGAAGGGTCTTGTCGCAGTCGCCAAATGTTAAAATCTTCAAAAAATATATTCAGTAAACGTGGATAAAGTATAGTATGCTACTCGCATATAATGGATATTATTCGCTCGGGGATTTGGGTCTACGGCTCGAGGCCTTAACTTTTACCTTGCGAAAATAGCTATCATTATACCCTCGTTGCATTATATAGTATTCTAATGAGTTAAACAGCTATGCACGATCGAAATCAATTGGTAATCAATTCCGAACTGTCGGAATTATTCTATTCTCTGAAAGATCCAAATATTTGGTAGCGTTTAAGTTTTTTCGATAAAAAAGGCCTGTGATGTAATTCTCCAGTATTCCAGTCAAAACATAGGTAAGTTTAATAAAGCGTCAGTCAAAAGTTATGACCTGCAGGAAGTGCCTGGCAATAGTGTATTATTGTTTATAACAATATCACATATGTCATGTATTAAAACCAGACGATTTTTTCTCACCTACTTCCAGTAAAACGGTCCTGTTTCAGCAAATCGAGTAACCATTTTTTCCTAGTTAGTGTTGAAATACCGATACTAAAAACGTTATCTTCCTAAAATCCTAACACCCCGATTACACTCAGCTCAATTCCACGGCAGGGAGCAGGGAAGTAGGCAGCGTGAGAATGTAGTCACTACACTTCCTGCTGCCTTCCATTGCCACTCGTGCTGCTCTACGCTCCCTGAATTGGCGGTTTTTCGTATGGAAGTCAAAGGGCCGGCAGCGTGAACAGCTGTAAGTGATTAAATTTAACTAGGTTGCTGTGGAATTTCTTTGTACGCCGTTGTCGACACTTGGTCGCGAGGGAAATGTTGCGGCAGAGTGTAAGTGCTCACTGCCTCAGATACTTGTGCAGAAGTATTCCGGGAATTATTGCCGACAACGCGAGTGGCAGTAGCAGGGGCTGAGTGTAATTGAGGCTTAAAGTCTGAGCTGACTACGATCTTACTCTACTCAATCTACACAGACACACATACTTGGCGGCGACTGTTCGGGCCTTGGCGGAGACAGTAGACCAGGTGACCTTGGCGGACTCAGCAGTCCGCAAACTGTTTCCAATTCGTCGGTAATGCTAGTGTATTCGGTGTGCATGTGCATTAAGATGGCCGATCTAGGGTTGATGTTCTGCGTGGACGAGCTCGGAGGGAAAACTTTGATCTTCGGTTCTGCGAACGTTACGTTACGATCAACGACGACGTGTCGCTGCTGAGGCAACGCAGAAGCTGAGGCAGGCGGTTCTGAGGACTCGGGCTCCGACTGAGTGTGCGAGAATTGTCGGCGTGGGAGGTTTACTTTAGCAGGTTGAGCAGGTTCTTCACCTGTATAATTGTAAATGTCAGTAACAGTTTGATGAGGTGCAATGGACCAGACCTGAGACTAGCGTCTAATTCAACTGTAACTAAACTAGATGAGTTCTGGAACTACAGTATGTTCACTGAAGCGATGGTATGATGTCTTATGGTAGTATTCTGCTTTCATCTGTAAGCCAATATGTAACTTTTCATGAACTTACTGAAAAATTGCAATTCTGGACCTCTTCAAGGGATCTGTAGCTTACAGAAATCGTTAAATATTTACGAGTACTCGACGCTTGATCGGAAGCATTATCGAATGACATATTGTGAGGTTACGTTGAATGGTTTGTTTATTTTAGGACGAACATCAACGTTTTGGTATAAGGAATTCAATATGAATAAAAATAATATGGCTTTGTTATTGGATTGTTATCGGAAGAAAATCATAACAGGTTAATCATTGTTCAATATTAAATATGATCTAAAAATCATTCTTTTTAAACTTTATGAGAATTGGAAGGAAAAGGTTGCGTGATCAAATGAATCCATTTGAAATGCCGGATGCCCAGAAAATGTTCAGATTGAAGAACCAGTGTACTATAAACTTAATAAATGCTCTGCAGCAATTTCAACCAAGATTTTTTTCCTTCCTGTTTTCAATTTATTAGATGAAAGAAACAAACGCAAACTCCTATCAGATAAATGTATGTATTTTCAAATTCAAATCAAACCGTTTACTCATAATACGCAAATTTCCATGATCAAATCTTACGATTGAAGGTTCTGTTTTTCGATGAGTAGTCCAGAAGTGATACTGTAAATAAGAATGTTACAGGAACCATTCCAGAATAGGGATGTTGACTACTTTTTGGAATTTATTTTATTTTGAAGATAAACCCTATACAAACATGAAAAAATTACTTTTTCATTAAAAATATACCAATTGTCAATAAAAATGAGTAAATGAAAAGACAATTCAAAATGCCCGTGGAAATGCTCAATTTTTTCACGTTCTGATGATTACGTCATTAACCGGTTAGATACTTTGACTTCTGTCAAAGCAAACTGATTTTGCCCGATCCCTTGTGGAAAAGTTCAATCTAAGCCTTCAAAATGAATAGGTCGGTCTGTAAATGCTGAATGAAGTGTTTCTTTATTTGTTATAATAAAAATGAGTTTGCTACTTACAAAGACAAGTTCACGTTTTTAAGCCCCGCTGCACAAAAACCCTTGTTTTCAGCAAAGAAACTTGCGACCATAAGGGAATCTATCTTCGGTAAGTTACTACTATTACCCTTGATGAATCCTATCTCCATTATAAAGAAAATTGTAGATTATCGTTCTTGTAACGAACTAGGTATTCTGTTCTCTTTCAGATTTCAACTTCGTAAGTTCGAATCATAGATATGATATATTATATATTTACTATGGTTCAAGTCACAGAACCGTGGGTTTCACAAAGCTTGATTGGCCATCAAATCGTTTATATTGAAGTAAGTCGATGGTTTATGTCAAAAATGAACTGAAAATTGCAGAGAATTGATGACATTTCAATAATCAAGGTGATTGGAGTTTAGTGGAACCCGGCCTATTAATGTATTTTGTTGATCTGAGCACCGAACATTCGAATTTGCAATGACAATCCGGAAAGTGACGTCAATTACCTCTGATTGGCGTTCACAGTCACGTGATAGTTGATAATAAAAAACATAATTTAAATCATCTTTATTTAATTCAACGAGAATAATAAGATCATTAAAATGGTTTTTTAGGATTGCAAAAATTCCCTTCTATGAGGAAAACCTCAATTCATATGAATTCGTAACATGAGTCAACATCCCTAATGCGATATTTAGGAATTAGTCGGCCAGTTACAGATCAATCGTACGCTGCAGTATCGTAACAGATAGCAGATGAAAAGCAGAATACCACCATTATCTAGAGAGTATTAGGTAGTAACCAAAAGTTTTTTAAAATCATAATCAAAAATTAAATATTCCTGCTTGAATCGTCCATGATGTTCGGGTAAAGGTGCCTGTTATTGCACATGCTGTGCTTTCCATTGACATCGGATGCCGAAATCATCATTAATGTTAATGTGTCATTTTGATTAATTGCCAAAATTCATGAAACCCCAACGTCAATTTTAAAAAGAAATTCAATCTTTATTCATTCCAATGATATGATGGTATACAGATGGTTCTGAACTACGATTGGGACCGACGACGAAGTTAAGTACCAAGTAGACAGTACCATTAGGCTCCTATTTGAGTTTTTTCAAGCAGGAGTGATAATTTCAGTTATTTTCAAGCCCCTATGATTAATCGCACTTAATCACCCAATAAGTCAAGAAACTCTTCTGTTGTGGGTGTTGCGCTGACCAAAGGTTCTTGTTCCTATAGGTGTATGTGCGTCTATCATATGTTCTTTTTGGCTGAAAATACATGAATCAAGATCCATTTTATTGGTGTTATCACTGATATCATACTGTATGTTATCTATCAAGAGTATGGCATAGTGATCGACTCAAAGCTAATGAAATATTCTTTGGGTGAAAGGGACAAGAGAAGAAAACATGTGATTATACGACGACCATAATTTCAAATACACGTCATTCCATTGTATCAGTGAACATACTGTAGTAGATTACTGAAAATATATTGATACTGACTACGGCTGGTGAGAAATCGTTATCTATTGATTTATAGTTCAATCATTTCTGGAAGTTTTTTTCTCATCTACATGAAACACAAACATTCTTTTAACCCATCTTAAAAGACAATCATAAAACTTTCACATCTTGAAGTAAAGGTTATTCCTTCAAATTGTTCCAATATACGGACGAGAGAATTGTACACAAATAAGAAGTAAACTCATCTAGCTTATCTACTCAGACTGAACATGCAAGAGCAGGCACTAACAGAAGTGTGCAATCCCTATGCGGTGTAGTGCAGGTCTACTGATATTCTTTTTTTGCATCACACCATGAACGATAATAATCCTTTATGCTTTTTAGTGTAAATCCCCTGTTTAAGGGAATAAAATGACACTTCCAATCTCTAGGGTTTATTCGCTTCCTCCGCAGTTAATTCAATGTTCATCTTTGAGACAAATGTGACACGCTGCTGAAAAATTAATAATTCGTTTTTGAAATTATTGTTTTCATTATGTTATTGTTTTTGCATACTATTGGAAGAACTTTTCTTCGCATATACAGTGTGTTTGGTCATGACTTAGCGATAATTTAAGGTCATCAAATATACCTAATGTTATCGACAAAAACACCCAAATTTGGAAGTTTACCCCCTTAGTTTTGGAGTAGCCCCCTTTTTAAATTTACTTCTTCATTTTCGTTGATCCTTCCAAATAATATCGATTTCTTTGGACATAAAGGTCCTATAGAGGTTAAAAAAATGTTTTTTGAAAGATGATACTGCCACCTTTCATTGAAGTATAAAATTATAAAAACATTGAACTAGAAAACGCCATAAATAAATTCTTGAAAAAAGTTCATAGTGAAAAAAGTACTGATTTTATCAGTAAATCTGCAATAGTACAAGGACTAGCACATTGAAGTATAATAATTTTTCAATGATTTGACACGCAAGGATATTAGCAACAAAGAACACCTACACCATTTCTGTAAGTTACATAATTTGAGAGTTATTGCTGTTCGAACATGACCATGTGCTAGTTCTTGTACTATTGCGGATTTACTGAGAAAATCAGTACATATTTTTACTATGAACTTTTTTAAAGAATTTTTTTATGGCGTTTTCAAGTTGAATATTTGCATATTGTTATACTTCAATGAGAGGTGGTAGTATCATCTTTCAAAAAACATATTTTTCACATCTGTAGGACCTTTATGTCCAAAGAAATCGATATTATTTGGAAGGGTTAACGAAAATAAAAAAGTTAATTTAAAATGGGGGCTACTCCAAAACTAAGGGGGGTAATTTTCCAAATTTGGGTGTTTTCGTCGATAATATCAGGTATATTTGATGACCTTAAATTATCGTTAGGTCATGACCAAACACACTGTATATGATCGATATTGCGATATGTTGTCTCATTTCGAAGATTCGTCAAAATGAAGACTAGTCTTGAAAACTCCCCGCAAACTCTTTTGAATAGGATGAAGATCATCTGAAAAACTATTGCGAAAGTATTAACTATCAAAGCAATGATGTGAATTTCAGCAAAAATATTATGTTTGAACTTTGTACAGTGAAAAAATGCTAAATGTTCATACGCATATAAAACTTTCCAAGAATAATTTCTACACAATCTATCATAGCTGAAATCGTCAATTCATTCCGACTACAATCTAACTTCTAAAACCTACTAACATACATTTAATACGAAGGTAGATTAGTCCATACCCAAGTTCCTAAAAAAGAAGCAGAAAGACAAACTGTGTGGAGAGAATAGTTGGTTCCTTGTGATACATGCTAGTTAATAAGAAAGCAAAAATATCGAATGTTAGAGAATTCAAAAGAGTTGAAGAATAGAGATGTTAAAAAAGTGAAAAAGAGTCGAAAGATGAAACCATGAACGAAATGAAAAAAATTTACCCACCCTTGATTTTAACAAAATGTGATGAACGATGAGGATGACATTGAGAATTTATTTGTTCCTCACCATTTCCGTTTCCGTCCGAATTTCTTCTTCCTGATGCTGAATCTCTTCTTCTCTGTGCTACTCTAGATCTTAACACGTCTAAGCTGAGGGCTGCCAAATCATCGGCGGATACAAAATTCGAATCTAGCTTATCGACACTCTCCACTGAAGTTTTCGAGTCTGAACTCTTCTTTCGTACCCTTTCTGTGTTCAGAGTTTGCTTGCTTGCTGAAATTAAAACAGATCGTATCAGTTTGACACTTCATCGAATTCGAATCTCTCAATAGTACCGGGTGTTTCAAAATTACGCGTTTTTTTTGGAATAAATAAAATATACAGAGTGTCAAGAAAAAGAATTACGTGCATAGTGCCACGCTATAGAGGGCGATAAAATATTGAAAAGGTCCCACGAATATAAGTCCGAAACTGCTTCATTTAATAAATAAAGGGTTTTCCAATAAGAGGTATTATTTTGATATTCAAAGAAGAATGCCATTTTACAATATAAATGATCGGAGGTTTATTTCATTATAAAGAAGAAGCTATGCCGTTAATAGTGGAAAATAACATCAGGCAAATGACCACCACGACCACGCTTACAGGACCATATCCTTTCAATGAAGTTTTCTAAAACCAAATCGCAAAGTGGCTTCCTTATGTCCTCGATAGCCTCACAAATTTCATCTTTGAGGTCTTGAATCGATGCTGGGCTATTGGCGTAGACCTTCTCTTTCACATGACCCCAAAGGAAGAAGTCGCAAGGTGTTAAATCACAAGATTTCGGTGGCCAATCGTGATGACCTCTTCGGTCCGGTCCGGGAACTTTTCCCGCAAAAGATCAATGGTTTCGTTGTTTGTGTGGCACATCATGTTGAATGTAAACGTTGTCCAGATTAATACTTTCTAATTACGGCCATAAAAATAGTATATAACATTACTAGCAAGGTAAGAGGGTTTTTACTGGCGAATGGAGGATATAATTGACGAGCCGCAGGCGAGTCAGTTACCTCCTTGAGCCAGTAAAACCCGTTACCTTGCGTGTATTGTTTTATATTTTATTTGTTTCTCGTTTGTAAAAAGGTGAGATAAATTCCAAAGAAATCTCAATAATTTGTCGCAAATGTCGTAAGCTATTTGTGATTATTTATGACATCGGAAAATTATGACAACTGTCAGTGGCTTTACGAGAGGGAAGTCCTTCGAGAATATTTGCTAATTTCTGACGAAAAAGGCCAGATCCAAATGAAACAAGGTATGCATATCATTTTTAATACTTTTATAACATTTATTACTAAAACTATTTGTTCCAGGAACGATGAAATTAGAAGGATAAATGAAATTAGAAGCAAGTACGTGAAAAGGAAAGCGAATAGATACGAATATAACAAGGTACGAATATCGTTTTTGAATAGTTTGAGAACGTTTATTGATAAATACATTTGTTCCAGGAACTCTGAGATTAGAAGAATAAATTAAATTAGAAGCAAGTACTTGACAACTTTCAATGTAAATAATTCTACTAACTTGTAAAAGTTTTACAAGTTAACTGTCAATTTTACAAGTTAGTGACTTGAAAAAATAAACTTCCTTGATTAATATTGTGTTTTTGGAAACTGACGTTACAAATGAGAAACAAATAAAATCATTAATCATCTCTCGATAGTGCAATCCATTCACCGTAACTGTTGCTCCAGCCTCATTTTCGAAAAAGTAAGGTCCAATGACTCCGCCGGACCATAAACCGCACCAAACAGTCACACGTTGAGGATAGAGAGACTTTTCAACAATAACTCTTGGGTTTTCCGAACCTCAGATGCGACAATTTTGCTTGTTGACGAAGCCACCGTGGTGGAAATGGGCCTCATCACTTAAGATGATTTTTCGATGGAATTCCGGATCATTTTCATGCATTTCAACGATCCAATCGGCAAAGACACGACGTTGTTGATGATCGGCCGGTGTGAGTTCTTGTGTTAACTGAACTTTATAAGCCTTAAGACCCAAATCTTTATGCAAAATACGGTGTAACGACGTTTGTGGAATGCCTTATTTCAAAGAACAACGAGGAATGGACAAACCTGGGTTTTCTTCAACACTTTCGGCTACAGCAGCAATATTCTCGGCTGTTCTTGAGCGACGTGCACGGGTTTTATTCTTCACATCACTAACTTGTCCCAACAGCTCGAATTTTTCTCACCAATTTCTTTATTGCGATCCGACAAGGTGCTTCACGACGACCCAAAAATGTTCGAGTTTACGAACCGTCTCCGCCAAATTTTGCACCATTTTTATAGTGAATTTTAATAATTTCAACGCGTTCTTGAAGCGTGTATCGTTCCATTTTTATTAATGGCGTAGTTTCTACTTGTCAAATGTCAAGAAATGACAGCTTCAAACGTGACATCTACCAAAATAGCGGGCTATTCAAAAGGTTTGTTCCAACTCAAGAATTGACCGTACAATGATCGTCAGGATTCTGCGCAATAGATAAAAATGTGTTCCAACTGAAAATGTATCGTTTGAGAACGGTTTCGTTTTTGTTCCATCCTGCTTCGGGACCGTGAGTGGAACGGTTTTGTGATCGTCATTTCGATCCCTGGTCTGAAGCTAGTACTGTTTGGACGGTTCTTGTACGGTCAAAGTTTAGACAGGCGCATAAGATCGATTACTAACAGTTTCGTGACCGTCAAATTACCGTACAAAAGTCAGCTGTTGGAACAAACCTAAAATAACACCTCTTATTGTTTTTCTTTTAATTTATCAGTCTTCTGCTGTTGTTATTCAAATTCAATTATTGGAGTGTTTTATTCTTGTTATTGTAAGTAGGTTACTTTGGCGCTTCTGGACAATTTGCGTGCATTATAACTTTTCGATTCGTTTTTACCGGAAACCGTTGGTCCTAGCGACATCAACAAAGTATACCTTTTTGAAAGAAAAAAGTACAGAATGACAGTGTAAGGCAAAAAAGTTAGGAAACATAGATAAATTGAAAATAGTAATCATCTAAATGAATACAATCTTCAATTTATAGCCTCCTTAAAGGCAAAGAATTTTTTGTTTGTCATTTTTTCTCTATCTTAAAAAAGTTAGGGTTGATTTGAATGAGCAGGAATCCTATTTGTGGCGCCCTCTATTGGTAATCTAAAAATTAATAGGATATTTGGATTCTGCATCATACGAAATCCCCGCATATCATTCTTTGTTCAATTCTCACCTCTTTGTTATTAAAAATAAACAAATAAAAAAATAAACTTTAACAGCCTGTATTTCTTAAAGGAAGCAGTTTCG
The DNA here is from genome assembly GCA_013421045.1 of Propylea japonica. Lineage (NCBI taxonomy): Eukaryota > Metazoa > Arthropoda > Insecta > Coleoptera > Coccinellidae > Propylea > Propylea japonica. The sequence continues at coordinate 11,625,208 of CM024240.1, forward strand.
TACAAATATTCATGGAACCTTTTTTTCATATCCTGCATAATTCCCTCTATCGCGTGGCACTATGCATGGTATTTTGTTCGAAAATGAATACAAATTATGTGTTCTATTCATTCTTAAAAAAAGCGCAATTTGAAACACCCTTTACCTAGGATAGACAGCAGTTAAACCATCGACATCGGACGTGTCAGATCGATCTGAACCGTTCGTTTACTACATCCGGATTGAGGGGAGTACACATCTGGAACGTTGGTGATAAAAATCTGAGCAATCGGACGTCGATCTTTTCGCTCGGTCTATTTCGACGGAGCAAAGCGATTAAACATAGAGTTTTATGTTTTTTATATATTTTATTGTTTTATGTTGAGTTTCCTGATGTGACAACCCATAGATTGAGAAATTCTAACACTTTTATTCTTCTGTTTTCATTTATTCATCAAAAACTTAATTCATTCATTAAAATTTCTCGATATAGCTATCGTAGTTATGCATGGGCAGGAGGAGATATTCCTTTCTCGTTTCTTTTTCGTGTAATTAATTAGGATCTTTCGGTACAACTATCGACGTATTGATCGACCAGAGGGGATATTGCATTCCTCATTTCCTTTGCATTCCTCATTTCCTTTGCATTCAGTGCCTTTGCACCTAATTATTTAATTGACATTTTACTGAAGAGCTACGAAAAGGGTGAAAGTATCGTTAAAAGATGAGCATATTTCCCAAAATAGTGATCTTTGAAATCTCATAATCTATAAAAGTAGAACAGAGCATTATGTTCTGTACCGTTCGTTTATTCCCAGATATTAAAGATGAATTTGTACGATCTGTGGTCACGTGACCAAAAAATCTGTCTGTTCGCGGAGGTCAATGCCGAACGGGCTTCATAAAGAACTATTCACTCACCAGTCCTCGGCAAAGATTCGATCCTCTCCTGTTCATTGAACGCATCTTCTTCTTCTTCCGTATGCCTATACTCGATATGTTGACCGTTATCAAATATGTACGCATCAGGCCTTACTTCCGTCAGAGACCTTATCATCATTCTCTTCCTAGTCAAAGAAGGAGGGAATATATTTGGCAGGACATCTTCTGTACCACCGTCTGTATTTTCGCTGATTGTCCTTTCTCTGAGCACCGGTCCATCAGAGATCGTTGCTACCGGTGCTGCACCTCCAGACAGCATTTTCTGAATTTCCACCAGCTGCTCTAGGATGTTCTGGGTGTCGTCTTGAAGTCGTCTGAATCTTACTTCGAAGCCTTGCATCGCTGTGCTGTTGGCGTTTTCTTTGGTGTTGATGTCTTCAACTTTCTGCAATGCAAAATTTTCAATAGAGATTTGTTTTAAGTCTGTTGTGCCTCTAGGGGCTCTAGGAGCAGAAAGGGCGAATAAAACAATCTTCTCAGAATGTCGATTTTTCGATCCAGTTTGGATCTTTTTTACGAATGTAGAACGTTTTTCCAAATGAGTTATCTATTATTATTATTATTTGTCACACGTTTTTTATCATTTTTTCTTAATTGAATTCGATATTTAGAAACAAAATACCACTGTTTGAATCTATGTGAGTTGATTACCCTTCAGTATGGTCCTGTAGCGGTCTTAGAAGAACAGAATGTTCGAAAAATCGTCACTTGCAATGCCAGACCTGGTTTAAAACACCCTCCTGGCCTGAGAGCAAGAATTAAGTATTGTGTATCTGAATATTGAACGTATTTATTCGAATAATTTTAGGTTTCAATTTTTGTAAAAACGGGCGAGACTGAGTTTTTTCTACTGACGTTTTTCCCTGAGCTCTGGTATCATACGCAGACTAGTTTGGTACCCCGTTTTGCACTAACCTCAGCTAGGGACTTTTTTCATTTCTTCAATTCGTGAATAAAATACAACATTTTCGTAATTTTGCCATAGCTTTAAATACCGGAATATTCTCAAGTAACAATTAACTGCTACCAAATCAGTAAAATCATTCAGCGTATCAAAGTCAAATCGAAACAAAAATGTGAACACGATACTCGAACAACTAAGCAGCAACGAAACGATGTTGCCAAACTGACAGAATTGTCAATAGCAGACACTAGCTGTTAGTACTATATGGAGTTTTCCAATAAGAGGTGTTATTTTGAATCGCCCGCTATTTCGGAAGATGTCACGTTTGAAGCTGTCATTTGACAAATAGAAACTACGCCATTCATAAAAATGGAACGATACAAGCTTCAAGAACGCATTGAAATCATTAAAATTCACTATAAAAATGGTGAAAATTTGGCAGAGACGGTTCGTAAAACTCGAACATTTTGGGTCGTCGTGAAGCACCTTGTCGGATCGTAATAAAAAAATTGGTGGAAAAATTCGAGCTGTTCGGACAAGTTTGTGATGTGAAGAATAAAACCCGTGCACGTCGCTCAAGAACAGCTGAGAGTATTGCTGCTGTAGCCGAAAGTGTTGACGAAATTAGGCATTCCACAAACGTCATTACACCGTATTTTGCATAAAGATTTGGGTCTCAAGGCTCATAAAGTTCAGTTAACACAAGAACTCAAACCAGCCGATCATCAACAACGACGTGTCTTTGCTGATTGGGTCGTTGAAATGCATGAAAATGATCCGGAATTCAATCGAAAAATCATCTTGAGTGATGAGGCCAATTTCCACCTCGGTGGCTTCGTCAACAAGCAAAATCGTCGCATCTGAGGATCGGAAAACCCAAGAGTTATTGTTGAAAAGCCTCTCTAACCTCAACGTGTGACTGTTTGGTTGCGGTTCATGGTCCGGCGGAGTCATTGGACCTTACTCTTTCGAAAATGAGGCTGGAGCAACAGTTACGGTGAATGGATTGCGTTATTGAGAGATGATTAATGATTTTTTATGGCCGAAATTGATTTATTGATCTAGACAACGTTTACTTTCAACAAGACTGCGCTTCGTGTCACACAAGCAACGAAACCATTGATCTTTTGCGGGAACAGTTTCCGGACAGTGTTATCTCTCGAAGAGGTGATCACAATTGGCCACCGAGATCTTGTGATTTAACACCTTGTGACTTCTTCCTTTGGGGACACGTGAAAGAGAAGGTCTACGCCAATAGCCAGCGTCGATTCAAGACCTCAAAGATGGAATTCGTGAGGCTATCGAGGACATAGGGCAGCCACTTTGCGATTTGGTTATGGAAAATTTCATTAAAAGGATATGGTCCTGTAAGCGTGGTCGTGGTGGTCATTTGCCTGATGTTATTTTCCACTATTAAAGGCATAGCTTCTTCTTTATAATGAAATGAACATCCGATCATTTATATTGAATAATGGCATTTTTCTTTGAATATCAAAATGACACCTCTTATTAGAAAACACTTCACTACTTCTTTTCATTAATATTTTCACGTGTGGCACAGAATAATATTTTCTACAGTTTTTATTGATAAAAAAAATTTCACCTGTGTCAAATGCTCTATCCTCTCGGTAGTAACCTTTATCCTTTCCTCCGTGGACTGCTGCAACTTAAGCTCTTGTTCCGCAAAGTAGCCTTCAACACAATCTTCCTCGAAGTCATACAGCCTCTCCATCTCGTCACGATCAAGAAACAGCTTCAAACCATTATCATAACTCTCCTCCAATCCCGCCATTTTCCTCTTCAAATATTTACAGAACAAATAGAAATGGCTGAGTATTATAAAAGGCGGTGGTAAAATAGGCTTCTGTTCGTACTCCATGACTACTGTGAATCTCTGGAACATCCACACTTGGTGAGAGACTGCGTTAACTTCGTTGAATATGTTGTTGAAAACTGCTATCAGGAGGTTGATGAGGAGAATGTTGGCTACCAAGAGGTATATGGACATGATGAAGGGGGTGATCCATCTACCCGTTCTGCAGAATTCTTCTTCTTCACCAGGACCACATGGGGGGTCGATTTTATTGGCGTATACCTCGCCGTACAGCATGAAATAGGGCTCTAGAAAGACCTGGAAATGAAGCATAATATGTTGATTGAATTAATATCCAGGGAACAGTATTGATGACTATTGAGGACTATTAATTCAGTGAGGGATTCGTGAGATGGAATAAAAAGGCGTTTTCGGATACTTACTCGGGTTAACTCCATCCCTTACCTTAGCGTTCGTTTGATCTATCGTAACCCTACACGAGAGCAGGGTCGTAGAGTCACCGCATGCGCACTGTAGTTTAATTTTGTATTTGAAAAAGGCGGGAATAAGTCTTCTACTCTTTTCTTAGTAATTTCATATATTCTATTCCTGAAAATTATGGAAAGAGAAGAGAATTTGTCTCAGTGTAAAATGTGTGGTTCCATGAGTCGAGGAAATAATGTGAAACATCTACTTCATGACTTTGTATGTAGATCTTTCTGCGTTAAAGTTTAAGCCTTCTTTACTTCTTTAACATAAGGCTACTCAAAGATAAATTGAGCATGCGTAGGTACACCAGAAATTATAAGAAAGATTTTACAGAATCCATAAATTCAAGCAAAGCTAGAGACAGTCAGTAAATAAACTGGAACCGAAAACATAAATTCTTAACTTCTTCAACAAGCGCACACCAGAAATTATGAGAAATATTTTACAAAAGCCAATAAATGCAAGCAAGCTAGAGACAATCCGAAAATGAACTGGGACTGAAAAAATAAATTTATAAAATATTTGGTTATGTTATTGATACGTCTGACAAATCCTAAACCTGAAATGTTCGTAAACTTAGAACCCAGGTCCGTGATCCGAGTAGATCCGTCACGTAACACAATGGATCGAGTTAGTAACCCTGAGTAAGTTTCCGAGAACGCCTTATCCTTGTAGCATTTTGATTATTATTGAGGGATTTGTGAGACGAACGGAAAAAATTCCTTATGCATGTTTGCACGAGATACTATTATTATTATAAGCCAAGAAGTGTACATTTACTTCGTTATGTTTCTAACGCAATGGCTGCATGTAGTTTCAACAAAGAAACAAACAGAAAATAGTGTTTTTGAATATTCCTACTTACATCTCTGGCGATACTCCAGCTGGCTTCTTGATCAGGATTATTGATTGCCTGCCTAGTAACACCGAAACTCATGAGAACTATAAGTAATAAAACTACGAAATATATCATGTTTTTCACCATTTTTCCCATCATGGTTACAAGTGGTCCTGAAACAAAAAAAATGGAATTTAAATTGCTTCCTATTTATTCTTCTCGGCTTTTTTGAAATTGGTAACTCATTGGAGTTTCTCAAATGCAAATCTTTTTATTACAAAGTAACGAACTCTGACTTTTTTATAATTACTTTTTTATCTACATTTTTTAACTTTCAAATAGAATTCAAAGAAGTTACTCGAAGTCAAGGCTTCATTCAATTTTGGTCCACGAAACTAATAGTATTATGAAGGTGATAACTAATTTTTGGAAAAACATAATTCCAGATCTGAGAAGAAACATCAGGTACTCTCTATAGATTTGCATTTGAGCCAATTTTGCTCAGTGTAATAGAGATAGGATAGTATAGAGTTGGCATCATTGAAATAAACGTGGTATCCTTAGACAGAGGAACTTTGTCTAAGGTGGTATCAGATCCGCCATATTACTACCACCTTAACGTCAAATTTGACAATCGTTGAATTTTCTGGAGGAATTGTGATTCTTGTGCCTTTTTCTAGTTAAATTGTGATTTCTTCTGCTTGATAATATAGAATAAAATGGTATCGTGTGCTGTAAGGCTTTCTTCAAGCAGAAAAGATACAGATAAGATGAAAATTACGGAAAAACCATATTACAGGTAGGGATCCTCATTCAAAATTTCTGCAAGTCTGTCTTGGTATTCTGATATCTTTTTATATGTGTATATTGTCGCCTGAAGGAGAATTGTTTATTCGATATTCTATTGATCTTATTTGAACAGGTTTCCTAAAGACCCAACACGTCGTATTTTTTGGGTGAAATTTGTGACTTAGCCCCGCCGAGTGGTACTATTTTTCCCTACGCAGTTGTATGTCATAGCGGCTCCTCTCTATTATATCTCGATGACTCAGTGTACATTATAAATGACAAATTTGACACATCGACTCAGAACAATATGTGATTGTAACTACTATAACTTATGCAAGCACATCACGCTATAAGATCAACCCTCAGATTAATGAAGAACATAGATAGGCAGGCCCCTATTTGCCTGACCTGTGAAGATCATGATCCTATACATACACTTACATTCCAGAGTCGAATATTATTGCGTGGCTTATTTATGGGTAGTAGGTATCAATTTTATTATGTTTCTCTTGTTCTTCTCTTTTTTAAATATTTCTGTTTCTGAGACTATGAGTGAAAACCTGTGAAGTTTTTTAGAGATGCAGAATCTTCCCAAAATATATTTCAATCGATTTCTCTTATTCTGTTCGCTTTGTATATCTGATCCTCAAGTTCATTCCATTGATACCGCGCTTAGGGCCTATCTATGTTCTTTATTGATCCGAGGATCAATCTAAAATACTGAAACATCGTGAACTCACCCAAATATTTATTTACACTCAAAATATTCAATATTCTCAAGTACCAATATATGGAATTAACGCAATAAATAACCCTGCCATGGTCGAACGTATCTGGTTGCATTCTGAAGGTGACACCGATTAAAAAAAATAGTACAGCAGCCATATCGCAAGGGTTCCACATGTTCCATGACCACACAGCTATTTTTTGGGTTATCCCTACAGGTTCTGAAGAAAAACAATTCTCGTATCTTCTCACAGCCCAGGCTGCATATGAAAGCTATGCAGAACCATTCGTACCAACTTGGTGTGAAAGACATCTTGACTAGTACCAGGTAGCTGAATATCACCAGGAAAACGATGTAGGCTATCTGCATAGAGAAATTCCATTAATTCGTTAAGACAAAATCGGAAAATATACGCAATTATGTGCAGTCGCTATCCTTAAGTAAACATATACACTTATTGACACTACTGCAAAATCTCGCGCCAAATATCTAATGATGCCGTTTTCAGAATGATAACCTGAGGACTCAAATAGAAATAAAACATTCTGAAATATGGGGACACAAATGAAAAACCCTAGATAGCACCAATAGTTTATTACATCGGTATATATGTGAATATCACTAATACTTTTTGTTATTTCTTTGTTTATATGGAATAAAATTGTCTAAACCTTCTTATTTCTCTATTATTTTTAGTATGAATGTCTCAATGACCCATATAATGAGAATATGAGTGAGAGAAAGCAGGATGATATCGTGCGTTCAAAAAAATTCGTGGTCAAGTAAGCTGTGGATTCTATTTTTCCTAAGAGTCTATGAGGGGAAAAATAGAATCCACAGCTTACTTGACCACGAATTTTTTTGAACGCCGTTATAATCAAAATTGATGCAAAAGTGAGATGACATTATGTCAATGACACGTCAGTTTGTGCATATTTCATTTTTATTATAAAAGTTGTTTATATTTTTTTGTAAATGATATTTCGAATATTTTGAATGATTTCTTTTCGAAGTGTATACAGTAAGGTATACTCACAAACCTCTACAGGAGCAGGCGCTGGGATATATACGGGCCAAGTACCAAGTGTGCACTGTCGCTAGGCTCCTGTATGAGCGTCTTTCAAGCGGAAATCTTAGTTATTGAAAGATGTCTAGATATAAATCTAGAAAGAAACTATCAGAAGTGCGATATAGCCATACACTCAGATAGTCAAGCTGCTATTAAAGCACTGAACTCCTACGTCATCGACTCTAAAATGATCTGGGAGTGCCGGAACAAACTCAATGAGGTAGGCAAGAAAAATTACGTCTTATTAATCTGGGTTCCCGGCCACTCAGGAATCAAAGGAAACGAAGAGGCCAATACACTTGCCAAAGAGGGCGCACGAATGTCACTCATTGGCCCAGAACCCTTCTGTGGTATATGTAAATGTACCTATAAGAAGGAGTTTCTGGAGAAGGAGAAAGCCGAGAGGGAAGCAATTGCACCTCCTCACTGGCTTTCTTACAGGACACTGTCGCCTCAGGAAGCACCTGTTGCGGATGGGATTATCGGGCACTGACGAGTGTAGGTTCTGTGGGGAGGAGGAAGAAACCCCATTCACCTAGTCACAGAATGCCTTGTCATTGCGAGCCTAAGGAGATAATGCCTTGGGCGAGAAACTTAAAAGAGTGAGGAACTAACCTCGTTGAAGCCTTCACAGTTATTAGATTTCATTCGATCTATGGAACTGGAAGGCGAGCTGTGAAGGGTTTGGCCAGAACAGCTCTGTAAGGGGACAAAATAGACCTTAAGGTCGCAGTGAACTGTAACCCCTTTTTAAACTAAACTAAACTAAGGTATACTCACGGAATTTGCCCAGAACTTGGTGATAGGCGCAGTGTAGAATTCGTATAACTTTTTCCTCACTCTGAGTTGACGCTGCTTAGGCATTTTTCCAAAATCAGAGAAGGCCCTTCCATCATCCATACCTCCAAACGGTTTTCCATTTTCTTGTAGAAAAACGTCGCTGCGACCGAATGTTTCCGTCAAAAGAGCCTGAAATAAGAATTTTGAGAGGAATAATCAACATTAGTGTCCACACCAAAAAGCAAAGCTAAACAGAGCATTCTGGAGAAATATTCAGGGAAGTGGTGGGGCTATAGCAAATATTTGTGTACAACCACAATTCCATCCTACTAGTTTTACATTCCAATAATTTCAATAAGGTGTTCATATACATAGTCATCATAGCTGATGAGTGCGACGAATTTCAGGAAATTATTCTACATGACAAAATGATGATAGTTTACTATAAATACTAAATACTATACTGTAAACAAATTCGAGGGACTTAAGGAGATGGATTCCTCGATGAAAATAAGCAGGGGTAGTTTCATATAATTTTTTTCGAAATGACCCCCTTCCAAGATACAGCTTTTGGGAGGCGATGACGGGTTGACAGTTTTTAATTTTTTAACGGTCCTAAAGAACACTGAGTCATAAAACTATACAGAATATGGTTCATTGAGTAGGTGTTACTCACACAATTTTTTTGATCCCATAACTTTATTGTTAAGTGTTGAAAATAACAAGCCCTTAAGATTTTTCTTCGAAAATTGTTTTCGTGGAATAGATTTTCGAAAAATAAAATTCTCTTACGGTTTCCCATTCAATTCTAGAGAAAAAAAGTAACTTGCAAAATTTCGATACAGTCGATACTTTTCTGGGAAAAATAAAAACTCATAAGCAGTTATGATCACTGTTCATTCCATTTCATCATAATTATGTTCCATAGAATGAATATTCTAGGATATTTTTATGCTCTGAATTGATTTTGTCAATTATGCTTATTAATATAGTAAAAAAAATCTGTGAAATTAGAATATTACGGATATAATTTTCTTCGGGAAATCAGTAATTAAACCTTCAGAAAGATTTATAGAACATCTTTATCTCCTGTCATAGACATAGATCATCTAAGAAAATTCATTTTTTGAATACGATGAAATTATTATAAGAACATTTTCATCGAGGAACCTTCTTCCAAAATCCCTCACATTTGTTTGCAGACACCTTGTATAAGTAATAATCGATGCTGCAAGATCCTGGTAGAATTTGTAGAATATTCTGCGAGTAATCAATATTTGCAAATGATGAATTCGAGTGTAATTTTGATACTCGAAGTATATCTGAATTAATCACAAATTTCTTTACAATTTCATTTTACATAGTGATTATACAGGGTGTCCCGTAATTAGACCGACAAACTTCCAGTGGACATTATAGATCGTATTTTAGACAGATTCGACCCAAATCATATAATGCAAAATTGCTTCGTTAAGGAGCTAGTGCCCTTTGAAGATGACGTCCTGTCCATACTTTTTGCACATATTCGCAAAACGGAGTCACATAAAGGGCTGAAAGTTTACACATTAGATTGAGTGCATTTCTTTCATGTCAAGCACAATCGTATCATTTGGGGGGGGGCGCGAAGGGTATTTTTAGTTGAAACTTTTTTAACTTTCATTATTTCGCAAGATTCACATCATATTCATTAACTCTGATGTTTTTTCTTGAAAAAAGATGCTCTTGTATAATAACGCCCAGATGCACCATTTACATTGAGTAATGAGTACTTAGTGAAAAGAGAGAAAATTTCAAATCTATTTTTTTCAGGAATTGAGCATCTGGGCGTTATTATACAGGAGCATCTTTTTTCAAGAAAAAACACCAGAGTTAATGAATATGATGTGAATCTGGCGAAATAATGAAAGTTAAAAAAGTTTCAACTAAAAATACCCTCCGCCCTCCCCCCCAAATGATACGATTGTGCTTGACATGAAAGAAATGCACTCAATCTAATCGATGCGTATTTTTGATATTAGCCAATGTGTAAACTTTCAGCACTTTTATGTGACTTCGTTTTGCGAATATGTGGCAAAAGTGTGGACAGGACGTCATCTTCAAAGGCCACTAGCTTCTTAACGAAGCAATTTTGCATTATATGATTTGGGTCGAATCTGTTTAAAATATCATCTTTAATGTCCACTAGAAGTTTGTCGGTCTAATTACGGGACACCCTGTATTAAAACAGTACCTATATTATATCTTTCTATTTACATGAAGCAACGTAGTACATAAAGTTTTTTGGTGTGCAACGATCATTTGGGAACGTGACCAATAAAATCATAATTTGATAGTATCCAATAAGATATCAAATAGAGAAATCACAATAATCATATAAACAAAATTTGGTAGAGGTAAAAGAAGCCCAAATAAGCACTACACTCATTCCCAAGATGGTAACAAACCTTGACACCTTGTGGATTTGTCGCTCTCCCTCGTATACTCAAAGTCCTCGCATTCTTCTATAATAGATTATTAGCATTTTATTACCAATTTTTTATATGGATTAGACAGAAAACGACAAAAATACCCATGGGTATATCGAAACATGAAGCGTGTGTTGAAAAGCATTCAAAATAAAAATTGAAAATTGAAACGAGAAAATTTTGCTCAACAGACGAATAGTATGATTTTTATTGATTGAAAAAGTGTACTCCTTTAGAAAAATATTTCAAGAAAGTATTCGAAACTATTGATTTTCATAACATAACTATTTTGAATGTGGATAGTTTTAATAATTCGAAAATTTTAATTTAACGTTGAAGAAGTATAATTTCTGATGTATTTGATGTAGTTGATGATAACAGGAGGGTTGCTTTCTATATTTTCCGATTAGAGAACGAAAAAGTTTTTTGAACAACTACACTGCGCAAAAAAACTAACGCACATTATGAAAATCTCAAATTTATTCTACAACTGAAGGTGTTCTCAATGATGATTATTTTTATCAGAATTATGCATGCATATGTTATCCACTTTCAACGTTTTTCTTCAATACAGATGTTTTTTCCCAGCAAGAATAAAAAAGATGAGATTATCAAATTCTGAATGTATTGGCTCCATTCTGAAATCGGTTGTTCTCGCTCAATTCTAGTGATCAGTAGTTTTTCTTTCGTTTAATTTTCTACACTCGATCGCTATGCAAAGCGAAACACGCAATTCGCCCCAAGAGGAATGTGCCCCAGCGGTAGTTAGTTTTGCGAGAAGAAAGGTGGACATACACAAGAATTGCAGAAAGGTTTGGAGTTTCCCATACAAGTGTGTCCAGAATGTTGCAGCGATTCAGGGAGACAGGTATGAATGTCCGAAGACAAGGACAGGGTAGACCACAGGTAACAACTGTCATTCAAGAACGTTACTTGAGAGTTTCTTCGTTGAGACAACGGTTTGCAACCGCTCGCCTCCTTCAAAATCAGCTTGAGCAAACTCATGGGGTGCAAATTAGCACTCAGACGATAAGAAATCGCCTCAGAGAATATGATTTAAGGCCTCCTGTCGCGGCAAGAAGCCCAGCTCTTACTCCAGTCCATCGAAGGGCGCGTTTGGATTTTGCGAGAGAGCATATCTATTGGGAAGAGGCTGATTGGGAAAGAGTTATCTTCCCAGATGAGTCTAGATTCTGCCTCTACCATTGTGATCGACGTTCCCTTGTATACAGATGTCCGCTTGAAAGATATGCTCAGTGCAATTCCTGAATACTACTGGTTTCGGGGGAGGATCGATTATGGTATGGGGTGGAATATTTTTGACTGCTCGCACAGACCTAGTGGTCGTTAATAATGGAGCTATGAATGCTGATAGCTATATAAGGAACATTCTTGAAGAGCATGTAGTGCCATTTGCCCCATACATTGGTGAAAATTTCATTTTTATGGACGATAATGCCAGACCCCATCGTGCGCGCATCGTTCAGGAGTACCGTGAAGAGGTTGAAGTCTCTCGAATGGAATGGCCAGCGAGAAGTCCAGATACCAATCCCATTGAGCAGGTTTGAGACTTCCTCAAAAGAAGGCTGAGAAGTTCAGAAAATCATCCAGCTACTCTTAATGACTTAGGAATCCAACTCAGAGAAATCTGGGAAGGATTAGATTAGAACATTTTAAGATCACTCATTTTGAGTATGAACCGTCGTTGCTGAGCTATAATTAAATCACGGGGTGGAAATACCAAGTATTACATCACTTATCAGCATTCCAGTATTTTCAAAAAAATATTAAAAAAAAAAAATTAAAAATTTATTTCTCTTCTTTCACATAAAATTCGGTGAAATCCTGAATTTTTCCATTTAATGTCTCTCGTTTCGTTCAAAACCTTTCCGAGAGAACATAAAAAATAAGTTATAAAGTCAATGTAGAGTCAACTTTCATTAAAATTGAGATTTTCAGAATTTGCGTTCATTCTTTTGCGCAGTGTAGTTCAATAATGACCGTCAAAATTATGGAACAAATTCATTTTCTCAGAAAAAAATATTTAGCAAAAAAATTTTGAAACAGGTCAATTTTGTTTCACTCCTATAAAATTTGTATGAATTTTTTTCTTGAAAATTTCCGCAGTCCTGTAAAGAAGATACCAAGACCTTCCCATAAAAGTGTGTATCATTTACAATCAATATTCTCTGAAAAAAGAAACCGAGATCCTTTCTGTAGAGTACACTTATTCAATCGATCCAGAAAATCATAACATTCCTGCTGAATTGTGTTCTTCTTACAAAAGCAAAAATTGTACGAAAATGAAGAGTGTTGCAAGCAGTTCAACTTCACAAGATTTCCAAGAAGTGCTACACGTTATGAGTATAATAAAGAAAAATTCGGTGTTGTAGAAAGTTTTCGAAATGTTCTTACTTTCGGATTGAATTCTATAATGTAATGTTTTGGTTTAGGTGTCACTTTAACGTGATTTCGTACCACCATTTTGTGGTTCCTAATAAGTTTAAGCTATAAAAACATATTTGAGTTAGTTTAAATTTTGATTGGTAATAATAAAGGCGTGGTACTTACTTCTGCGTCTGGAATTTTCTCTGAATCTGATTTATCATCATCGTCGTTTTCTAACTCCATGTGTTCTTCTGTGGTTTGAGGCATGAGTTGAAGCTCCTCTTTGATTTGAATTCCAAGGAAAGGATGTATAACGGGAACAATAATCCTAATATAACCTGAAAAATTTGTGAATAAAATGTTATTAGTGACAAAATTGGCAACGTGGGGAAAAGATTACATCAAGTTGGTTGGAATATGAACTAAATGATTGCAACAAGACGTCGCAACCCAATGAAATTTTCTATTGATTTAATAATTCGAATACATAAACAGTAATCCTGAATGAGAAACTCAATCACCGGAATTCTCGAAAAAAAGGTCCTGACGTGAAATCATAATCTTTGGCGATCTGGATCATTTTCGGAAAAACGATCATTCAAATTTGAATTTCCTGAGAGCTATTGTTTCCATTGTATAGTCCGTTCACGAAAGTTTGAGCGCATGGTAGGGGTTTCTTTATTTATCTGAAATTGGCAGTATTCGCTGCCATAACGTAAAATAAAGTCAAAGTTGCCGAATGTACCCGACCTCGTCCAAAGAGCTTGCGAGTTATCAGAGAAATTTATGCAATATTGACAACATTGCGTATCAATCTGACAGGAAAATAAACAACATAACCTAAAATTTTAATATACACAATAGAATATGCCAAATTTCCATGGCCAACCGATAGCTCAACCTTTCGTGAACGGACTATATACATTAAGGAATTCAATGTTTCTGTTTTAATCATGAACGTAACTTCAAAGTTTCGAATTATCTCAAAAGCCTTTGACTTCACATCATATGTAAGAAAAATTGAACTATAAAGAGAAAACTTCTAAACTGGGTCGAGATTTGACTACCATACGGAAATATGTCTTGAATTACTAGGTTATGAGAGACTATGAGTTAAAAAGATTCTGGTACTTATGGTTACTGTTTTCAAATGCGACAGAAATTAAACCAAATTTTTTTAGGAAATTCAAATATCGTGCTTTCAATATAAATAAGCGATGAATCTATCGAGATAGCGGTTGAATATCTGAACGTCATAAAATATTATCACAGAAAGTTATTATACAATAATATAAATATATAATAAAATATATTGTTTCGCACAATTTTTTTTAATTGTGTAGAATTTCACACCCAGAAGCTGAATTTCAAATCGATTAGATGAAGGTTTTAGAAATGCTTCGGAAATTCTGAAATACTTTTAAATCATTTTTATGACACAATCCTGACGAAATTTCACGCGTCTTGATTTTACTTCTAAAAATCAAATTTCCAATTGATTGGATATGTGCTTTAGGAATAATTGGGGAAATAGTAAAAAATAATAATATTTCATCAGCAGAAAAAATAATTTGGACGATATCAATAATATGAAAGTCAAAGAAAAATTGTCACAGTTAGTTCGAATTAATCGAACTGTAATCTAATTTTTTCTAATTTTAGGCGATCTGTAATAATATATTTTTGGGTGGAATATTCTTTCGGAAATTATGAAAATAATTTTGAACTCATTCATTCTGTTCTTCACGTTTAGTACCATTAGATACGGATATATTTGAGCTTCTTGCGAGATCACACTCAAGTCATAAAATAAACACATTATGTTTTTAATAACTTCCTCCTACATTTTACGGAACGAGCGGAAAATGCAGGCAATGGTTCCATTGGAAATTTCGCTGCAGTCAGAGGTAATCCAATTTTTCCCATCATAAATAACTAGCGAACAAAAACCAATTTCAACTGACGTTGATGATTGCTATGAAGTAATATGATGAGAAGAGATTGAGGCAGAATTCTTGTGTTAACTTCCGAAAGAAACATCTTCAAAACTTGAAAGATTGAAATAAATTCAAATTTAGAATTTGAAAAGTCGGATTCATAAATGGAATCAATAACTCCCTGGATATTCAAATTTGAACGCTTGTTTCTCATAAACGAACGTGAAAAACCTTCTGCTTTTGACTCTTTAATATTGTGTAAAGGGTTTTCAAATAAGAGGTGTTATGTTGATATTCAAAGAAAAAAGTCATTTTTCAATATAAATGCTCGGATGTTTATTTCATTATAAAGAAGTAGCTATGACGTTAATAGTGGAAAATAACATCAAGCAAATGACCACCACGACCACGCTTACAGGACCATAACCTTTCAATGAAATTTTCCAAAACCAAATCGCAAAGTGGCTACCCTATGTCCTCGATAGCCTCACGAATTCCATCTTTGAGGTCTTGAATCGACGCTGGGCTATTGGCGTAGATCTTCTCTTTCACGTGGCCCAAAGGAAGAATCCGCAAGATCTCAGTGGCCAATTGTGATCACTTCTTCTGGAGATAACACGGTTCGGAACTTTTTCCGCAAAAGATCAATGGTTCGTTGCTTGTGTGGTACGTACTTCGTCTTGTTGAAAGTAAACGTTGTCCAGATCAATTTCGAAAAAGTGAGGTCCAATGACTCCGCCGGACCATAAACCGCACTAAACAGTCACACGTTGAGGATAGAGAGGCTTTTCTACAGTAACTCTTGGGTTTTCCGAGCCCCAAATGCGACAATTTTGCTTGTTGGCGAAGCCACCGAGGTGGAAATGGGCCTCATCACTCAAGATCATTTTTCGATGGATCATTTTCATGCACACGACGTTGTTGATGATCGGCCGGCTTGAGTTCTTGTGTTAACTGAACCTTATAAGCCTTAAGACCCAAATCTTTATGCAAAATACGGTGTAATGACGTTTGTGGAATGCCTAATTCTAAAGAACGACGAGGAATGGACAAACCTGGGTTTTCTTACTTTCGGCTACAGCAGCCATATTCTCGGCTGTTCTTGAGCGACGTGCATGGGTTTTATTCTTCACGTCACTAACTTGTCCCAATAGCTCGAATTTTTCCACGAATTTCTTCATTGCGGTCCGACAAGGTGCTTTACGACGACCCAAAAATGTTCGAGTTTTACGAACCGTCTCTGCCAAATTTTCACCATTTTTATAGTGAATTTTAATAATTTCAATGCGTTCTTTAAGCGTGTATCGTTCCATTTTTATTAATGGCGTAGTTTCTACTAGTCAAATGTCAGAAAATGACAGCTTCAAACGTGACATCAACCGAAATAGAGGGCTATTCAAAATAACACCTCTTATCGGAAACCCTTTACAATGGAAATTGATTTGGAAGATGTCGAATATAAACAGCCTTATAAGGTAATCGTTTTATTTCTATTGATCTTCACAATTGTTGATTTTTCGTGTTGTTTTTCCAAAGGAAATTCCTCGCAACTATATTTCAGGCTATATTGGCGATAAGGTTTCGGAACCTGCAGAGTTCAAGTTTCTCAGATTTAACTTCGGGAAAACTTTCTTCGAATGTAAATATTTATATTTCCAGGCAGAAGCAACGAAGAGAGGAATCAAATCGTCCTCAAGAGACACGAAAAAACTTGGAATGACATCAGATAAAATTCAAACCAACGAGTTTGAGTTTCGTGTTGCTAATTTCTTAAAAATAACGTACAAACAATTTTCCTCGATCGGAGAAACCTGTCAGGATAACTTGCGGCATCGCGATAATGAACAAACAAATTGAAATTTAATCCAGGGGCTTATTGAACCAAATATTTTGCAACTTTTCACTTAGCACTTTTCACTTTTCAAATGAATTAAAGTCAAGTGCAAAGTGTAAAGCACTCCACACAAATTAAATATTGGTAGAAACGTTGTGCAACATAATTAATTCCCACTTTTGAAATTTGACAGAATGTAAAGTTAAAGTTAAAGTCTTTTGGTGCAGCAGGCCCTTGGTATCACCTATATAGGAGTGTTCAGTCCAGTGATCATCAAGAGGTGACGCCATATCGGAGAGCCTCTTTAAACAACCCTCCACCCCCTCAAACAGAAAAAATGTCGAACTGCTCTAGCACTTCGACTTCAAATTAAACTATAATGATATTTAACTACAAAAACTCACCTTGAGATTTGTATTCTTCCTTGTTCTTAACCCTCCCATCCACAAGTCTGCCAATATTATCTGCGAACATGGATGTGCAAGAAGTGCCCTGTGATTCGCGGCTACAGCTAAACTTAGACAGGTTTGTCCAGACCAATTTTGTAATTCGCAGGTGAGAAGTTGTTGAGTTTGATCATCGTCTTGTCTGTAGCAGTAATCTAAGACTTCTAGAGCTGCAATCAGAGATTGAATACAATTTTTCAATTTTCAGCAACCATTTCCGAAGAAAACTGAAGAAAATCATTGAAATTTTCAGGGGTGTCTACATGAAAGCTCTTCATTTTGAAGCATCGAGTTTATATGTATATCATCATCCCCTAGATAAAATTTTTCAAGAACCGTTAAAGTTGGCACAACATTAAAAAACAATTGAGAGGTGAGAGGTGGTGCTTTTGAGCGCTCGTTCGTTGGGGGAGCAATAATGCTATTGACGCAAAATTTTGTATAGGACTCGAGATTGATTCTAAATATACCTATAAATGCAAAATCTCAGCACGATCGGAATTATATTTCGGAAATTATTCAAAAAATGAAATATGTTCAAAATCAATAATTGAAAAAAATAAAAAAAATTAAATGCAATAGTTCTGATGATGCGCTTTTCTTGAAACTAGGTATGCATGAACATTCAGCATATCAATATTCATTCACAAAATAAATACCACTCGAATCGGATAACTTGTTATAGAAATATAAATTTAAAGTATAGTCCGTTCACGAAAGTTTGAGAGCATAGTAGGCGTTGTTTATTTATCTGAAGTTGGCAGTATTTTCTGTCATAACGTAAAATTAAGCCAACGGTGCCGCATCTACCCGGCTTTGTCCGAGAGGTATCAGAGAACTCTATGCAACATTGACAACATTGCGTATCAATCTGGCAAGAAAATAATATATATACTTCTGCTCACTATTCCAAACTGAATTTTCAATGGTCTGTTAATACTATGGCCATAATATTTTGCAAGAGGCTCATTATGAGAATCCTGCATCTGGCCGCATTTTTATTCCGGATTACAACCCCTAAAACATCCCTGGATATTTTTTCAAATGGAATTATTATATTTGTTCCCATGTTGAAACAATTTTCCATCATTTCACCTAATTTAAAATATGATAGAAACTATAAATCGTCGCGCATTCACCATTTTGCGATTCATGATGAAATTCATTACAGACAAAAAACAATAAGCAACACAAAAAACATCTTGAAAAATAATAAAACAACATTAAAAAAGGTTTTCAGGGGTGGCATAGCTCATTATGAAAATTTTAAATGCCATATCTTTTAATCTATGCCGAATTGGAAAAATTGGTAAAGGATAAAAAAATAAATATGATAAGAAAACTGAAAATAACCGATTGTGACAGATATTCCCGAACGTGACTGTGAACCCAATGAAGACAAAATATATATAACGGCGTGACGAGGAAAGGAAACTGGCACAGAACAAGCTTTTTATTTGAGTGTTTAATAACTTTGTTGTAGTTAGAGTGAAATTTATTTCAAACAACTGTAAACAGTTCAATTCAATTCAATTTATTCATCATAAATAAAGTACATAATATTTGAAAGTAAAATTTAACAAATTGAGTTGCAGAGCATGCAGTCTAAGCAAGCTTGTATACTGTTATACTCTGCAAAAACCAATGATGAACACTCTCCGATTAAACCAAATAATTGAAAGAACAAGTTTTGAAATAAGCATTGTCAGGAAACCAGAAATTATACCATACAAAATTAACCAAATAAAGATTATGCATAAAGAAAAGCCTCGAATCTACTTGAGTTCAACATTATGTAATATCAAAGTATATATTTGTTTCTTCATCAAATTCCGATTCGAGGTACTCCATTATAAAATTTTGAACTAAAACAAGAACAATAAACCAATAATTAAAAGTGAAAAAAAAATTATCTACTATCGTAGAAAGGCTGCTATAGCCTTATGTAATATGTTATTATAAATAATTCACAGTTTTTTCTGGAGTTTAAACAATTAATGTAATATTTGAATAAACTCATTTCTATTCTATTTCTATTCTATTAGGTACTTGAAATAACGTTTACAAAGATAACATACGTTCTGAATTGGATGGAACACGAGCCGTCACAGATTTGTTCTATTTTCCATAAACCGATTAAACTAATACCAAGCCTATTCGCAAATGCGTGAATTGCACATGCAATTCATTTATGCATTACTCGAGAGCTAATGACACGAAACGATCGATTCATAATTTCCAATATCTATTCATGCAATTAATAAAATCCAACGTATTACGTTGAATCCCAAACACGATAGTTTTTCAGCTATTGTTTGCATAAAATTAACATGAACAGACCTGGAATTATGTGCGGCTGCTGTTTCAATGTTTTCCTAGGATTTTCATGGAACAGGAAATATTCGTGGAAAAGGCGTCCTTGTAATTAGAATGATATTCAAAGAAAAATGCCATTTTCAATATGAATAATCGGATGTTTATTTCATTATAAAGAAGAAGCTATGCTGTTAATAATGGAAAATAACATCAGACAAATGACCACCACTACCACGCTTACAGGACCATATCCTTTTAATGAAATTGTCCATAACCAAATCGCAAAGTGTCTGCCCTATGTCCTCGATAGCCTCACGAATTCCATGTTTGAGGTCTTGAATCGATGCTGGGCTATTGGCGTAGACCTTTTCTTTCACGTGGCCCAAAGGAAGAAGTCGCAAGGTGGTAAATCACAAGATCTCGGTGGCCAATTTTGATCACCTCTTCAAGAGACAACACGGTCCGGAAACTTGCCCGAAAAAGATCAATGGTAGCGCCGTCTTGTTGAAAGTAAACGTTGTCCAGATCAATACTATCCAATTTAGGCCATGAAAATCATTAATCATCTCTTGATAGCGCAATCTATTCACTATAACTGTTGCTCCAGCTTCATTTTCGAAAAAGTAAGGTCCAATGACTCCGCCGGACCCTTAACCACACCAAACAGTCACACGTTGAGGATAGAGAGGTCTTTCAACTATAAACAGCTCGAATTTTTCCACCAATTTCTTCAATTCGGTCCGACAAAGTGTTTCACGACGACCAAAAATGTTCGAGTTTCACGAACCGTCTCTGACAAATTTTCACCCTTTTTGAAGTGAATTTTAATAACTTCAATTCGTTCTTGAATCGCGTATCGATACATAAATTCCAATATCTATCATGCAATTAATAAATTCCATCGTATTACGTTGAATCCACAAACATGATAGTTTTTCAGCTATTGTTTGCATAAAATTAACATGAACAGACCTGGAATTATATGTGGCTGTTTCTATGTTTTCCTAGGGTTTCAATGAAAGAGATTATTACCACGGAAATAGCGCTGGAGTAATTTCACAGTAGAGATATACATTTCTTTAAATTGTTATTTCTGGACGTGCAATTCCTAGTGCGGAATATATCACATAAACATCGTGCAATTGCAATTTGCTGTAAAAAAGGCAGCGTTCAACTTCGGTCCAATGTTATTCATTCTATTGGTTCTGTTTCTATTTAAAAAAGAATTCCCCATTAGAACGTATTCACGAGTTCAGGAACATAATATTTCATTTCCAGAACATATTTTTTTTTTGAAAAACCTAGAGGTAGAAGACTTTTGTCTATGTGTGTGTATACAGTGTGTATGGTCATGAATTAGCGATATTTTAAGGGCATCAAATATACCTAATATTATCGACAAGAACACCCAAACTTGGAGGGTTTACCCCCTTAGTTCTGGAGTAGCCCCCATTTGAAATTTACTTTTTTATTTTCGTTGACCATTCCAAATAATATCGATTTCTTTGGACATAAAGGTCCTACAGATGCGAAAAAAAATGGGTTTTTAAAAGATGATACTACCACCTTTCATTGAAGTATAACAATATAAGAACATGCAACTTGAAAACGCCATGAAAAAAAATTCTTTAAAAAAGTTCATAGTAAAAATATGTACTGATTTTCTTAGTAAATAAGCAATAGTACAAGAACTAGCACATTGAAGTATAATTTTTTCAATGATTTAACACGCAAGGATATTAGCTACAAAACAACATTCACATCATATCTCGTTAAATAATTTGAGAGCCATTGCTGTTCGAACATGATCACTACGGGAGGAAAAGACACAGGCCACTGCCTGTCTACAGAGCAGAGTCCGCCATTTTGAGCAATTTTTATGATTAATTGTTTGTTTGATCATTAAAATTATCGAAAGTACAGTACTGAGGTTTTTTTTTTATTTTATCAATTTTCATGAGGGTCATGTTCTAACAGCAATAACTCTCAAATCATGTAACTTACAGAAATGATGCGAGTGTTGTTTTGTAGCTTGTGTCCTTGCGTGTTAAATCATTGAAAAAAAATTATACTTTAATGTGCTAGTTCTTGTACTATTGCGGATTCACTGAGAAAATCAGTAAATATTTTCACTATGAACTTTTTTAAAGAATTTTTTATGGCGTTTACAAGTTGAATGTTTTTATATGTTATACATACATACTTCAATGAAAGGTGGTAGTTTCATCTTTCAAAAACATTTTTTTCACATCTGTAGGACCTTTATGTCCAATGAAAGCGATATTATTCGGAAGGGTCAACGAAAATGAAAAAGTATATTTAAAATGGGGGCTACTCCAAAACTAAGGGGCTAAACTTCCAAGCTTGGGTGTTTTTGTCGTATATTTGATGCTCTTAAATTATCGCTAAGTCATGACCAAACACACTATATGATGGATCTAAGAATTTTGGTGACGGGTTCAAATTTTCTGCCTCTTTTACGTGACCATAATATTCTAATATCAATGTGGTATCATCAGTTCGGGTATGACAGCTATAATTTAACAATTTAGATTTCTATGTGAAAAGAGATTTCCAAATGAATTAGCTGGATTTGAATCGATCAAACAAGAAAGCAATCGCTTCGATGATAATGAAAAAGTATATATTCGAATCGATCGAGTGAACTAACCTATATTTTCAAATTCCTTTCCATAGCTCCTCAATTCCTCATAAACCTCTGTTTCCATGTCATCTTCTGCTGCTTCATGTGCCATGGCCTTGAAAAGCTTGCAACCTACCAAAGCTTTGGCTAAAGCTTCCTCTCCGTGCTGCCACATCAGCAACGCCATCTTGTGTCGTTTCATCAGTACAGCCCATATCTGCAGAAAATAATACCTAGGTTATTGTTTTCAATATGTGACCAGAAGGTAAAGGGTTTTCCAATAGGGGTGTGTTATTGAATAGCCCGCTATTTCGGTAGATGTCACGTTTGAAGCGGTCATTTTTTTGACATTTGACAAGTAGATACTACGCTATGGAACGACACACTCTTCAAGAACGCATTGAAATTATTAAAATTCACTAAAAAAATGGGTGTGTGAAAATTTGGCAGAGACGGTTCGTAAAAACTTGAACATTTTTGGGTAGTCGTGAAGTACCTTGTCGGTCCGCAATAAAGAAATTGGTGGAAAAATTCGAGCTGCTGGGACAAGTTAGTGATGTGAAGAATAAAACCCGTGCACGTCGCTCAAGAACAGAGAATATTGCTACTGTAGCCGAAAGTGTTGAAGAAAACCCAGGTTTGCCCATTCCTCGTCGTTCATTGGAATAAGCCATTCTACAAACGTCATTACATCGTATTTTGCATAAAGATTTGGGTCTTAGGGACCATAGAGTTCAGTTAACATAAGAACTCAAGCTGACCGATCATCAACAACGTCGTGTCTTTGCTGATTGGGTTGAAATGCATGAAAATGATCTCTCCAAGAGGTGATGACAATTGGCCACCGAAATCTTGCGATTTAACACCTTGCGACTTCTTTTTGGGGCCACGTGAAAGAGAAGGTCTACGCCAATAGCCCCGCGTCAATTCAAGACCTCAAAGATGGAATTCGTGGGGCTATCGAGAACATAGGGCAGCAACTTTGCGATTTGGTTATGGAAAATTTCATTAAAAAGATATGGTCCTGTGAGCGTGGTCGAGGTGGTCTTTTGCGATCATTTAAATTGAGAAATGGCATTTTCTTTGAATATCAAAATAATACCTCTTATTGGAAAACCCTTTATTATGAGCCAATTATAAATACCGAACATTTGCTGAAATAAAGAAATAGAATCAACGGTTAGCATCGTCATGACAATATAATATATTTAGTGTGCACAACCATTATTCGAACGTGGAATAAAATTGTTGGAATTTCCCTATATCTATAGCAGACATTCAGATATCTTTATCCAGACAACCTCCATTTCGTGACACGCTATTATAATCTACAACACGCAATGTTATTCCCACACAATTGAGTATTCTCTGTATTTCACGTATACAATGATAACGAAAACAAAAATTATTTTCAATTGCTGGATAATACGCCCAGCCACTTGAAGCTCAAATTGATTTTCCAGTGTTGTGCTCAAGATGGATAACGTCTTCAACGTAATTCAATTTAGAGTTCGAGCTGTAATTCGAGCGAGTATGAAATTGGCCTCCTTTCGTGTTCATAGATCATTATAACAATGAACTACGAATTTGGAGATGTAGAATGGAAGCTCTAGGGCGGACACAGAGAATATTCCCTTCCAGCGCCATTTTTTCTAGAGCAGCAAATTTTCAGTGCGTGTGTTCGGGTAGGTATATAATAATGAAAAATCAACAACAAAAAATTTTATCACACTTCTATTCTGTTGGAAGGTGTATTCTGAAAAAATCATATCCTACGCCGATGACATTGCATTCTATCATTCTGACTTTCCAATCATAGAAAATAATCTTTCAACAGATTCAGACATTAAAAAAAAAACATTTTTCCGCCGACCTCGAAATAAAAAGCGATTTTAATGTGTACGAAATTGATCATTAATGACCCATTTTAATGCTCAATTGTTTGGCTATTTTAATGTGCAATCGTCATTGGCAACCGTTCACAAGGTATTCAGAAACACTACGAGAAATGTCAAAATTCTACTGGAACATAGATACATAGAAATTTATTAAGTCAAATGTAATAATAATAATAATAATAATAATAATAAAATTTATTTCAAGGTATGTCTCACAAAAATAATACAGTTCATGAGCATAAGATGAAATATCGTCAATAAAATTTGGACTATCCAGCAAAATAGTCTCCAACACAGTATGGTTCCATCTCGACCAGCAAATTCTTGACCATCCTCTTGAATGAGCCCATATGTGTGCATTTCTTCATATTATTTGGAAGTTTGTTGAAAAATCGTATGCCTGCATAATTTGGATGGCTCTCTGTTACGTGTAACCTATGCTTGGGATAACTGATGTTAACTCTCCTGGTATCATAATTGTGAAAAGAGCCCACTTCTGGGAATAAGTTTTTTGTTTTTGTAAATGTACATTATAATCTCAAAAATGTACAGCCCATATATTGTTAATATCCCATTCTTTTTGAAAATGCCTCTGCAACTTTGGGTACATTTCAACCGGTACATTGTTCTTATTACCCTTTTCTGAATTCTGAACAGTTCCAATACATTATAGTGGCTTCCCCATATAATAATACCATATCTCATGAGGCTTTCGAAGTTGGCAAAAACATTATTCTCATTGATTCTTCATTTACGTGTTTTTTGAATAACTCTCATGGAGTATGCCACTGAGTTAAGTTTTTTCCCTAGCTTTTCAATGTGTTCTGTCCAATCTAGATTTTCCTGTAAAGTGATCCCTAGAAACTGTGTAGAATTTTCTGGTTTTATGTCTTGATTTGATAGTGTAATATTGTTGGGTGTCTCAATTCTTTGTTGTTTAGTTCGAAACAGAAGAACATTAGTTTTTGTTCATTATTCATAATCAATCATCCATTAACCAAAAACCACTTTTCCAATTGTTGAAACAGACTGGAAGCCTCTGTCATAAGATCAGGATAGATAGCATCTGATATTAATATATTTGTGTCATCTGCATAACTTGTGATCTGACACGCACCTCTCGATTGAATTATCCCAATTATATCGTTCACATATAAAATAAAAAGCAGCGGCCCCACTATGCTACCCTGTGGTACTCCCATATGATTCTCCAAGATATCTGATTTGCTAACTCTTCCATCTTTGACGATTTTAATTCTTTGATTTCTTCCACTTAAGTATGATCTAATCCATTCCAAAGCATTTCCTCTGATCCCATACCTTTCCAGCTTGATCAGTATATTTTGATGTCTGAGACAGTCGAAAGCTTTCGACAGATCTAAAAACAATCCCAAGAGCAATCCACCCTTCTCAAAAACTTGCATTATACGCTCAGTGAATTGTAAAATAGCAGTTATCACAGATTTCTCTTTTACATACCCATGTTGATGGCTGCTCCAGATGTTGCAAGATTTTATGAACTGTATTAATCTATCATACATAGCCATTTCAAAGATTTTGGAAAAGATGGAAGAACACTTACCGGCCTATAATTCTCAAACTGTTGATCATCCCCTTTTTGAATATAGGAGAAATCAAAGCAAGTTTGAGCTGCTTTGGAAATACCCCATTTGAAGGAATTATTTATGATATAGCTCAAAATTTCAGCTACTTCTGTTATACATGACTTCACAAGGCTGGTTGGTATCTCATCATCTCCACTAGTGTTTTGTTTTTTATTCTGGCAGCTAGTTTTCTAATTTCTTCAACAGTAGTAGGTACAAGTAGATTGACCTCATGTTTTCAGGGATGTCGCAGGTGAAATCATTGATTTTTTCTATTTTTCATCAGATTCGGTATGACTCCTATTAAAAACTCATTGTACTGGTTGGCTATGCTTATTGGATCACCCTCAAATGCACAGTCACTGCTCTTGTTCTGTCCTTTCAAGTCTCTGAATATTCCCCACATACACTTTGTCTTATTGTCAGATTTCCTCAATTTTTGTTCATAATCCATGGCTCGCTTTTTGGCTAGCATATCATTATATTCCTTTTTCATAGCATTATATCCTGTTTTTGCCAGTGGGTTTTTAGATTTTAGTATTTCCCACAACTCCAATTTCCTTCTGCACTCTACTACTTCAGGATCCTTCTTAAATACCTGTTTTCTTCGCCCATTTTGTTGAAGTTTCAGGGGAAAACATTCATAAAATAACCTCAGATATAATCCAATAAATGCTTCCCATTGTCCATTCACATCATTCTCTGCACACTCCTTGACAATTCCCAGTCCTGTTCTGATAGTCTATAAAATTTTCCTTGTTCTCTGGGGAAAAACATCTCTGTTTTTGGTTTGTGTTCCAATGTTGTTGAGAATGTCAATATGATCTGAGATGTTTGGTTTCCTTTGTTTGGTGGTCTATATATACTAATTATCATGATTTTGTTCTGATTTATTGTACTCTCAATTCCTGCACATTCGAAGATGTCATCGACTGATAGATTGTTAATTTCTGTGCTATTTTAAACTTAGAACCCCTCTTTACGTATACTGCTGCACCTCCATATTTTTTCCTGCAATAGAAGCTGGCCAGTTCAAAATTGGGAATCACATAGTGCTTCAATTCATGTTCCTTCTTCCAGTGCTCTGTTATTGCTAAAAATTCACAAGTTGAATGTTCTTTTAAAACTTCATTCAATTCATTTATACAGTTTCCAATAGACTGAACATTTTGATAGTCTTGTGCAGAATGGGAATGTATTTCAATCAAGAATTCATACACAAATCATATTGAGATCGTCGGAAAAAATCTTGTAATCAACTCGGTTATTAATCGAGCGACTAATAGACCATTCTTTCTTCTTTAATAAACCTAGTTGATAAAATAACTATCTCTGACTGGTGTTCATGTCCGAATCCTCACAAAACCGAGGTCCCATTTAGATAATCATCGAAAAAATGAATAAAATATTTATTCTCGGTAATTCTTCTCTGAAACATAATTTCAAGTCCACGATTTGTGCAAATATCGTGGCAGATTTAAGGATTTCCATTTTGTTGTACTTGGAAAAATTTTTTAGTACAAGATTGAATTTATGTTTTCTCTTTTAATTCTGAGTTTTCAGTGAGATTGGAGTGTTTTTCATGTTATTGTTTTTTAGATCGATACTCAGCTTGCATACCGTATTCCAAGGTTTGTGAAGGACTCAAGTGAAAACAAATTAAGAAAGTCCTTAGCAGGTGCTTTTGAGCGCCCGTTTGTCTCTATAACGAATTTCTCTATATAACGAATTTTTTACAAGACTTTGCACCTTGAATCCAAATTTCATGTTAAAAACACCCTCTAAAACGAAATATTCAAAGAACATCACTCCTTGAATGGGTATTGGTAAGAAGGTACCTATAATGGTGGGTTTTTTCCGAAAATTTTCTGGACATACGTTCTAAACACCGACCTTAAACTAAATCATTACGGCAGGCAGAGAGATCCTCTCTGAAAACAGTTTTAAATACACCCCTGGCTGTTTGGTTTCAATCTAACCATTGCGCTAGTGTGAAAGTTGTGCGAAAATGCCTAAAAGGAAGTTCTTAAGTTTGAATGATAAACTTAAATTTATCAGTGAAGTCGACCGCGACATTGCCCACTATAGAAACAAATTTTCTGTATAACGAATTTTTAGTTGGGGATTTAGCGCTTTCGTTATAGGAAAGTTTCACTGTATATAAATGCAAAATCTCTGCACGACGGATTAATATTCTGGAAATTTCTCGAAAGCTGAAATATGTAAAGCTTGATAATTAAAATTATATGATTCTGATGATGCGATCTTCTTGAAATTCTGCATGAACATTCAGTATATTAATCTTCATTCACAAAATAAATTTCACTCGAATCAGATATCTTGTTATGAAAATTTAAAGATTCTTCTTTTCAATATTCCAATTGATTTTTCCATGGTTTTGTTGACACTATAGCCACAAAATTTTGCATGAGGCCACAAAATTTTTTTATCTATCGGATTTATTCTGTCTGAAAAATTGAGTACCGAAATTTTAATGGCCATATTTTATGCGCCCTGTACGATTTGGCTGGTTAACGAACTTAACCGCGGCATTTGGGAACCGAACTCACCATGAAAATCTCAAGTCTCTACGACAATCCCTTTAAAAGTTATCGTGTTCACGGCCGGTCGGCCCCAGGGACAGAATTGAACTTGAGCGCGGATTCGCTGTCAGAGAGTCGAACCTCATAGTTTGAGACGATTTTCGGCTCAAAATTCGAAAAATGCAGACATTTGGGCAAAACGATGTACCTAAAACTCGTTCAAGTAAAACGAGCGGTCAAAAAACAATTCTCAGTCCCAGTCGGAACCAAATAATCACTTGAGGTAATTTCACTTCCAAACAATCTCCAAAACGTTCACTTCCGTTTTGATCCTCCGAAATATTTTGCTAAGGATGGAATAGAATTCATTTAAAAGCGATGAAATCTACGCTCGAATTTTCTCAAATACACTTCCGGAATACCTAATTATTAATCCTGAAAGTTTTCGTTTACGCCATACTTTCCGCTTTGCTGTTTCGTAAATATCGCGGCAAGGGAGATTATAGGATTTCCATTTTGGTGTACGTGCAGAAATATTCAGGACAAGATTGAATTTATGGTTTTCCCTTCCAATTTTCTGTTTTTAATCAGATTGGAGCTGCAAATACTTCTGCGTGTTATTGTTTTTCAGATCCATACGCAAATTACACTTGTATACTGCGTGTTTAAAAACAAGGATTATGGTTGAAAAGCCAGGTTTCTTTCGGAGAAATTCCGCTGCTCTGCAAATAATGGGTTTTCCAATAAGAGGTGTTATTTTGAATAGCCCGCTATTTTGGTAGCTGTCACGTTCGAAGTTGTCATTTTTGGACATTTGACTGGTAGATACTACGCTATTAATGAAAATGGAACGATACACGCATCAAAAACGCATTGGAATTATTAAAATTCCCTATAAAAATGGTGAAAATTTGGCAGAGACGATTCGTAAAACTCGAACATATTTGGGTCGTCGTGAAGCACCTTGTCGGACCGCAATTAAGAAATTGGGGGGAAAATTCGAGCTGTTGGGACAAGTTAGTGATGTGAAGAATAGAACCCGTGCATGTCGCTCAAGAACAGCCGAAAACATTGCTGCTGTAGCCGGAAGTGTTGAAGAAAACCCAGGTTTGTCAATTCCTCGTCGTTCTTTGAAATTAGGCATTCCATAAACGTCATTACACCGTATTTTGCATAAAGATATGGGTCTTAAGGCTTATAAAGTTCAGTTAACACAAGAACTCAAGCCGGCCGATCATCAACAACGTCGTATCATTGATCTTTTGAGGGAAAAGTTTCCGGACCGTGTTATCTCTCGAATAAGTGATCACAATTGGCCACCGAGATCTTATGATTTAACACCTTGCGACTTCTTCCTTTGGGGCCACATGAAACAGAAGGTCTACGCCAGTTGCCCAGAGTCGATTCAAGACCTCAAAGATGAAATTCGTGAGGCTATCGAGGACATAGGGCAGCCACTTTGCGATTTGGTTATGGAAAATTTCATTAAAAGGATATGGTCCTGTAAGCGTGGTCGTGGTGGTGATTTGCCTGATGTTATTTTCCACTATTAAAGGCATAGCTTCTTCTTTATATTGAAATAAACATCCGATCATTTAAATTGAAAAATGGCATGTTTCTTTGAATATCAAAATAACACCTCTTATTGGAAAACCCTTTATTTCGCTTGTGCGTGACGTCAAGTTTGATTTCACCAGGATAACCGAAAATATTCTCAATTGAATCCACATCAGAACTTTTCGGAGAACTAGTGATAATTTCGTTTCAAAATTTCAGATATACGTTCAAAATAGATGTGGCAACACTGACGACTTGAAATTTTTTTTAAACACCCTGGACATGTGTCAAATTACCATGGCCAACCTTCTGCTTATATAGAAATGAATGGAATATACACCCGCATATTTTCATTTCAAATGGAAAAGAATTTAATGTGGATCAAACTGATATTTTCAGGCAGTTTGAAATGGAGGAAAACATATCTACAACCTGTGTTTAAATCACGTTGCGTGTTTTTCATGAATTATTAATGCCCAGAAGTTGAGGCAAAATGCGTAACGATCTTTTTCTCGACCTGGGTAATATTCTTGAAGAGTCAGAAGGGTAAACTAATTTTTTACCTTCATTAACTCTTCCACTTGAATCCGCACCTATTCTAGCTCCGGCTATTCAACCGAGTTTTGGGCGTCTTTCAATTATCTAGTTGCTGATTATCAAGTTACCTCCCCCCAATTTCGTATTAATTATCTCTGATTCACATCTCTTTCAACAACCCTCTTATCAAAAAGGAGGAAACCAACAAGAATTATGGTTAAAAAGCCAGGTTGATAAATTTCTTTCGAGGAAATTCCACAGTTCTGCGAAGAATTCGCCCGTGCGTGACGTTGAGGTTGATTTCATCAGGATAACCGAAAATATTCTCAATTCAATTTCTCGACTTCACGTTTGCGAGATTTGACCTGAGAGATGACTGATTATCAGGAAGTATTATCAAAATGGTGAATGTTTAGCTCGAAATAATTAGCCAAATAATGAATAAAATAAGAAAAACTCTGAGCAGGTACTATTGAGCACTCATTCGTGGAGCAATAAGGCTATTACTTCAAAAGTTTAAAAGGACTTGAGATTGATACCTACCTAGTTTAGTTTAAAAATGGGTTGCAGTTCACTGCGACCTCAATATCTATTGTGCCTCATTACAGTGATATTCTGACCACACCCTTCACAGCTCGCCCTTCAGTTCCAGAGATCTGATAAAATCCAATATCTGTGAAGGCTTCAACGAGGCTAGTTCCTCACTCTTACAAGTTTCTCGCCCAATGCATTCTCTCCTTAGGCTCGCAAAGCCAAAATATTCCGTGACTAGGTGAATGGGGGTTTCTTCTTCCTCCCCACAGAACCTACACTCGTAATTGTCCGATAATCCCATCCTCAACAGGTGCTTCCTGAGGCGACAATGTCCTGTAAGTAAGTCAGTGAGGAGGTGTAATTGTTTCTTACTAATATCCAGATATCTTTTGGATCTCGCTGTTTCAAAGTTCCGAAGGAACTTAGTGGAATGATCCACCCCTGGGAGATTCCGCCAGAGTTTTTCCCTCTCGGCTTTCTCCTTCTCCAGAAACTACTTATGGGTACATTTACCTATACCACAAAAGGGTTCTGGGCCAATGAGTGGTGCCCTTTTTGGCAAGTGTATTGCCCTCTTCGTTACCTTTGAATCCCGAATGGCCGAAACCCGATTAAAAAGACCTTATTTTTCTTGCCTACCTCATTGAGCTTGTTCCGGCACTCCCAGATCATCTTTGAGTCGATAACGTAGGAGCTCAGTGCTTTAATAGCAGCTGACTATCTGAGTGTATGGCTATTTCGCACCTCTGATAGTTTCTTTCTAGATTTATAGCTAGACATTTTTCAATAACTAAGATTTCCGCTTGAAAAACACTTGATACCTAATATATGAATGCACGCTCTTGCGAATTAACTCCTTTAGACTTCTGGCTGTGAGGTTATCTTGAGTCAAAAAGCCTGTAACCATTGAAGCATTGAAAGCCGAAATTGGACGCTGTATCAATGAAATAATACCAAATGTATTCAATAAAGTTATTGAAATTCCGTCAAAAGGGTACGCATATGCCAGAGAAGACATGGCGGCAATTTACAAAATATCTTCTAAATCGATAAATATTTGGATACTTTGCTATAGAAAATCTTCAACACGGAAATTTGGCGCCTCTCTTAATACTCCCTAAATCTAGACACTTTGAACATCAATTAAGGGATAGCGAAAAGTTTTCAGCATATTACTAAGGGGTTTTCCAATATGGACTTGACAACTTCTTTTCGAAATAAAAAGCCAACCATTTGAGATATATCAAAACTTTATTATAGGGTTGAAGTACAATCAAAACATTTATGAGTGGAACTCGACTTCCTTCATATGGCCACCGCGGGCACGTTTGCAGCGGTCGATTCGTTGGACCCAATTTTCGATGACTCTGCCACATATTTCGGCCGAAACGGCAGCTATTTCGAGTTCAATGTTGGCTCTGAGCTCTAACAACGTCATCGGCTTGTTGGCATAGACCAATTACTTCACGTGGCCCCAAAGAAAGAAGTCTAGAGGCGTTAAATCGCACGAACGAGGCGACCAATCGACTGGTCCATTTCTGGAGATAACACGCTCATTAAACTTACTCTTCAATAAATCGATTGTAACGTGTGCTGTGTGGCTTTTTGCACCGTCCTGTTGAAACCACATGTTGTCCAAGTCCATATCTTCCAATTCGGGCCAAAAAGTGGTCTGGGCGATGCCCAACTCTTGAGAACGCCGTGGAATTGACTGATTTGGATCATTTGCTACGGATGTAACAACGGCAGCGATATTTTCTACACTTCGACCAACCCGTTGTCTCACTGACACGGCAACATCACACAACGAATATGTAGACTCAAATTTTTGCCCTAAACTTGTTATTGCCTGTCTACTAGGGCGGGAATTACGACCGAAAATCGGAGTTAACGCTCTTAAAGTAGCGGTCACCGACTCCGAATTTCTGTAGTAAATTTTTATAATTTGCAGACGTTGTTCGTTCGTGTACTTCACCATGATGAAAATGTTGAGTTTACTATGCAAATTGGCAATGACTGTTCGATAATTAGTGAAAGGGTGCATTCACAAATTGAATTCAAAGTTGTCAAGTCCCTATTGGAAAACCCTTTACTTACCAGCAATTCATTGAAAGGATAATCAAATAGGCAAGGATTCGCGCTGGATGGAAGCGCACCAGCCAATAGGCTCATTGCGTTTCCATATTGTTTGGCGAATGAGCTGGAATTTCTCTGTAGATTCACACCTTTGTTCATCACTTTTGCGTAGATCGGTCTGAATTTTCTCCTCGTGTAAAAAGCCCTGCAAGAAAATGAATCTGTTTGTACAATGTTGAAAAAATCCTAATGGGGGCTTTACACAAAAGTATGCCACCATCTACAGGGTGTTCTGAATTGATGCGAAAGATTTAAGGGAATGATTCCTCAGAATATTTTATGGAAGAAAGCCATAAATGTAGTTCCGAAAATGCACTGTTCCAAGATACAGGGTGTTGAAGTTTTACTTAAAAACTGACTGAAAGAGTGGTACGCCACTAAGATTTTTTGAACTTACAATTATTCTTTAATCATTCGTTCAATTCATGCCGAAAAATCTCTCCAGCGTTTTTTTCGTGTGGGGCTCCGATTTTATGGAAAAAATAAAACATCTTGATGTAGTATCTCTACTACATAATGTGTTAAAGTAACGACAAATATGCGTTAAGGTGTTTAAATTTCTTGAATAGAAAAGGCACCCCACACGAAAAGAAAGCAGAAGAGATTTTTTTTATCACAAATGAACGAAGAATTAACAAAAAATTGTTAGTTTAAAATATCTCAGTGGCGTACCACTTTTTCAGTCAGTTTTTAAGTATAACTTCAACACCCTGTATCTTGGAAACAATGCATTTCCGGAACTACATTTTTGGGAACTTTCTTTCATAAAATATTCTGAGGAATCATCCCGATAAATCTTTCGCATCAATTCAGAAACAGCCTGTATATCTGATATGTGTTGGTCTTACGCTCACATGGTAATTATGGGATATTTAACGTGATTTACCGAGTATTTTTCATTCTGAGAAAAACTACTGTGTGGGAAGTTGATAAGCTTTTCCATAAATCCGCTTTACGGATCTAAACTGTCAGATCAACTTCGATAATCCGAACTTAAAAAGACCTGTCGACCTTATGGAAATAAACTGCATTTGTATTTCGATCTTTCTTCCTCATATCGTTCGATAGCGAAAAAAATCCACTGTTAACAAAAACTATGAAATAGGATAAAAGGGGAAAATACAAAGGGGTCCCATGAAAATGGAACTGCAGAAGTTTCACTTTCTAGATACAAGATGAAAGTTTGAATCCTTATAAGTTTTTTTTGCCTCATAGTAGGTACTGATTACACATTCAAAAGAGAAGGATCAACAAGCTTTGTCGTTGTCAAACAAACGAGTTAAGGCTGCTTATTGGGCTTCTCATTGGTCACTGTTTCGTGAGATATAACCTACGCAAAATCCGCAAATTCGATATCAGTAGTTGTAGGTTATGTGGATAGGCCGCAGAAACCGACGAGCACGTACACTGCTCAACAATTGATAGGGATCACTTACTTGTTCTAATTTATTTCTGAAATATTCGCTCCAAGATATCAGAGTATTTTCAGTTGATAATATGGTTCACTTGAGAAAATAATGAAAAAATGGAAAGTTGGAGAGAAAAAAAGACTTTATTAGGAACACTCAAAATTCTATGTTTGAATAACATAAAAATTTTATGATGAAACCACAAGAAGGCTGAAGTTTCGGTTAAGCTAGTACCTAGTTGGTCCCCCACGAGCTCGTCTCAAGCATTCTACCCTACGAGGCATACTTTCGATCAAACGATTTATGAAATTTTTGGGCAAATTCGTCCAAATATCCCGTGAAGCGTTAGAAAGGTCCTCCAGGTTATTGATCGGTTGTTCTAAGGTTGACAATTGTCTAGACATCTCAGACCAGACATGTTCGATGCAATTCAAGTCTGGAGAGCGAGCTGGCCAGTCCATCCTATCAATAGCATGAGTTTCTAGCGCTTCATTAACCAGACGACTACGGTGTGAGCCGCGACGCCGGGTAAGTGGGATTTCTCCTAGCATTGAGGATCATGCTATTGATAGGATGTACTGGCCAGATCGCTCTACAGACATGAATTGCATCGAACATGTCTAGTCTGAGATGTCTAGACAATTGTCAACCTTAGAACAACCGATCAATAACCTGGAGGACCTTTCTAACGCTTTACGGGATATTTGGACGAATTTGCCCCAAAATTTTATAAATCGTTTGATCGAAAGTATGCCTCGTAGGTAGGTAGAATGCTTGAGACGAGCTCGTGGGGGACCAACTAGGTATTAGCTTAACCGAAACTTCAGCCTTCTTGTGGTTTCATCATAAATTTTTTATGTTATTCAAACACAGAGTTTTGAGTCTTTTTTTCTCTCCAACTTTCCATTTTTTCATTCTTTTCTCAAGTGAACCATATATCAACTGAAAATACTCTGATATCTGACTAAATTTATAATCTTGGAGCGAATATTTCAGAAATAAATTTAGAATAAGTAAGTGATCCCTATCAATTGTTGAGCAGTGTATTCTGCCAATGCAATGAGTTCGCGTGAACGAGACTTCCTTTAAGCCTCAATTACACTCAGTCTCTGCTTCTGCTTCTCGCGTTGTCGGCAATAATTCCCAAAATACTTCTGCAGCAGTATCGAAGGCAGTGAGCATTCAAACTCTGCCGCAGCAATGATTTCGCGACTACCAATCGGCAACGACGGACGAAGAAATTGCAGCCTCAGCGCTTTTTCTCGTTCATTATACAGGATATCCAGGAGATTGACGTCATTAAATTTTTATAGATTTCTCAGACCAGTGGCTATCCAAAAATACCCCATGTATATTATGCGATTTTTTCTAGTTCTTAAGTTATGAATCTTTGAGTGTTGTTTGAATGTATTTTGCAGTTTTCATCTTTTTAACATGATCGTCCTGAATTTTGATTCAATAATAGAAAATTTTCAGTTAAGAAGTACATAAAAGGTGTCTTTTTAGCTTTTGGCTACATTTGAGAACTTCGCGGACTCCTGAGCTACAAAGTCATCGGAAAAAAAAGAGTGAGTTATGAAAATTTTATCATCGTAAGGCATTTTACTGAATTTATTATTCAAAATAAAATCTACAGGATCTTGCGTTTCTTTAAGTTCACTACTTGCATTATAATTCTCACTTCTTGTTTCCGTTTCCATCTTTCTTGCTGAAATATTAAAATCTTACCTACAAACTTTTCCGAAAAATGTCACAAAACCACAAACCGTACGCTGAGAGGATTAATACTTCGTTAATGAAAAGGGAGGGAATCAAAACAACAGCTGATTTCCATCCACGATCGCCGGGGTTGATTCGGACCGATCGGACGTTCAGTTTCGGCTAAGCTCGTTTGCCTAGAAGCGAAAATAATGCCGCGAAGCCAGGCCTCCGACACGTGATCTACACAGCTTGATTTTTGAGTGGTTCTCCCACCTTTCATTTGAAGAAGTTTGAAATGTTACATTCTAAAGAATCTCGACTCGTAGAGGCGAGCCTCCTTCGTTAAGCGGTTTGCGTGTTATCCTTTACGCTGTATTGTGTGTTGCGGATAATGTATGAATGTTTTAGATCGCTGTGTAATAAACATATGTTTATCAATTTGAGATTTGGATAGTAGATAGAATGATGGAATAGTACAGATATAGAAACGTAATTATTTTTTATTTGGACTTTAAAATTGTAAAATGCAGTGAAATTAGGAGAGGACATGCCTTCTCTGCCTCCTCTGAGCAGCCGAAATTGCATGGAGCTACTCATGGGCAATGGGCAAACACTCGAAGCAGTAATTAAACTTACGCTTAGGCGCAACGTCTTTTTTTCTGACGAGTCACGATTCGGTTTACAAAGTGATAGTCGAAGAGAAAGGTTTTTGATGTGTGATTATTTTTTATTTGAACTTGAATTTAAAATTGAATAAAATGCAGTGAAAGTAGGGGATCCCGGCCTCCTCTGAGTAGCTACCACTGCTGAATAGTCAAACTTAAAAACACTCACCTGTAAGCACCTCCCATAAGCTTATTTATAACAAGTCCAATATCATGAAGAGTATACACATAACCTTCAGGTATATGCGGCCTAACATCCCTCAAAATATACTGTAAAGTATTGCTTGGTCCCTGCTTCGAGTTGTACAAATTTTCCAATCTTGGTATCGTGAGAAACTTGCGCATGCTCACGCCGTTCTCCAGGAGAAGCTTGACGAAATCGCACCTGTCGTGTTCTAGAGCCTTCATCATGGCGTCTTCCAGCGCCCCTGGCGGCCATTCCTGACCGTATATGAAGATTTCAGATCGGGCTATGTCGGACCTGTTCCAGGTGAGAGCGAGACTCAGTTGTTCTGTTGGAGAGAGATGCTGAGATTTGAAGAGAGCTGTGAGAATCGTCTGGTCGAGTTCGTGGCGAGTTTGATCGTTCTTTTCGGCGATTCGGTAAATTGTTATCTGTAAAGAAAGAAACATTATTGTAAATTTACACACCTTATGGAAATATCAAATTTATTCTACAACTGAAGGTGTTCTCAATGATAATTATTTTTATCATAAATATGCATGCATATGTTATCCACTTTCAACGTTTCTCCAATACAGATGTTTTTTCCCAGCAGGAATAAAAAAAAATGAGATTATCAGATTTTGAATGTATTGGCTCCATTCTGAAATCAGTTGTTCTCGATCAATTCTAGTGATCAATAGTTTTTCTCTCGTTTGATTTTCTACACTCGATCGCTATGCAACGTGAAACACGCAATTTGACCCAAGAGGAATGTGCCCAAGCGGTAGTTCTGCGAGAAGAAGGGTGGACATACACGACTACACGAGAATTTCAGAAAGGTTTGGAGTTTCCCATACAAGTGTGTCCAGAATGTTGCAGCGATTCAGGGAGACAGGTATGAATATCCGAAGACCAGGACAGGGCAGACCACGGGTAACAACTGCCATTCTGTATTATGAATTGATTCAATTTTGCATACAGACGGTCTGGATTCATTACTGTTATTCGGAATATGTCTTATAGTTTTTATGGTATCCGCCAGGGACAGAATAGTCTTGGGAGTAGTTTCTTGACCAAAGGCTCCAATCTTCCGTCTATTTCAGAACAGCTGAGCGTAGTTTCAAAGAACGACAACGGTGTTTAATCGATAGCGTGTTCACAGTCAAAAGTCTTGATAACTCCTACCCCAACTC
The DNA here is from genome assembly GCA_013421045.1 of Propylea japonica. NCBI lineage: Eukaryota > Metazoa > Arthropoda > Insecta > Coleoptera > Coccinellidae > Propylea > Propylea japonica. The sequence continues at coordinate 11,663,511 of CM024240.1, forward strand.
TCAACTTGTTGAACGTAACACGAAAACAACATAACAGAAAAATGTTTTTTGTTCGAGAGAATACAGGTGTATTCGAAATGAATCCGTTTTCAGCGAATAACGAGAAGTTATACTGAGAATATCCTTGGAAAATGCAGGGACATCCAACTTTCCACTTTGACCGCGCAAGAATGATAACTCTACATCAGGAAGCTTCGTAGAACTATCCGATTAAGCAACGTTTGAATATTCTACGGACTGCAATGAGGCGCATAGAGGCCATTTTCCTGGAAATAGGCAGCGTTGCCTGGAGATCAGTGCCTAGTCGACCCAAATTAACATCTGCAAGAGAAGGCCATTACATCACAAATTTTAGTCGAATGGATCGAACGGCATCTGTAACAGCGCTTCGAAGTCATTTTTTGAGGACCTATAGACGGGTAGTCTCAACCATCACCATTTGGAGACGATTGCATTCCCCGAACTTTTACTACAATGGTGCACTTCATCAACAGATGTATCCTTTCTAAATAAAAAATCGAAGAGATATCCGACGTTAAGTCAGAAGCTTTTGCGGTCTTGTTCATATTGTGAAAACGAGTAATAAAATTTGAATATCTTGAGAACCATTGGTTTCATCCTATTCATTCATGACATTCAAATCTTGAACCTGCCTTGAAAATTACAAGTTTTTAAGTCGTTCTTCATAGAAGAGGTTTTATTTATGTGTATGATTTTTGTTATAATGACTTATTTTGATGAGTCCTATTACCTATCAGAAAAGGAAACACAACTGAAAAAGCATCCTGGATTTATGTGCACTTTTGGGTACTTTCTGATAAAGCTTCTAGTAGTATTTTTCTATAGTTTGTCTATGCTATTCGGATTGGAGTTCTGAAGAAAACTCAATGAAGTAGGCAAGAACATCAAAGTCTCTTAAGTATAGGATTTTGGTAACTCAGGAAATGATGAGCATAAATGCCTTTTACTGGCCTAGAACCCTTCGATGGTATAGGCAAACGCACATATAATAAAGAGGATCATACCAAAAAGTTCCATTGGAACTTTGAAACAGCAAGGTCCAAAATATATTTGGATTTCAATAGGAATAATTTACGCCTCCTGACTGCCTTTCTAACAGGACATTGTGACCTAAGGAAGCATATTATGGGAATGGGCTTAACATAATTTGAGGAGTTTAGATTCTGTGGCAAAGATTAGGAAACTCCTGTTCACTTACGAGGGCAATTCAAATATAAACGAGACTTTTCGATTTTCAGGCACAATAGTGAGGATAAAACATTCCTGATTTTTTTGTTATTGAGTAGGTTTGTCAGAAGTAAAGGAAGCACGTTGGATTGCCTCATCGACCCTCTCGGTGTCCACTGTGATGATGTTTGAGCAAGAGGTTCCTCCGTCAATTGCGCAACGTATTGTTCTCTCCACTCCTTACTCGCTTGTTTACACTCTGGGGTGTAGTGGTGCACCCATGTTTCATCACAGGTGATAATGTGAGTGAGAAATTGGTCTCCTTGTTCCTGAGATCGTGCAAGAAGACGCCCACACACCTGAAAACGATGCAATTTCTGGTCAGCTGTGAGAAGGCGAGGAAACCACCTGGCGCAACCCTTACGGTATCCTTGCTCCTTTGTGAGTATGAAGTAGGTGCTCCCATAACTTATCCCTACCTAACTTGCAATTTCAGAAGTGGTACGAGGTTTGTCGTTTTCAATAAGCTGTCGAACACTACTGATGTTGTTCGCTGTGGTCATGGCTCTCATTTTCAACACAATCACGACAGTGTCTCTTCTCCGAACAGCGGCAGTCAATCTCCTCAAGATTTTGGCCAGTTTTACGCCTTCTGCAGCGAGAAACTTGATTACAACATGTTGCGCAATTGACGGAGGACCCTCTTGCTCAAACATCGTCACAGTGGACACCGAGAGGGTTGACACTCCTGACAAACTTACCCAACAACAAAAAAATCAGGAATGTTTTCCCCCCACTATTGTTCCTATATATATATATACAGGGTGACTGGTGACGTAAGGGACAACGGCTAACTGGAGATAGAGGACCTCAAACTGAATGAGGATTGGGGGTTTAAATGTCCCATAAGGCTATTAGTTTCAGAGATACAGGGTGTTTTTTGCAAAAGTGCTAAAACTATAAACTCCCATATCTTCGTCAATATGGCAAATTTTTCTCTGATATTTGACAAGCTTGTTAATATACATATTCTCCATCAGATCGACAAGAAAAAATTCCCAAAAATTGCAGGTCCGTATTCAAAAATTTCAATTTCCGTGTCAGGTGAGAAATATACTCGGTATATGAAATAAAAAAAATTAAATTAGGAAATTGGAATCTGCAAAAAACACTGATTAAAAATCTGTTTTTAGTTTCAATGGCACAAATTTTTTAAAGTTTTTATGATATGTTGAAAGTCGAATATTACAATTTTTTCATATTGAATTCAAGAAACACACTATTCCTGAAAGAAAAAACACTGAATTTGAGATGCTCAAATAATCCTGACGCATTTTGAATATTCCTTCACATCTTGAAATACTTTTTCATTAAATTTTCTATCAATATTATAAGAAAAACTCAAAAAACAATACAAACAAAAAGATTAACAGTAGCATATATGGTTCATAAAAAAATCAAATAAACAAATGCTTGATATGCGAGAGCCATTCCCCTCACTCACTTATTGGCTGTTTTGAACAATTGAAGTACGTTTCATATCGACAAGATGAAAAATTACTCTTGATAGAACAGTAACACTAGATTTCAGGTCGAGAAAAGTTGGACTCTCTTCTCAGAACGCCTGAACAATAATCCATCTGATACTTATTATTTCAACAAAATTTATTTTTCTATTAAATAATGCAATGATTCATGAGAAAACAACTAAGCTAATGCTCGAAATCAGAGCAATTTGCTTCAACGCATTTATTGGCTCTCTTGAATTCTAATGATTTCTTTCTCTTTTGAGATGAGGATTATTCTGAGACCAAATATTATATCCGTTCATTTTGCGCAATCCAAAAACAAGTATCATCTACATATTCTTCATTCGTGAATATTGAAGGCATTTTTCAGTAGATAAACAAACGACACAATTCCCAATAATTCACAATCAATGAATGTATGAATATAAACGTCATTTTTTGAAATAAGCCTACTCTGTGTAGTAGGATGTATTTTATTTATAATGAATAATAAACCTCTTATTAGAATATTCAAAAAAATCACTTGTTTCCCTAATATTCTGTTTGCATTGAAGAAATTCATATGCTTCTCAAAAGAAGATGAAGTTGCTACACCTAAGTACATATTAGAGGAAAATAAGTCCTCAAAATTCATACATTATTTCATTGAAGAATAAATTTTGTTGAAAACATAAGTACCAGATGGATTATTGTTCAGGGGTTCTGAGAAGAAAGTCAAACTTTTCTCGAGCTGAAATCCAGTGTTTCTGTTCTATCAAGAGTATAATTTTTCATCTTGTGGATATAAAAAGTACTTCAATTGTTCAAAAGAGTCATTAAGTGTGTGAGGGGAATGGCTCTCGCATATCGAGCATTTGTTTATTTGATTTTTTTATGAATCATATGTGCTACTGTTCCTCTCTTTGTATTTCTATTGTTTTTTTAATTTTTCTTATAATATTGATAAAAAATTAATAAAAAAGGAGTTCAAGATGTGAAGGAATATTCAAAATGCATCAGGATTATTTAAGTATCTCAAATTCAGTGTTTTTTCTATCAGGAATAGTATGTTTCTTGAATTCAATATGAATAAATTGTAATATTCGACTTTCAACGTATTATAAAAACTATAAAAAATTTGTGCCATTCAAACTAAAAACAGATTTTTACTCAGTGTTTCTTGGAGATTCCAATTTTCCAATTCAATTTTTTTTTATCTCATATACCGAGTGATATTTCTAACCTGTCACGGAAATTGAAATTTTTGAATACGGACCTGCAATTTTTGGGAATTTTTCTTCTCGATCTGATGGAGAACATGACGTATAGTAACAACCTTGCCAAATATCAGCGAAAAATTTGCCATATTGACGAAGATATGGGAGTTTATAGTTTAAGCACTTTTGCAAAAACACCCTGTATCTCTGAAACTAATAGCCTTATAGGACATTTAAACCCCCAATTCTCATTCAGTTTGAGGTCCTCTATCTCCAGTTAGCCGTTGTCCCTTACGTCACCAGTCACCCTGTATATATTTTATGATATATATATTCTTTTGAATTGAGAGCTAACAAAATACACTTCATTAAACAAAAAAATCCCTAGCTGAGGTTGGTGCAAAACGGGGTACCATACTATTCTGTCGTATGATACCAGAGCACAGGGAAAAACCTTAGTAGAAAAAACCCTGCCTCGCCGTTTTTACGAAATTGAAACTTAAAACTATTCGAATAAATACCTTCAATATTTAGACACAAAACACTTAATTGATGCTCTTGGGCCAGGAGGGTGTTTTAAACCAGGTCTGGCGTTCCAAGTGATGATTTTCGAATCTTTCGTTCTTCTAAGACCGCTACAGGACCCTACTGAAGGGTAATCATCTCCAATAGATTTAAATAGTGGTATTTCATCCTAAATATCGAATTCAATTTCGGAATAATGATAAAAAAAGTGTGTTCCTGAAAATCGATAAGTCTCGTTTATATTTGAACTGCCCTCGTATTTAAAGAATACCTCGCCATTGCGAGTCTGCACAAAAAATCTCGACAGGAGAACTATAGGAGAAACGCGACAATAGCCTTGAAGCCCTTTCAAATACTGAAGCTCTGCAGCTGGAGGGCAAGCTGTAGAGTATTGGCGAACAGCTTCGATAGAAGGCACAATACCCCTTACTCGCTTACAGTGGAAGGTAACTTCCTCAACAATCTATAATCTATTTTCTTTATTTTAAAGCGGAATCTGAACCTTTCGATTACTAGTCCTACGCTCTAACCCACGGATACACTGAAATTCGCATTAAATTAATATAAAAATTTCTCGGAATCGAAATTTGAATAGTCGGAAAAAAATATGCATAACGATTATACAACGAGGATTATACTGAAGCATAGTTTTGTGAAAGTTAATTAAATCTATAGTGTCAAACAAACACTATTTCTCAAACATTTTCTGACTCAGAGTGTGAAAATTTTCAAGTAATTGCGGAAATACCGTAATGGTAAGGAAACGTGAGGTCAATTAATCCTTAAGATACTCCTTATGAGACCCCTCGGCTAAACATATCAAAATCACGAATATCGTATTCTGCATCCTCACGCCAATCGACTAATTCTCGCTAACCAACTTATAACGTTGTGCAACTAGCCCTTATCCTTTGATGGAAACATTGATCCTTGTCAATAGCCCCCAGCAAATTCAGAAGCGATACTCTCAGAGGTGTTTGTAATTGAGAGAAATCGATAATTCCACTCTCTAAAGGAATTTCCCAATCAGAGAAAATCACACAGCTCAGGAAACTGGAATTATGGCAGCTATGATGGAGACGTAGAAGACTCTATACTAATTTAGGAGTTCTCGATGAACAGGGTGCCGCAGATTAGATGGTTAATCCTGAAATATTATATTTTTAGGGTTTTCCGATAGGGATAATAATATTAAAATATTTAGAAAGGCTTTGAATAGGCGCTTTTGAGCGCTCGTTCATTGAGGGTCCACCAGGCTGTTACCTCAAGATTTTGAAGGTGTTATTTTGAATAGACCGCTATTTCGGTAGATGTCATGTTTGAAGCTGTCATTTTTTGACATTTGACTAGTAGAAACTACGTCATTAATGAAAATGGAACGATACACGCTTCAAGAAAGCATTGAAATCATTAAAATTTACTATAAAAATGGTGAAAATTTGGCAGAGACGGTTCGTAAAATTCGAACATTTTTGGGTCGTTGTGAAGCACCCTTTCAGACCGCAATGAAGGAATTAGTGGAAAAATTCGAGTTGTAGGGGCAAGTTAGTAATGCGAAGAATAAAACTCGTGCACGTCGCTAAAGAACAGCCGATAATATTGCTTCTGTAGCCGAAAGTGTTGAAGAAAACCCATCAGGTATGTCTATTCCTTGTCGTTCTTTGGAATCAGGCATTCCACAAACGTCATTACACCGTATTTCGCATAAAGATTTGAGTCTTAAGGCTTACAAAGTTCAGTTAACACAAGAACACAATCCGGTCGATCATCAACAACGAAACCATTGATCTTTTGCGGGAAAAGTTTTCGGACCGTGTTATCTCTCGAAGAGGTGATCACAATTGGCCACAGAGATCCCGTGATTTAACACCTTGCGACTTCTTCCTTTTGGGCCACGTGAAAGAAAAGGCCTATGCAAATTAATAGCCCAGCGTCGATTCAAGACCTCAAAGATGGAATTCGTGAGGCAATCGAGGACATAGGGCTTCCACTTTACGATTTGATTATGGAAAATTTTATTAAAAGGATATGGTCCTGTAAGCGTGGTCGTGGTGGTCATTTGCTAGATGTTATTTTCCACTTTCACGGCGTAGCTTCTTATTTATAACGAAATAAACATCCGATCATTTATTTTGAAAAATGGCATTTTTTTAATATCAAAATAACACCTCTTATTGGAAAACCTGTTACTAAATATAATAATTATGTATGCAAACTTACATCTTTTAACGCGATGTCATTTCAATCAATTTTTACATGGGAATATCAGATTTTTTTTCAATATCACGGTAGACTTTTCAATAGCTGTGTAAGCGCAACTCCCAAACATTTTCCGTAATGCTTGGAATGGGCATTGAACATTCACTGCAAAATTACAGCTCGATCTAATTGACCAATTCTCAATTATTAGAAAAAAAATTAAGAAAGGCCCCGAGGAGGAGCTTTTAAGCGCTAGTTCTTTGGTGCAGCAATTAGACTATGACCTCAAAATTTCATAGGTATTAGATTGGAGATTGATACCAAATATATAAATGCAGAATCTCAGCACAATCAGAATTATATTCTGAAAATTATTCAAAGAATAAAATATGTAAAAAATTAATATTTACGAAAATTGAATTTCATGGTTCTGATGATGCAATCCTCTTGAAATTTTGCATGAACATTCAGACTATCAGTCTTGATTCACAAAATGAATTTCACTATAATCGGACATCCTGTTATGGAAATATAAAGATGCTTCTTTCAATATTATAATGATTTTTTGTTGCTTTCCGTACAACCAATGGACAAAGACGAAGTGTTGAAGGTTAACATGCTCCAGTTCTTATGTTAATTGAGGTTGATTATCCTTTCGACCCGAACCCTGTCGCAAAATCCCTTGTAAAGGCAATGCCAATGGCACGGGGTAGATAAATCTGTTTTTCTTTCCACACTGTTAGCCGAAGAAGCAATGTTCGTCGCTGTTTTTACAAGCCAGCATTTAGTTCGTTTCTTTACATCAGTCGCTAAACCTTTACGGCTTGAACGTTTGGAATATTCCTACGAACTTGACATTAGTTGGTGGAGAAGTGTCTGGGCAAATTTCGTACTTTAAGAACCTTTTCTTTATCGCCGTCCTTCTAGCTAGTTCAATGGTAATGTTTTTGGGCGAAAGTTGTTCGATTTTCAATGAAATAAATTGAATGCACATCCTCAAACTTACCAGATTTTTGTTTTGTACGCATTGTAATAGTTCTCCAAATAGTACTTCAGCCAGATCCAAAGGTACTTCGAATGCTCTCTGAATTGTGCCAATATATAATCTTTGAGGACTTTCAGGACCCGCAACTCGTACCTGAAAATAGAAATGACATGAAAATACTTCATTCCAAAAAGAATTCTACTCTCAACAAAAAAATCGAAAACTTGATAGGTATATGTATGCCCACTCCTATGAACAATGTAGCAGTAGAATAATAGCTCACAAAAAGTGATGATAATTGTGTCAATCGGATACAATTCAATAAAAATTATAATAAGATTTCAGGGGCTCTGGTGTAGTAGGTCAGAGTACGTCCTTCGCAATTCCGATGTATCTAAGATGTACAGGGTTTTTCACTATAATTTGACCCCCCCTCCCTTTAACTTAAAATTTCACGAAATCAACTAAGGTTTTACAATATGAATTCTCATAATGAAATATATACATAGTGGCCAACGTATTGATGGAAACTTCATTTTTTCAAATGGAACACCCTGTATATTTTACCATGTTTGGCTAGCTCTTTTTCCCCTGATTTCGAATATGTAACATATGTTGGTCTATCTCTTTTATTCTGATTAACACAGAGTTTCAAATTTTAAGAACTCTGTAATCATTTTTCAAGTGGCAGACTGCGTTTACTGAAAATGCCCATTTGTGGAGTTATGATAACGTCAATGGGAAGATATACAGGGTGAACCACATTGAATGCAACTGTATTTTTTCAAATGGGACACCCTGTCTTGTATATTCTTCCTCCTGATCTCGAATATAAATGCGTATGTGGACGTGTCTCTTCAATTTTCAGAGTTTCAAAGTTTTGAAATGATGACACCTAATAAAAAAATAAGTGAAAAACCTATGAAATTTTACTTAAAAGTATTATTTTAGAATGAATACTTAACAATTACTCAACCAATGAAAAATAATAAACTATGGTAGTATGGTAAGAATAACTTCAACTAAAGAAATTGCTCGAAATGACCACCTTCATACAATACACATAGTTCATATCGTTATCTCAAGTTGTTTAGGCTATTTTTGATAGCATTATAATGGCTCTGATTCGAGTCAGAAATTAAAGCTTCAAAATTTGTTTTTATTCTTTACAATATTATCATTATTCTTTGTGCATTGACGGGATTAGTTCCGAATTATGGGTTTAATATTGGTTGATTTTATATCATTATTATTATTCTCCGCTTTCATTGATTATTATCATAAGTGCTGAAGTAGATTTTTTCTTTCAGGAACGACTATAAAAACGTGTCCAACGGTGTTAAATCGGGACTATTTGGTGGCCATAAAAAGGATGCGCCATTACCAATCCAAATATCTAATTGGTCACTTAAATATTCACGAACTTCCAAAACGCTACGCCAGATGGTTATTGAAATTTGAAACTTTGTGGTGCTCAGAATAAAAAAGATAGACTCGAAATCAGGGGGAAAAAAGCTTACCAAATTTGGAAAATATACAGGGTATTCCATTTGAAAAAATGAAGTAGCCATCAATATCTCTAAATATGAGAATTGGAAGGAAAATGTTGCGTGGTTAAATTAATCCATTTGAAATGCCGGATGCCCAGAAAATGTTCAGATTGAAGAAATGCCGAATGACCATTTTGTGAGCATGTTCAGATTGAAGAACCAGTGTACTATAAACTTAGTAAATGCTATACTGCAATATTAACCAAGAATTTTTTTCTTCTTCCTGTATTCAATTTATCAGATAAATGTCTGTATTTTCAAATTCAAATCAAAACCATTTACTCATAAAACATAAAGTTCCATTATCAAATCTTTCGATTGAAGATTATGTTTTTCGATGAGTATTTCAAAAGTGACACTGTAAATAAGAAAGTTACAGGAACCATTCCAGAATTGCATTATTTACGAATCTGTAAGTCGGTCAGTTACAGATTATCGTACGCTACAGTATCGTAACTTACAGATGAAAAGCAGAATACCACCATAAGACTAGAGCTGCCGTACGAAGTCAACACCCCATGGAGTACCGGCGAGTTTTTGAATTATATTATTTCTAATTTTCAGCTTTGTTCGTAAATCATCCTAATGAAATTGAAATTAAGGGAAGTGCACAGTTTAACACTTAGAGGGTATACAGAAAGTAACAAGAGGAAGCAAGATAACAAAAGTTTCTGAACACCTATCTGGCTAAACTGAGCTAGTTCGATAACAATTAATTAAAAACAAAGTTGAAACTAATCGACCTACCTGTATACAAATGATATGAGATCAGCGGCTCTTCCTGACCCATCGCAAACCACAACAGGAACCGGAGGATCGTCCGTCACATACTCCAGAACCGCTCGAATCGTGTTTGTGCCGCCTTCTATGACCAAGCAGACTATAGGTATCGGACTTTGAGTAACTGAAAAGAAAGAAAGCTGTTTTTATTGCCGTCTGGCGTCAAAGTTCGGCGGAGATAATTCTATCAGACCCGTCTGGAATTTCGGGATTCCTATCACGTCAGGCTACAAATTCTCATTTCGTGACAAGGAATGTATCGAATATGCTGCTTGAAGCGTTATAAATTATTGGGAGAAATCCGTGTTGAATTTTCGTTGTGAGACATATTAGAACACTTTGTGTGTCCCAAATGCAAACAGATTTGATCTTTTATAAACAATGCGACTTCTGGTTTCGGAGTCGTATTCATCTGAGTGGTATAGGGTGAAGTGGGGCAAATGTGTACTTATTTGAAAAAAGGAGGGAAAACTGAAGCTAGCTGCTATCTAGTGGCGCCGTTTGTTTATTTCAATTTTGCTATTAAAGACGTTGCTTACCTTTTACTCATATGCTTTTTACATTGTTTTCACCTTTGTAAACTGTATCAATTAAGAGAGGACAGAAGGTGGACAACAAAAAAAGTGCATAGCTTCCACTGGAAAATTCGGCGGTGGTAAAAAAGCAATACCTACTACCATGAAAAAATAGTTTTTCAAATTCTTTGGGTGATTTGTAATCTACAGAATTGGTGCTAAAAGATGAAATGACAAAAATGAAATTCTGAATAATTCCCTCCCTACCAGGGGCTGAAGAAGTTGAATTTCATCAATACAGGTACGCAATTATCCCACTTCACCCTACAGGGTTTTCCTTTTGATTTGTCGATTTAGACGTTTTTGGACAACTAGTAAATTAAGGGTTTTCCAATAAGAGGTGTTATTTTGATATTCAAAGAAATATGACATTTTTCAATATAAACGATCGGATGTTTATTTCATTATAAAGAAGAAGCTATGCTGTTAATAGTGGAAAATAACATCAGGCAAATAACCACCATGACCACGCTCACAGGACCATATCCTTTTAATTAAATTTTCCATAACCAAATCGCAAAGTGGCTGCCCTATGTCCTCGATAGCCCCACGAATTCCATCTTTGAGGTCTTGAATCGACGCTGGGCTATTGGCGTAGACCTTCTCTTTCACGTGGCACCAAAGTCACAAGGTGTTAAATCACAAGATCTCGGTGGCCAATTGTGATCACCTCTTTGAGAGATAATACGGCCCGGAAACTTTTTCAATCAATGGTGGCTTGAGTTCTTGTGTTAACTGAACTTTATGAGCCTCAAACCCAAATCTTTATGCAAAATACGATGTAATGACGTTTGTGGAATGCCTAATTCCAAAGAACGATGAGAAATGGACAAACCTGGGTTTTCTTCATTACTTTCGGCTACAGCAGCAAAATTCTCGGCTGTTCTTGAGCGACGTGCACGAGTTTTATTCTTCACATGACTCACTTGTCCCAACAGCTCGAATTTTTCCACCAATTCCTTTATTGCGGTCTGACAAGGTGCTTCACGACGACCCAAAAATGTTCGAGTTTAACGAACCGTCTCTGCCAAATTTTCACCATCTTTATAGTGAATTTTAAAAATTTCAATGCGTTCTTGAAGCGTGTATCGTTCCATTTTCATTCATTGCGTAGTTTCTACTTGTCAAATGTCAAAAAGTTACAGATTCGAACGTGACATCCACCGAAATAGCGGCTATTTAAAATAACACCTTTTATTGGAAAACCCTTTAATTCCAATCGTTCTGATATTTCACATTTATATATTAGTATCAATCTCATTGTTCCACCAAAGAACGAGCCCTCAAAAGCACCTGCTCAGGGCTTTTTAAAATTTTTTCTTTGATAATTATGTCATGAATTGAATGAAGAAACCATAAACGATTGTTAATTTGAAATATCTCAATGGTGTACCATTTTTTCCAGTTAGTATTGAAGTAAAACTCTCACACCGCCTATTTCGGAAAACGAAGCATTTGCGACAAAAGTTATACACGACAATATAATTTTTTCATGCAGAATCACCTTCTGAAGTTTGTCGCACTCATTTCCCAACAACGTATATACTTAAAAAAAAACTTAATCGAGAAGCAACGACACTCAGAAGGAGTCGAGTGACCACGAAGAAAAATTAACAAAATTTCTCTTTGAATTAAATTCGCGAGAAACAGTTTTTCGAATAATAAGACGCCCAGTGACAATACTCAAGAAAAGCCTCAATCGAATAATTTAGGTTCCTTGTTTCCAATGTTGAATTTACGCTTCCGTTGAATCGAATGAATGATAGAACTTCCTTTTTGCGGTCCGACAAGGTGCTTCACGACGTCTCTGCCAAATTTTCACTGTTTTTATAGTGAATTTTAATAATTTCAATACGTTCTTGAACAGGGTATCGTTCCATTTTTATTAATGGCGTAATTTCTACTTGTCAAATGTCAAAAAATGTCAGCTTCAAACGTGACATCTACCGAAATAGCGGGTTATTCAAAATAACACCTTTCATTAGAAAACCCTTTTATTCCGATCGTTCTGAGATTTCACATCTATATATTAGTATCAATATAATTGTTCCACAAATAAACGAGCCTTCAAAACCACATGTTGAGGGCTTTTTGAAATTTTTTCTCAATAATTCTATCATGAATTGAAGAAAGAAACCATAAACGATTGTCATATCGAAATATCTCAATGGTGTACCATTTTTTTCAAATAGTATTGAAGTAAAACTCCCACACAGCGTATTTCGAAAAACGAAGCATTTAAGACGAAAGTTATACGCCACAATATTATTTGTTCATGCAGAATCACCTTCTGAAGTTGGCCGCACTCATTTTCCAACACCCTGTATAGTTAAAAAAAACTTATTCGAGAAACAATGACACTCAGAAGGAAACGAGTGACTCCAAAGACGATTTAACAAAATTTCCCTTTGAATTAAATGCGCGAGAAACAGTTTTTCGAATAATAAGACGCCCAGTGACAATACTCAAGAAAAGCCTCAGTCGAATACTTTAGGTTCCCTGTTTCCAATGTTGAATTTACGCTTCCGTTGAATGAATGAATGAATGATAGAATTAACCGGCCTTAATATTATAAAGGCTTGTTTCTGAACAAATTCCCCTCGCAGGTAATTCCTTTAGAAATAATGAAACTCGATTATTACTACTTGACGTAAAATACGAAGTTCGGAGGCAGATTTTCACTCCATTAATTTCGAGAAATTACGACCGGTAAGCTGTTTAATTATCAACGATAAAAAGGTTTATAAAAATCGGAATTTATGAATTTCTTTTGTTTTTCAGCTTTCTCAAACAAGTAAAATCGTGATGTCAAAACCTTTTGCGTGCTTGTTTATATTCGGAAAACGATGGTTTATATTCTACTGTCTTATATCCTTATCAGTTTTTTCTATTAATTCGTCGATTCAACTTTCCTATTCAAATCTAAAATCTACCAAAAATTTTTAAGTTGTGAAGTCGTTTCCTTCATTTTAAAGGTCGAACAGAAAAAATTGAATTCATAAATGAATAGAATACAACCTCTCAGGATATTTAAATTTACAAGATCGGTTTTTCGTAATGGACAATAATTGCTCCAATGATTATGGATTTATTTACGAGATCAATTCACTCAAAAATTCGAAGTCGAAACTGAAAAAACTGAGAATTTTTCTATGCACCCCTCCCAGATTGGAACATCAGAGGCTCAAAACTCGCACGATGGATCGCCGTCTCTACCAATTGCGCCACCTAGCCTCAATTCATAGAGAAATATTCTTTATTCTGTTTCTATATATCCTTCATTTGAACAGGAAATTTGAATTTTTAAATGAATAACTCATACATAGCTCTCAAGGCATTCAAATTTGAAATTTTGTTTTGAAATTGATTTGCATATTGTCCAAATTATAGCTAAAAGTCCTAGAGAATAATAGCCCGCAAATTCGGTAGATGTCACGTCTGAAGCTGTAATTTTTTGACATTTGACAAGTAGAAACTACGCCATTAATAAAAATTGAACGATACACGCTGCAAGAACGCATTGACATTATTAAAATTCATTATAAAAATGGTGAAAATTTGACAGAGACGGTTCGTAAAACTCGAACATTTTTGCTTCGTCGTGAAACACCTTGTCGGACCGCAATAAAGAAATTGGTGGAAAAATTCGTGCTGTTGGGACAAGTTAGTGATGTGAAGAATAAAACCCGTGCACGTAGCTCAAGACAGCCGATAATATTGCTGCTGTAGCTGAAAGTGTTGAACAAACCCCAGGTTTGTCCATTCCTCGTCGTTCTTTGGAATTAGGCATTCCACAAATGTCATTACACCGTATTTCGCATAAAGATTTGGGTCTTAAGGCTTATAAAGTTCAGTTAACACAAGAACTCAAGCCACCATTGATTTTTTGCGGAAAAAGTTTCCGGACCATGTTATCACTCGAAGAAGTGATCACAATTGGCCACCGACATCTTGTGATTTAACACATTGTGACTTCTTCCTTTTTGGCGCCACGTGAAAGAGAAGGTTCACCCCAATAGCCCAGCGTCGATTCAAGCACTCAAAAATGCAATTCGCGAGGCTATCGAGGACATAGGGCAGCCACTTTGCGATTTGGTTATGCAAAATTTCATTAAAAGGATATGGTCCTGTAAGCGTGGTCGTGGTGGTTATTTGCCTGATGTTATTTTCCACTATTAACGACATAGCTTCTTCTTTATAATGAAATAAACATATTGAAAATGAAATTTTTCTTTAAATATCAAAATAACACCTCTTATTAGAAAACCCTTTGTTAGCAGCAAATAAAATGACTTCATTATAATTCTTTCGAGATGAGTTGAGAACCCACCAAATCAAAATGCAATTGTAATATGTATCATAATACTTACAAGGATATAATCTCTGTTTTGATATGTGCTTTTCCAATTTTCTCCTGAGTACAATTTCGGCACCGTATTTCCCAATCGTTCCATTGTCTACGAGCAGGAAATAAGCGTGCCGATTATTCAGAGCTGCGAAACGTGATCTGAAAATCAAACAACGGAACTTACTCCACTGCATTCGAACAGAGGGCTGTTGTAATACTACTTCAAAGTGATTAAGTTCCATTGATAAGGGGGTGTTGTGTTAGAGGACGCGTTTTTCAATGGGGTAAAACAGGGTTATGAATTTCTAACTACCGTATTGAGGATATACGGCGTATTTGTTTCGTAATGAATAGATACCACCCAATAGAAATTTGAGAAGATTTTTTTGCTATTTTTGTAGTGAGTAACTAGATTTGAATTGTTCAGCACTACAACTCATTACCCATATAGGTATGGAAAAAACATGAGTATGTACTTCTCAGATATCGATTGAAATATAATCTGGTGGATTCTGCATTTCTGAAAAACTTTCTAGGTTTTCACTTCCAGTTTCTGAAGAAAAATAAAAAAAAATTAATTAAGATGGTATGCTCCTGTGAAAATCTTTGCACTAATTTGTCAGAAGCAAATTTGTTTTGAAAAAATTGTTGCCTAACAGTGAAACTAAAAAATAAATGAAAAGGATAATGTAACGTGTCTATATCATATAGGGTAAAACCCGGATAGATGCCTCAGTTGGATAGATGCCCAATTTTCAAAATACCTAACTTCCGAAACACGTATCAAAAAATTAATTTTATAAGTAGCTGCTACAGTCACCCTGGATCTTAGTTTTGTAAGGGTTATTGTAAAGTGAAGCCCTTTTTCGCTAGTGTGTCCGATTATCTCAGCAGCGAACTTTACAAACATGCCAAACTTTTAGAGGTAGGTATTTTCCGCTGTATAACTTTTGAAGTGGTAATAAATTCATTAATTTTTTTTTATTACGCCAATACAGTGTTTCATTGAGTGTACATCTGATTACAAATAGTTTTTGTTTTCTTTTTAATTTATTAAAAAAATTCATGGGCATCTATCCCTATCGAAAAGTATAGTTGCCCTGATTTTTTGAGGTATAGGTGCCCCTTAGGACATCTAAACTAAAACCATATCTTCTTAGCAGATTTTCGATTCATTGTGTTATTTTGATTTTAAACTTGATTCCTGATCATTTTTGTTGAGACTTATTATTTAATTAATTTATCATGAATGTGTGGAATAATGCTTTATGTTAATATGAAGAATGCAACTTTTCGTTTAATATATGCTTTTGAAATTCAATTAAAAATGCACAATTGTTGTTAATTCGATCCATGTTACGTACATAAAGTTGCTGTTTTAAGCATAGAAAATCTCATTGTATTTAGTTGGGTTTTTGGTTCACACAGTATGAAGGGCATCTATCCCTCCCAGTATTTTCATGGTGGGGCAACTATCCATACTTGTATGCAACTATCCCCAAAAAAAGGGTTCTACAAAAATCAAATTATTGTGCAATTTGGGATTGCTATGTCAGAGAAAAGTCTCAGTATTCCAAATCAAATAATGGGGCTTCCTACACTCATAGAAATTACACATATAAAATCAATATTTTCAAAAATATGAGGCAAATTCAAAAAGTGGGGCATCTATCCGGGTTTTCCCCTACTTTTTTCAGACAAACTTGTAAAATCTTCGGAATTATGTGGCTTCTCACAATTGAAATGTCAATTAGACTACAAATGAAAAAACACACAATTCCGAAGATTTTACAAGTTTGTCTGAAGAAGGTATCTAATATACCGAAACCGAAACGTTACATGTCCTTTTCATTAATTTCCTTTTTCAGTTTTACTGTTAGGTAACAATTTTTTTAAAACAATTTTGCTTCTGACAAATTAGTGCAAAGATTTTCACAGGAGCATTTCATCTTGATTGAAATTTTTTTAATATTTCTTTTCCAGAAACGAGGAGTGAAAACCTAGAAAGTTTTTTAGAAATATGTACTGCTCGATAACAATTTCACAAATGAATTCTTTCATAGTATGCTCTCTTGAAATTAGTATTCGAAATGCAATTCCAATCCAATTTCATCGTTAATTCAAAGACACTGACCTAATGATTGCATAAATACAGAAATCGATCGCCGAAGATTACAATAAATAATACATAGTTTCTCGAAATCATCTTTTGAGATGAGGAGAAAAGTGGAAACTGCAGGATAGTTTTAGTTTATGGGCTACAGAACACTGAAGTCGGGTTTCACAAAATTTCAATCAGCTTGATTATCGAAATGTCATCATTTCTGTGTAATTTTCGGTTCATTTTTGACATAAACCATGGACTTAATTCAAAATCAACAATTTGATTTTTCAATCAAGCTTTGTGAAACGATGATTTATATTCAAAAATGGTTTATTATTAATGCTGCTTCGTATGAACCAATTGATTTTTTTCTCACATTTCAATGGTTCTATTTGACAAACAAGGAGTCCTTAAATGTCCCATACAACCAATATCTCGACCCTCAGACAAGTATTCTGAATACCAGCAGAAACTTTAATCAGAATCTGTCGTTATAATTTTGTTTCTGATTATCACCTTCAAAAAAATACCTCCAGATATTTTTTTTTAGAATTGCACACTCATATTCACATATGTTTATATAATTGTTATCATTTTACTTAGATTGAACCGTTAAAAATTATTATCATAATTGGGACATGTCCATTTTGTTTTATTTTAGAACCTTCTTTGATTAAATTTTCTTCAAGCGTGAAGTTGTTTGATTATGTTCCGTAGTGTCTTTTGTTTTGATCTTTAGTTTATTGCCTGTATTTAATTTTTCACCATAAATTGCTAAATGGCGAATGCGCCAAAATGTAGAGCTTTTATTTTTAAGGGAATATTTTTTCGTTGAATGATGAAAAATTGTTTTAGCATATTTTTTGTTCACTGAAGAATCTTTGAAGGAAACAAAATTAAGGGTGCAGTTAAAAATTACATTGGTTGTTTCAATGTTTTAAAGTTCACTGTGGAATGTTATCTCCTTTACGATGTAGAATGGATAACAATGAATTAATTTCAAACTTCCCACATACATTACTGAGAGTGATACATGTCCATGGCAAAAAGACCGATTGTATAAAGGTGAAGTTCAACATTCCGAATTATAGATGAAAAATAAAGAAAATCCAGTCCTCACAAATTTAGGTCCATTATAAATCATATCCCTCAAACAAAAAGCTGCGTATTCCATTTACGCAGAGCATTCGAGTGAAATATATCCATACCTTCTTTATTCACCACATTTGTCTTGAAACAAAGGAAACATTTCCCTCTGTAAATTTATTCCCCTTCAGTTGCACAGAAAAATGATACAGTATCAAAAGAATACAAACTCGCAATATAACCCGAAAAACGTTTATTATCTCACAAAATGCTGCAGGAGTGTATTTCAAGAATATGTATACTGGAGAAAGCTTTCCATATTAAAAATATCTACTTTGTGAGGAAATGAAATTATTCACAATAGGAATCTCGTGTAACGAATTCAAACGTAAAATTTTATGCTTGGAAGGAAAATTGTGCTGTCAGACAATAAATGAGAACATTTGTAAGGTTGTAACCTTGGTTCGATCCTTTGAGTGAACATAAAAATGGACATGAATCCGGGCGCTTGTTTGTATTGTTCAAATGCCTAATTTTGTCTGTATTCTTTTTTTTCTGGAAAGATTCGATGGACGTGAACTGGAATTTTCAATTCGTGAGAGTGTTTCAATTTTTTTAGATCTCATTATTTTATTATTAGGGGTAGAAAATAACATCCCTTATGGTTTTCGTTCAAAAATTGTTTCCGTGGGATAGATTTTCGAAAAATAAAATTCTCTTATGGTTTCCCTTTCAATTCTGGAGAAAAAAGTCTCCTGCAAAATTTCTATACAATAGATATTTTTCTCGGGAAAAATAAAAACTTACAAGTAGTTTTGATAACTGTTCATTTCATTTCATCGTATAAGTGTTCCATAGAATGAATATTCTAAGATATTGTATGTCTACTTATGACAGGAAATAAAAGCAAAAGTTCATAATTGCTAAATGCAAATTCGAATAAACTACCATTTTTGAAAATGAGTAATTTATTTTACCTATTACTGCAAAGTATTTGAAAAAATCGAACTTTGAAAATTGTAGAAAAAATCATAGGAAATCTTTTTTCTTCTGTCAAAACCAATTTTGAGCATAAACAATATCTTAGAATATTCATTCTATGAAACATACGATGAAATGGAATGAACAGCGATCATAACTTCTTGTGAGTTTTTATTGAGAAAAGTAGCGACTGTATCGAAATTTTGCAGGAGACTTTTTTTCCAGAATTGAATGAGAAACCATAAAAGAATTTTATTTTTAGAAAATTTATCCCTTCAAAACAATTTTTGAAGGAAAATCATAAGGGGTTGTTATTTTCAACCCAACTCAATAACACAGTTATGGGATCAGAAAAATTGTGTGAGTAACATCTACTTAATGAATTATATTATGTATAGTTTTATAACTCGGTGTTTTTTAGGACTACAAAAAAAAACTGTCAACTCGTCATCGCCCTCCAAAGGCCGTATCTTGGAAGGGAGGTCGATTTCGAAAAAAAATTATATGAAATACCCCTGCTTATTTTCATCGATGAATCATCTTCCAAAGTTCCTCGCATTTGTTTACAGACACCCTGTATAAATCAGAAGATCCAATTCAGAACCAATTCAGTTTAGAAACAAAATAGATTCTTTTATGTTAGAATCAAGAATGCAATCAATCTAATTAATTAGTCCTTTACCAGTTCCGTATTTTATTATTCTTTGCGGTCAATCGGAATCAGCTACCCCATGACTAAATCACCCCTTGAGGGTAAATTAATTGATATAAATTTTCAGACGAATCCCCAGGTAAAAGTACTCATTAATCATGATGAAAGTGAACGTAGTTGATTGATAGTTCGAATGGCATTTATGAGTTTTGAATCAACCTGTTTTATGATTGATTATATCATGAAAAGTTGATTGAGACAGCTCGACATGAGGAAATTGCCAAAGTTTCGGAAACTATGTTGGAACGCTACTAATTGTTGCGCCTAAACTGCCATGAAGTAAATTCGCTTTCTGTTTGAATTTTTCTGAAATTGCTTGTAAAGTTTCAGGGAAAATACTGTAGTGTAATTATCAAGTGTTTAAGTGAAAATTATTAACAATTTTATGGTCGACTAAGAAGAGCAAATGAATGTTGGAAAATTACTGTCTGCATACACCAAAAACGACCATTATATGTGACATGAAAACTCTCGATGTCAGTTATGAAATTACATATATAATGAGATGGATATTGCGTTAGCAAGGCTATACAATTTTAATTGTTTTCTCGTTACAGCATATACAGAGTGTCTCAAGATATTCCATATAGCCAATGTCTCGACCCTCACACTTGGCAGAAAGTAAAAAAGAGCTATTTTAAATAGCAGCAAAAATTCTATCAGAATCCATCGTTTAGAATTTGTTTCTGATTACTACTCCTTAAAAAACTACCCCAAATATAATTTTTAATTGCAACGTTATATTCTCTCCTTCAGACGATTTCCTAGTGAAATGGAAAATAATGTCGAAATAATTTTTCATAATTTTAGTCAAATTCAACCCTTAAAAATAATCATCACTATGTGTGGCATATCCACCTGTTTTTATTTAATCATTAAATCGTACCATTATGTTTCAAGGTTTCTGTATTGAATATCGTGAGAGAGCAGTTATTTTACCATAAATCGCAAAATGGCGAATGCGCCACAGATCATGGCAATTATTTTCAAGGGTAAAATTAACTGAAATATCCGGGGGTAGTTTATTTTTTGGGTGGAAATCATGAACATAATGACAACGTCAGATTCTTAGAGTTTTTGATGATATTCGAAATACATTTTGTTTGAACTTTCAACCTTTTCTGAGAGCAGTGATATTGACTGTATGGAACATTTTGGACACCCTGTATATAAGATTCTGCAGTAAAGAATATAAATTTCTGTGCATGGCGTTGTCAATAAAGGGAGATGATTCCATGAGAAAGATTTCATTGTTTTGAAAAAAAACAATGAGTGAAAGCAATTAAATTTAAATGAAGCTTTCAATCAAAATAGGGAAAAACGTAAAGTCATAAGCTTGCACGCTTGTTGAAATTGGGAAAATCATGATTCAAATTTGAATATTGGTTTCATTCTTTTTATTCGTTGGTTTATGATTGTTTGAATATCAATAGTTTTCGATCGTGTCGTAAATATGATTTTTTCTGTTATAATTTCAAATAAGGTTTATACCGTGAATAATTGAATGAATATAGTTATTTAATTAACTAGGTTATCAAAGACAGCGACTAATGGTCAGGATCTTTTAACGCGATCGCTCCGCTCACGCGTTAATAGTTCGAGACCATTAGGGTACGTTCAGATGATGAGCGCTCAACGCGCGTTTTGCTAACGCGCGTTTACAACTACATGTATTTTGAACGCCCATCATCTGAACGTCCAGATGATGGGCGTTCAAAATACATGTAGTTGTAAACGCGCGTTAGCAAAACGCGTGTTTAGCGCTCATCATCTGAACGTAGCCTTAGTCGCTCGATTAATAACCGAGTTGATTACAAGAATATTCAGACAATTTTAATATGAATTGTGTAGAATAAAATTCTTGATTGAAATACATTCTCATTTTGCACGAGGCTTACACTTAACATAGAAAATTTCTATGTATCTATGTTCCAGTAGAGTTTTGACATTTCCCGTAGTGCTTCTGAATACTTTGTGAACGGTTGCCATGAGTATTGCACATTGAAATATCAGAAATTGAGCACTAACATAGGTCATTAATGATCAATTTCGTACACATCAAAATCACCTTTCATTTTGAGATCGAAGGAAAAATAGATTATGCATCCCGATATCCTTATGATAATAAGATCAAGATACCAAACATTCTCGAGAATGTAATAATGGAAATATTGAATTCAGGTGAATATTTGGAACGCAGTTATACAATGATAAATAATCCTCCGACATAACTGCAACGCATCTGTTTCAATAACTCTTTGAGTTTTAAAGTGTGAACTGATGATAATGAATTCGAGTCACTTTAGCTCCTAATTCAGTCGAATTGTTTTGGGGTAGTTTTGATTTCTTTCATTTTTCATATTTTTTGGGGTGTGGAATCCGAATTTTAGGTTTGCTAAAAAAAATTTCGTGACGGAACATGGAAAAAATACGATAAAAGAATGAAAATCTCATTCTTGGTCAGTTTTTTGCTTATTACTCGAAAACTATTAATTTTTCATGAAAAACCTTTCCATACAAAATGAAAGTACAAGAAAAGTACCTTCATAAAACTTCCTTGTTATGCGACAATCTGTTCTGGACCAAATTATGATTTAAAATGAGGTATTTTTTGTGACTCAATAAATGAAAAACAAAATATATTCTAAGGTTCCGATGATGCGATCCTCTTGAAATTTTGCATGAACATTCAGTATATCAGTCTCGATTCACAAAAAAAATTCAATCGAATCTGATATCTTGTTATGGAAATATAAGGATTCTTCTTTTCAATATTCCAATTGAATTTTCTATGGTTCTGTTCACACTATGGTCACACAATTTTTCATGAAGCTTATTATGACCATCTTGCATATGGCCGCAACATTTCATTTTGATGGGTTTTGTTTTGTCTGGGATATTGAAGAACGAAAATTTTCATTCAAAATTTTTGTATCCGATTTGAGTGATTTTTTTTCGAGAATCGAGACAAATATACTGAATATTCATGCAAAATTTCGCATCATCGGAATCATAGAATTTATTTTTTCTTTCATTTATTGGGTCATAGAAAATTTCAAATTATAATTTGATCCAGAACAGGTTGTCGCAGAACAAGCTGTGGTTATATAATTCGTAGGAAATCTCATGTACTTTTTATGTACTTTCATTCTGTGTGGAGAGGTTTTTCACGAAAAGTGGATAGTTTCCGAGTAATAAGCAAAAAACTGGCCAAGAATGAAAATTTTCATCTTTTTTTGTATTTTTTTCTATGTTCCTTCACAAAATTTTGTAAGCAAACCCCAGATTCGGATTCAGCACCCCATAAAACATAAAAAATGGAAGATATAAAACTATCCCAAAATATTTGGCAACACAACCCTGGAACAGGTCAGTTTTTGTTTCACTTTTACCAAATTTGATGTTTTTTTGAAGGATTTTTGTTGTACCCTGTATATACTTTATAATCTTTGCTTGTGGTATAACGCTTCCAAATGAAATACGTGAACAAAATACATACACATGATAACTCTCCGTTCACGAAAGGTTGAGCCGTCAGTTGGCCATGGAAATTTGGCATATTCAAGTCTATATTAAATTTTAGGTTATGTTCTTTATTTTCTTGTCAGATTGATACGCAATGTTGTCAATATTGCATAGAGTTCTCTGATAATTCGCCATCTCGTCGGACGAGGCCGAGTACATTCGGCAACGTTGACTTTATTTTACTTTATGACAGTAAATACTACCAACTTCAGATAAATAAAGAAACGCCTACTATGTGCTCAACCTTTCGTGAACCGACTATATGGAATATTTACGTCAAATACGTTCATAGAATACTTTTTGACGCAAAATCTGAAAACCTTCACATTGACACTCATCATCATCATTATTTCATTCCTCATCAAAATTCGCAGTTATTCATCAGAAAATAATACACAATCATGAATCTCATCCTCAAAAGTACCCAAATATCACGGTCATTCATCTGCAACAAATTCTTCAATCCTTTCAGGCAGTTTTCATCATCTTACAAGACTCCACTTCGAATCGAACCAATAACTTCTAAATCCCAGAAAATAAAAACCTTGCTTTCCGAAATAAAACATCCAAGAGAATACTTGCAGTCAAAGGAAGTTTCAAACTTAACTATAACCAGAAAAATCCATTCGAGACCTGGAAGTCAAGTTCCAAGAACACCTGACCTCATATATTTTCCAGATATCTTGAGATGGTTGAAAACAAAAATCAAGTTCAAATATCTGAGCAAAGTATGGGACCCTTCCTTTTCAGAAGGCGCCTTCATTTATGGATCTACACAAGCCATTTGCAGGATAACTGAAATAATCAACAATAATAAAGTCGCTGAATTTGAAGGATTGTTAACCATTCCAGCCAGAATAAAGCTGATAGAAGATATGACTAAGAAATTGACCAGGACTCAAAAGGAGATTATTAGAATATATCCTAGAGACATTAAGATTTTAGTGCCTATGTCAGTGAATTTAAGCAAAAATGGCATTCAGAAGCATTGCAATGTTTCCATGAGAGTTCTCGCATTGAAATGGTTTCCCCAAAAAAGTGGATATTTGAGGCTAGTTCTTGTAGCTTTGCAGTCTGAGTTCTCCAAAGATTATACCCATGGAATTGATCAAGATTGGAATATAAGTGGGTTTGATGTCATGGAATGCACGGTTTTGGCTGAAACTCCCTCGAATACACTATGACTATAAATATGATCATTGCTAATGAATACGCAAAGTAATAGAAATTAAAGCAATATGACATGAGTCTCGAATGCATGAGTCAGATCTAGAGGCAGGAATAGTTATGTCAACTTTGAAGAACATAAATCATTCTTCCCTCAATTCGACTGATATATAATAGTCTTGATAAAAGGAATCTTAAGATTTAGAGAAACTTCATGACGCAAAAAAAATAGAAAGGAGAAAGATACAAAAAAACATATTGGCAAAAGTAATGTAGCCATATTCGAATAAATCCTACCACAACCAATCCTGAATAAAGAACAACTTATACAATGTTTTGCTTTCATTTTCTCCTTCTTAAAGGTGGAGTAATCGTTCGAAGGTTTTGCAATATACAGGGTTATTCATTGACCGATGGAATGCAACGTTTTGGCTTCTTCTTCTTCTTCTCTGTGCGGTGCCTTACCGGCCGAACTGAGGCCTAGTGGCCCATTGTTCACCCGCATCGTTCTATAGAGACTCAGCTCCTCAGACACGAAGACAGAAATGTCGCGAGTCTGCCAGGAGTGGTCCCTCTCACCATAGGAATAGTAGGTGTTGGATTTCCTAGGTGTAATGACCTTAACTCAGTTAGGTTGCCACAATTGAACAAAATATGCTCAACCGTTTCATCAGTGCTCCTGCACCACTGGCATAGGGAGCAGCTCGTTAATCCCATTCTCTTCAAATGCTTGTTAAACAGGTGACCAGTCAATGTACCAGTCACCAGACCGAGTTGTTTCCTCTCCAGCAACAGAAGCCTATTGACCTCAGATCGCGAGGACGGTCTCTCAATGAGAATCCTCGACCACCTTAGGCCCACCCCTGCGCTCCATTCCGAGGAAAATTCCCTGTTCAGCCAGTTCCTGAAGAAACTTCTGACAGATGTGCGACAGATTGGCAGCGAAGGCTCCGGACCAACAAATGCTAATCCGGCTCCCCGCCTAGCCAGTTCATCTGCCTTGACGTTACCAGGTATATCCGCATGAGCCGGACACCAGATAACTTTCAAAAAGTTATCAGAGCCCAGCCCACGCAGAGCTTTTCTGCATTCTTCTACCAAAAGAGAATCAACTCTAACATCGGATAGAGATTTCAGAGTTCCCTGGCTGTCGCAACATATATAAATGTGCTGGCCAGAGTATCCCCTGCGAATATTTTCTAGTGCGCATGCAAGAACCGCAAATAGCTCAGCCTGCACACTGGAACAGTCCTTCCCCAGAGGGAGACCCTGTTGCTGTGACAGAGCCATCAGTGAACCAGTTGGGACTCTCTGGACTAAGAAGCCTGTTTGATGAAGACCATAGGTCTCTGTCGGGAACAATTACCCTGTAGGGTTCGTCGAAGTAGAACCTAGTGCCCGCGCGGTCACCTCTCTGGAGAAGGGGAGCGTGAGCATCCTTAACCATTTTGAGGGCCCTCGCGTGCCCAGTGAAGAGTCCTCCATCGCGCCATTGTCCCCGTTCCCAGATTCCCAGAGATGTCTTCATAGCCATCTCCTTCACAACTAGGTGCAAAGGAGGTAGACCCAGCAGACATTCCATCGCTGCTGTAGGGTAGACCTCAGAGCGCCTGTAATACTTAAACAAGCTTTCCTCATAATGTTCTGGTTGACGGCCCTCTCCATAGAAGGCCACCACACCACAGAGGCATAGGTCAGGATAGGCCTCACCACGGCAGTATACAACCAGTGCATAACGTGCGGTTTGAAGCCCCATCCATTACCCAGCACCCTCCGAGTAGACCAGAATATAACATTGGCTTTATTCGTTTGAGTCTCAACGTGTTTGTTCCACAAAAGTTTGCGGTCCAATATCACCCCGAGATAACCTTACCCCTGATTAATATAACAAGGTCAACGTTTTGGCTTAAAGTCCCTCGAATACACTATGAATATCACCATTGATAATGCCAAGTAGAAGAAAGTCAGACAATATGACTCTTTTAGAGAGCCATAGCAGACAAATTTAAAGAATAGATACATCTTTTTTCTCTGAATCTGATTGATATATTATAATATTCTTAATCGAAGAAATCTTAGGATATTTCAAATACACTAACAGAAGAGATGTTCGAGTTTTTTCACCTGAAATTTTCTTGACCTATTTTATACGATTAAGAACAGTCCATATTTTTCTTGGAGAATCAAATCCAGGAACTTTACTTTTTTTATTGTAATGAAAAGTTGGACGTGATACCAGATGGAAACACATCCTTTTATATCGAAGAAAACCTATAATATCAAACATACAGAGTAGAATAATCGAAAATATAAACGTTGACAAACCAATATAAGCTTCGCGAATTCTCAATAATCCGAAAAATCCAGGCAAGTTAGTTTGTGCATGCAAAATCCATCGAATAGAATCTCCCTTGAGAGCAGCGTACAGATACTTCGCGAGAACGGGCACGAATATGATTATGTAAACTACTTCCTTGGGACTCCGCTTTAACCGCTACTTCCTAAACGATTCTATAGATTTGATGGGAAATCATACCACTAAATTCGATATTATCGAAGTATCGCATTACTGCATTCATATTGGTGCATTTAAAATAGTATAGGTATTATGCAACGAGCGTATAATGATAGCTATTATTCGCGAGTGAATAGGAGCTATTATACGCGAGTAGCATACTATATTTTATCCACGACTACTGAATATATTTCTTGAATATTTTAACATTTGGCGACAGCGATAAGACTCTTCTATGACAAGCGTGGAAAAAGTCAAGTTGACACATGAGAAATTCTTGGAGAACTTGTCATTGTATATTTTGTAATAAAAAAAGCTTCAATTGATAAAATGAAAGTAGATTTGGCCCTCGATTGACAAGGTATGTCCATATTTGTAGGTTGGAGTACTTTATAGTACTGAAGAAATACCAATTTAAAGAATATTATATCAAAGCTAAATCTATGAAGCATCTGACAGTAGTGATTTATAATCTCATTATTCCCTTGTGATTAATGGGTGGATTTTACAATAGTCGAGGATAAAAATCATTATTAGTTAGAAATATCCCAGTGACGTACCATTTTTTGTGACGGTTTTCATATCAGATAGACTGAGAAAAACATGAAATTCAACCAAAAGAAAAAAAGCTCTTGGCGCAACATCACCACAGTTTCCTATTTTTCCTAAAATGACATAAACGCAAGTCACTGAATCAACTCTCGATGTGAACGAACACTTGATCTGGAAGCGGAAATACATAAATAACGTAGACTTTCCCGGAAAAAATACGACTTTTCCTTGTAAATATTGCATTAGCGGTCCCTGTTACAAGGATTTCCTTCCACAAGAGATCCTAATGAATTATTTCCTCACCTCTATCTCCAGTTTCATAAAAGCATCCACTTGATGATTTACGACCAGGACACTTTCGCAGTTTTCAATTATGCAGAAATTCTCCTATTACGTTTGTTAAGCGGACGATCTCGAAAAGGTAGTATCTTTCGAGAATAAGCAGTAGTTTGAAGTTATTTTTATAAGTGGAAAAGATATAATCTTTATTGAAATTTCTGCATTAAAAGTGGCACATTTTACGACGGAAGTTGTTTTGAACTGCAATTTCATTTTTGAGCGCTCGTTCTGATTGAACGAGTGCTATATCATTTGGCCCAAATGTCTGTAATTTTTGAATTTTGAGCCGGAAATCGTCTCAAACGATAAGGATCGACTCACTGTTGACGAATCCGTGGTCAAATTCAATTCTTTCTTAGAGACTTTTTTCCTTCAAAAGGTATACTTTTTTTTTTGTTGGAGTAGCTAGGACCAACGGTTCCGGTAAAAACGCATCGAAAAGTTATAATGCACGAAAATTTTCCAGGGATTGAGACTTGGGATTTTCAGGGTGAGTTCGGTTCCCAAACGCCGCGGTTAAGTTCGTCAACCAGCCTAATCGTACAGGGTGTGGACATTCGAAATTTTTATCCTCAATACCTCATTCAAAACGAAACCAATAGGAATTTTGAAAAGAAAAATCTTTATATTTCCATAACACGATATCTGATTCGAGTGAAATTTATTTTGTGAATGAACATTGATATACTGAATGTTCGCGATTGCATCGTCTGAACCATAGAATTCTGTATTTTATTATTGGGTTTTCACATACAGGGTGTTTCATTATAAACTGGACAAACATATATTTTCGTGTAGAGGACATCGGGAGAATCATTTTTGGCTTATACAATATATCCCGTTTTCGAAGCATAAGCGTCATTTTTGAGCAAGTTTTTATGAGTGTGGTAACTTATGTATAACTTTTAAAGGAACAGTTTCTGGTCAAATCTCAGTATTTTTCGGTTCTCTATTCAGAAAAGTTGACGAACTCCGAAAAAAAATTACAAAATGGCGGAAAACCTGCAATGTTCCAATTTTTTTTTCGAGGTTGTCAAATTGACTTTTATTTTCTGAATGAACACAATTTTCTAAGAATTTCTGCGAAAATTTTTTTCAAAAATCGAACACAAATTTTTTTACATGTCTACAGCGATGAAAAAATTTCACTCGAAATGGATGAAATTTTGTACAATTGTACTTCTTGAATTATCAATCACGAATGTGAAAACAGAATTGTAAAATATCGAACGGTTTCGTTATTACAGTCATTCAAATATTTCGTTCAGACCTCTGAAATATTGAAAAAAAATTGTTTTGAATTCTAGAGTCAAAATAATTGAATTATTGGTATGTCCAAACATTCTAGATGAATTTATACAAAAAAAATCAGTGAAACTCAGTTCGGACTCGAACCGACGTAGGTATTTAGTAGGGAAATGGCACTGTTCAAAAGATATTAATATTCGTTGCCAGGCAACGGTAGT
Organism: Propylea japonica; assembly: GCA_013421045.1. Classification (NCBI taxonomy): domain Eukaryota; kingdom Metazoa; phylum Arthropoda; class Insecta; order Coleoptera; family Coccinellidae; genus Propylea; species Propylea japonica. Next base: position 11,692,833 of record CM024240.1, read on the forward strand.
TCGTAGTTCATAGAGTTTGACTACTGGCTAAGTTACATTCACTGAAATTCAAATACCTGTCCATCTCTATGAACTACGAGCTACCGTTGCCTGGCAACGAATATTAATATCCTTAGAACAGTGCCATTTCCCTACTAAATACCTACGTCGGTTCGAGTCCGAACCGAGTTTCACTGATTTTTTTTGTATAAATTCATCTAGAATGTTTGGACATGCCAATAATTCAATTATTTCGACTCTAGAATTAAAAAAATTTTTTTTTCAATATTTCAGAGGTCTGAACGAAACATTTGAATGACTGTAATAACGAAACCGTTCGATATTTTACAATTCTGTTTTCACATTCGTGATTTATAATTTAAGAAGTAGGTACAATTGTACAAAATTTCATCCATTTCGAGTGAAATTTTTTCATCGCTGTAGACATGTAAAAAAAAATTCGTGTTCGATTTTTGAAAAAATTTTTTCGCAGAAATTCTTAGAAAATTGTGTTCATTCAGAAAATAAAAGTCAATTTGACAACCGCGAAAAAAAATTGGAACATTGCGGGTCTTCCGCCATTTTGTAATTTTTTTTTCGGAGTTCGTCAACTTTTCTGAATAGACAACCCAAAAATACTGAGATTTGACCTGAAACCATTTCTTTAAGTGTTATACATAACTGACCACACTCATAAGAAACTTACTCAAAAATGACGTTTGACACCCTGTATCTCGCTTATGCTTCGAAAACGAGATATATTGTATAAGGCAAAAATGATTCTCCCGATGTCCTCTACACGAAAATATATGTTTGTCCAGTTTATGATGAAACACCCTGTATATCATTTTTCGAATAAATTCCAGAATATAATTTCGATCGTGCTGAGAATTTGCATTATTACTCCACCAATGAACGTATGCTAAAAAGCACCTGCTCAGGGCTTTTCTTAATTTTTATTTCCATGCCGGATGCCTTTGATCTCTGAGTATCTGTTATAAGGTTTGTTTTCAAAAGTATTTCAAGGCAGTCACAGACAAGTAACTGAATTCAAGTGAGTGTTGTTTGGTGCCAAAAATGTTGTACTCTCTGTTTCATTCGCAGGTATAACTAGTGCTCAAACTATTATAACTCAGGCAAAAAAAATTTCGGAATAATATTAGATCAAGGAGCAAGTGTATTGGCCTCTTCGAATCAAAGGAAACGAAGAGGCCAATACACTTGCCAAAGAGGGCGCACGAATGTCACTCATTGGTCCAGAACCCTTCTATGGTATAGGTAAATGTACCTATAAGAAGGAGTTTCTGGAGAAGGAGAAAGCCGAGAGGGAAAAACTCTGGCGGAATCTCCCAGGGATGGATTATTCCACTAAGTTCCTTCGAAACTTTGAAACAGTAAGATCCAAAAGATATCTGGATCTTGGTAAGAAACAATTACACCTGCTCACTGGCTTTCTTACAGGACACTGTCGCCTCAGGAAGCACCTGTTGAGGATGGGATTATCGGACACTGACGAGTGTAGGTTCTGTGGGGAGGAGGAAGAAACCCCCATTCACCTAGTCACGGAATGCTTTGCCATTGCGAACCTAAGGAAAGAATGCCTTGGGCGAGAAACTTGTGAGAGTGAGGAGCTAGCCTCGTTGAAGCCTTCACAGATATTGGATTTCATCAGATCTCTGGAACTGGAAGGCGAGCTGTGAAGGGTGTGGTCAGAACAGCTCTGTAAGAGGGCACAATAGACCTTGAGGTCGAGGTGAACTGTAACCCCTTTTTAAACTAAACTAGATCAACGAGCAGGAAGCAATGAACGTCATTTCCATAGCAATCCTATTTACCTAATCTAATGGCAGTATTATCAGCGTATATTTACATTATAGTGCTCCGAAACTATTGAACTCACCTTCATATGGAAATTATGATAAGAGGGTATAAGTGTGGATATAAATATGATATACCTGCATATATAAATGATTGATATTTATTATGGAAAAAGAAGAAAAACCAATGTAATGTTAATCAAAAACTCACCTTGGATATGATATGGAGTGATATGGAACTTCTTTATTGTGCCCTATGAGTTCTTGATTATGTTCTACAATACCCCATGGAGTTATACCTAATGTAATAACCCTACCAGTTCGTTGAGATCTTTCAAGTAGAAGTACATCACCGACATGCTTTGTTACACCTGGAAATATATAAAAGTGATAAATGAGATGTGTATTCTCTGGTATTAAACAAGCTAGGTGTTACGTATTCATATTTTTATGGGTCGATTACATCGAGATATTTTACAAGCTGCTACTGAGCGAATTTAGAAGCGAGTGAATTAGCTTGTGAGATTGTGATGATTACACACAAAACTGTCTACTCGCTGAGTAGCCCACATTAGAGCGATCCACGTGAGGTTTATGTTTGTTTCGTTGTCAAAGATCTAAGATAAATGTCAAATACTTTTTCAGAGTTTCTAATTTAAGAACCAGGATCCACTGAGTCGATGAAAACTCGCAGATTGTTTAGTAGCAACTGTGATTACACACGGCTTGTTTACATGCCAACAAGCCAAAACGCCAGCGATTTAGCGTGTAAAGTAGCCCAGCTTTCGACTTTAGTCGCAGCTTTTTGACAATCATATTGTTGGCTTGTGAACACGATTACACTGAGCGAACTTACAATCAGTTACTAGAGAGTTGAAGTGCTGCCAAGGACGTAGACGTAAACGTTACAATTGACATGTGCTCATGCGCACTCGTCAGTTTCTTACGTTCACGCTTGGGCCGGCTTTACGTGCGACGTAAACTAGCGTCCTGTCACGTACGTACGTAGTCCGTACGTACGTAACCGAAAGTTGAACGAATCCGACCGATGAAGGGCGAATGCTGGAATTTTGAAATGAATTGCTTCTAACCTTAAAAATTTAAAAACAATCTAGTAGCTGAAACTTTGTTTTGAGAACACGATTAATTAACTTTTTACTTAATATCTTCCTTATTATTTATAAACTGTGATTCTGCATGTTTCTGAGAAGTGTTGAATTTTTTTCAATGCAATACTTCTGTTACGAGATTGCAATGATTGCATATAAGTACCAAGAACTAATATATTATTTCGATAAGTTACAAATGTGGCATTTTCCTTTCAAATGAGAGTGATATTTACATACAAGTAACTCATTTGTGATGATTTCCTCTAAAATTCCTGCTTTCGGCAAGAACTCAAGTTATTTCATTATTATTCATTTTGAAATTCGAATGTAATGAAGTAATCCTACAAATATATGTTCACATCATCAATTTGTTTATAGGAAACAGACAATCTGAATCGCTAATATCAGAAACTTTCTGTCAGAATACAAAAAAAAGAAATAATAGGTTAGCTTTAGTCTCTAATGATCTGCCGTACGTACGTTTGGCATCACTTCAACTCTATTCTTACTCCAAGACGTAAACGTTATATTTGACTGTTTTTCTCACGTCTACGTCCACGTTCGGGCTTACGTGCTGCGCGCACTTCAACTCTCTACTAAATTCGCTCAGTAGCAGCTTGTAAAGTATCTCAATGTCATGGACCCAGTATTATGAATAACTGTGCCGATCATCTTATCTTGAGGAAAAGACGCTGTCCACGTCGATATTGAAATGAACAGTCCAATTACGACTTGGAGGACAAGGAATTTGGGGGAATCGAAAACTATGCTTGCCATTTAAGGTGAATACTTGGAACTGATGGTCTGTAAATTCTGTTTACTGTTCGAATTCCAGGAATGCACCTGAATCATTCAAAACTGATACACAACAATTTACTGAATGTTATTTGTGGTGAAGTTTCTAATTAGACTGTTCTACTAAATTCGCTCAGTAGCAGCTTGTAAAGTATCTCAATGTCATGGACCCAGTATTATGAATAACTGTGCCGATCATCTTATCTTGAGGAAAAGACGCTGTCCACGTCGATATTGAAATGAACAGTCCAATTACGACTTGGAGGACAAGAAATTTGGGAGAATCGAAAACTATGCTTGCCATTAAGGTAAATACTTGGAACTGATGGTCTGTAAATTCTGTTTACTGTTCGAATTCCAGGAATGCACCTGAATCATTCAAAACTGATACACAACAGTTTACTGAATGTTATTTGTGGTGAAGTTTCTAATTAGACTGTTTGAGTTAAGACGGCCGGTGGATTCAAAGGGCCGCGGCCCTTTGAATCCACCCAGTGATTTAAACGAACGAAACTTTCAACTTATTTTCAATTATTTGATCAGTTATTTCTGACCGATTACTAAAAAGTTCAATTGAAGATTCTGGGACTCTTGAAATGCATAAAACAAACTACAACGAACCTTGTCATTTTTCTCATTTTCTTGTTTTGTCACTGTTTTCATTTGATGCATGGATTGTTCATTTGAGGTAGATCAATTCACGAATTCACCTCATTCTTGATTACTTTTTTCACAAAAAACAAAAGAATTATTTCTCATCAGTATTTCTGTATACAAAATATACAGTTATTTCAGTTAAATAACTGAAAAATAATTCGAAAACAGAAAATGAACGGATATTTCGAAATTTACGATAATGCAAGGGAAAAAAATGCCAATTTTCAGACAAACTCAAAATTATTATACATACTATATGAATTTGTTGCGTAGAATCTAAGAAGCGTGTGTGAAAATCGCATATCATGCAACGAGCGTATAATGATAGAAATTATTCGCGAGGTGAAGCCGAGTGAATAACAGCCATTATACGCGAGTAGCATAATATACTTTATCCACGACTACTGAATATATTTCTTGAAGATTTTATCATTTGGCGACGACAACAAGACCCTTCTATGACAAACTTGTAAAAATTCAAGTTGACGCATTATAAATTTTTGTAGAACTAGTCATTGTATATTTTGTAATAATAAAACCTTCAGTTGATATAATGAAAGTAGATTTGACCCTCGATTGACAAGGTATGCTCATATTTGTTAGTTGGAGTACTTCGGATTATTGAAGAAATACCAATTTAAATAATATTATATCAAAGCTAAATTTATGAAGCATCTGACAGCATAATTATAATCTCATTATTCCCTTGTGATTTATGGGTATTATTAAGCCCGAGCGCAGAGGCGTACAATGGACGGATTTCACAATAGCCTTGGATAAATGTGATAATACACTCAAATCAAATTTACTATTAGACTTACCAGTATTAGTGCCTCCCGTAAAAATCCAAGCCCCTGTGGACCTAGCAGCCTTAAGAAGGCCTTTGCGCAGAACTTTTTTGAGCTTTGGCTGTAACTCGAAATTTGCCTTGCCACCTTGAATGGAAATAAGTAATTTTGGAAGCTCTAGACCCCATTCTTTGGTGATCAGCTGTATGATGTGTTCGGGTTTTGTATCGTAGGCCAAACGGATATACTGAAAAAGAAAAATATTTATGTGATGAAGGCACAGTATGGAAATAGATGAAATATCATTAGTAATAATGATGATAGGTAATCAGAATACAAGGTCCTACAGTTTGATGGTACTCCAATATTGGGTACTTATTAAGTTTCTTGTATATCTACAAGGTGTCAAGGCAAAAAGTACCATGGATAGTGCCACGCGATAGAGGGCCATGAAATATGGAAAGAGGTTCTATGGGTATATGTCCGAAACTGCTTCCTTTAAGAAATACAGGGTGTTAAAGTTTATTTTTTTATTTTTTTAATAACTTTGGACAGAGAAATAAGAATTGAACAAATGTTATATGCGGGGGTTTTGTATGATGCGGAATCCAAATATCCTATTAGTTTCTAATTTACTAATAGACGGCGCCACATGCAGGATTCCTCCCCATTTAAATCAGCAATAACTTTTTTGTTTCACACTGTAGGTCATTCTGGACTAGAAAAAGCGATTCCTCTATCTTTTTTCCTTCAAAAAGGTATACTTTGTTGGAGCCGCTAGGACCAATGACAATGGTTCCGGTAAAAACGCATCAAAAAGCTATGATGCACTCAAATTGACCATGGATTGTCCTAGAGAATTGAGATTTTCAGGGTGTTCGGTTCCCAAATGCCTAGGTTAAGTTTGTTAACCAGTACAGGGTGTTCCATAAAATAAGGCCATTCAACATTTTTGTTTCTCAATATCTCAGACAGAACAAAACCAATCGAAATTAAATGTTGCAGTCATATGCAAAATGCTCATAATAAGCCTCATGGAAAATTTCGAAGTCATAATGTACACAGATCCAAAGAAAATTCAATTGAAATATTGAAAAAAGAAACTTCATATTTTCATTACCCGAGTAGAATTTTTTTGTGAATGAATACTGATATACTGAATTTTCATGCAAGATTTTGAGGCTATTGTGTCAACAGAACCATAGAAAATTCAATAAGTACCTATAATGAAAATAAGAATCTTTATATTTCCATAACAGGATATCCGAGTCGAGTTAAATTCCTTTTACCTATGAATAAAGACTGATATACTGAAATTTTATGAAAATTTTGTGGCCATAGGTTAACGGAATCATAGAAAATTCAATTGGAATATTGAAAAGAAGAATCTTCATATTTTCATAATAGGAAATCGTATTCGAGTGAAATTTATTTTGTGAATGAAGACTGATATACTTAATGTTCATGCAAAATTTCAAGAGGATCGCATCATCAGAACCATAAAATTCAATCTTTTTTAATTCATTTTTTACATATTTCATTTTCTGAATAATAACCTGAAATTGATTTCAATTGTTCTGAGTATCTGCATTTATATACATGTACATGTACATATTTGATATGAATCTCAAGTTCAATTCAGAACTTCGAGGTAATAGCATCAGTGCTCCACCAATGAACGGGCGCTCAAAAGCATCTGCTCAGGGCTTTTCTTAAATTTTATTCAAAGTTTCAAGATAATAGATAATCTATACTGGAACATTAAGTAAAAGTATCACAGAATATCTCCGAAATGAAGTAAAGCTGCTCGAATCCTATTATTAGCAGTTAAAATATCCGAACACAGGATGGCAGATACCATTTATTATGGCAATAAATGGTATCTGCCAGGTCTAGACACGATCCGACACTTTGTTGTTCCATTTAAAGCCCATAACATTAAGTACGGTCACAGCACTTAGAGAATTATTCAGGCTAGCAACCCTAAAATCCAAAACAACCCTTTCGTGAAGATTCAATTATAGAATAACAGTTTACAAACTATACGGGTTAGTTATATCGAAATCAGGGAATGAACCAAGGAAATCACAAACATCAAATACTAGTAATCCTCATTGGACATAGATGATATTCATGTACAGGGTGATCCCTGAACTACAACTTTTTAACCCTATGAAATAGAGAAAAATAAATGGCACATTTTCGAGAAAAATAAGGTTACCAAGATACCTGAATACCCTGTACGTATTTCATTGCCGCTTCGTAATCTATACTCAATATTATAAAGAGGAATGATTTGTATGTTTCTGGGTTTGTGGCGTTGATACAAGTTAACTCATAAGCTACTGGACCGATTTCAATAATTCTTTCATCCTTAGAATGCTACACTATCCCTGAGTGACATAGGCTATACTTTTCACCCGAGAAAATTAAGTAAACCTACTATAACTTCAATGATTATAAAATATGAGTACCAAAATCAGCTATTTTTAAGTGCGCTTTAAAAACAGTAAGACGTACATGGAAACAATGTATGACGGAAATGTACCTTTTCAATAGTTCTACAAAAAAGTCAGCGATAGATTATATCTATCTTTCAAGGTTTACTCGGTATCACCTTTTGAAGGTATCCGAATGTTTCTCAAAATTATGCATTATTTGGGAGTATTTTTGTATGAATACGCTATTGATCCTTATCCAATTAAATACGTCGTTCATACCCAGTATTTAATTCAGAACGAAATTGCCTTTTACATCATTCAATTATGATGAATACATCAAAAGATATGGCAGGTTGAAGATGAAATCGCACCAAAATGCGTCTCCGAGGTAGGCACTAGGCGGGTAGAAGAAGGTACCGAAGTGTGAGGGATGTATGAATGTATTTTGGATTGCCTGATGCCCGCATGTTTATGATCACAAATCAGAGCAACAGATGGCGCTGAAGTCGTTTTCAGGTTATTCATCTACTCTGCAACTAGACGGCTGGATCGAATTGAATGAATTTTTGTGTATACAGAACAACGTCTGTTGGGTCTGCTAGTAAAGAAATAAAATAATGTCATCGATTTGAAATGATTTAGTGAGATTTTCATTATGAACATCTGATAACAAGAAGACCGATATAGAAGCAGGAATGGCTTTTTAGTACACATTTTATATCCGTAATACAATTCGATTCCATTTAGTTTTATTAACTTGGGGAAAGTGCACGAAAGTAACATTAATTTGAAAGAGTGTCAAAACGAACTGCTTCGAATGTAGGCGTTTTATAGCGAATTCGTTCAATAACCGAGGCGAACTTCGCAAATTGGCAATGAAAAAACACATTCGATTCGCCAATTGAATCTCATTATGATGACTGCATCTGGTGTAGCATGTTTCCTTATCAATTTAACGGGCGTTCTGAGATTTTATTCAGTAGGGTTATTTCTTCTTTTTATCGTGCTTCTTCCTAAAGAAACAGCATGCGATAACAGTTGTAATTTTAATATACGACTTTCTCAAATGATGACTTGGTTGAACTTATTGATGAAAAATCAAAAGTGAGAAGTGCTTCTTTCTATAATTTATTGACAATGACTAGCCCTCACCACATTGGACAACGCACATCAGGGTGACCAGGATTGGTGATCCCTGAACTACAACTTTTTAACCCTATGAGATATTATGGCACAATAAATGGCAATAAATGGTTTATCTTACTTCGAGAAACTCATTACGTACAGGGTGATTCAGTTATCTTGGTAACCTAATTTTTCTCGAAAAGGGATGAATACTTTTTTATTCTGTTGACGGTATTTGGAACAAGTCAATGTTGATTTGAGATGTGCGTGAAAGACGGAGAAAAGAATTAAGACGCGAGGCGTAGCGGCGCTATCAAATTTTTTTTTTCTAGGAACATACCTTTTTTATTTTGTCATTCGAAAGATAATTTAATTCTGAATGTTTCTTCTGAATACGATTTTTTTCTATTTCTTACCGTCAGCTATCTGCAGCGTGTTTTATGTTGATTCTATTCCATTTATTCTTTCTGTATTAATTGTGACAGTATGCCTTGATTTAAAGACATAGATATATAATTGTGTTTCTTAAAATCGAGAAGACCTTGTAGCAAACTATTTCTCAATCATTATATTCACCAAATATAATATTTTCCGTCGATCTCAAAATAAAATGTAATTTTAATGCGTACGAAATTGATCATGGATGACCCATTTTAATGCTCAATGTGTCAGTTGCAGGAACGTCCATTAAAATTTAAAGGTCCATTAAACTCTTAATCCTCCATTATTACAAGGAACTAATGGAGGATTAAGGGTTTAATGGACCTTTAAATTTTAATGGACGTTCCTGCAACTGAGCAAATGTCTGCTATTTTAGTGTGCAGTCCTCATGGCAACCGTACACAAAGTATTCAGAAGCACTATGAGAAATATCAAAACTCTACTGGAACATAGACACATAAAAATTTTATTATGTCAAATGTAAGTCTTGAGCAAAAAGAGAATATATTTCGATCAAGAATTCATACACAATTCATATTGAGATCGTCGGAAAAATCTTGTAATCAACTCGGTTATTAATCGGGCGACTAATGGCCTCGAACTATTAACGCGTTCGCTCCGCTCACGCTTTAAAATATCTTTACCATTAGTCGCTGTCTTTAATAACCTAGTTGATTAAATAACTATTAATAACCAAAGAAACATGGTGAAATCATATATTCTATATATCCATAAATATTTTATATCTTTTCCTTATTTTATTATCCTTTAAGGTACTTTGGTCAAAATATTAGGGTTCACTTGTACAAAGGAAAAGATATAATTTATGTATGGATCATAATGGCTGTTACATAAAACATATGATTTGAAATGTTGCATCTATTATTGAAAAAATGTTTATTAATATGAAATATAATATTTGATGAATATAATGATTGAGAAATAGTTCGCTACAAGGTCTCCTCAATTTTAAGAAACACAATCATATCTATAGTGCGTTCACGAAAGTTTGAGCGCATGGTAGGCGTTTGTTTATTTATCTGAAGTTGGCAGTATTTGCTATCATAACGTAAAATGAAGTCAACGTTGCCGAATGTACCCGGCCTCGTCCGACGAGCTTGTGAGTTATCAGAGAACTCTATGCAATATTGACCACATTGCGTATCAATCTGACAAGAAAAGAAACAACATAACCTAAAATTTTAATATACATAGTGGAATATGCCAAATTGTCATGGCCAACTAACGCCTCAAACTTTCGTGAACAGACTATATGTCTCTAAATCAAGGCATACTGTCACAATACAGAAAAAATAAATGTATTCGTGTTCACGTTAGAATTGGATAGAAAACTTTTGACCCCATATATTTCATCAGTATTCTAGTCATTACATACAACTTTCGGCTCGAAATTCTACCATTACATAATAACGATGCAAAACTATGATACGTTATTAATCCTCTGGGAACAATCGCTCGAAAATATACATTTTGATATCGCTAATAGTCTGCTATCCATTCCACAATCGTTAAAAGCAAAACCATCATAGTTAAATCCCAGGCAATATGAATTCGAATTAAATTTTGATGAATGTGCCAGGTGACCTTGACCTACCGAAAGCACGAAAAACACATTTTCACGTAAATCGGTCTAGAAAATGATTTATCATTCGTTAAATTCTTTTCCATGCGAAATATCAGAAATCATTTCGTCTAACGGCAAACAATCAGTACTGATTCTTTCAATTAACATATAATTATCAATCTTGTTAATACTTTCGTTATTTTTCTAGAGTTGAACTTTATATACAGGGTATTCAAAGAAATGATTGAGCTTCGGGTGATGGTGGGACTGTTGACAAGCTGAAGGGTTTTCCAATAAGAGGTGTTATTTTGAATAGCCCGCTATTTCGGTAGATGTGACGTTTGAAGCTTTTATTTTTTGACATTTGACAAGTAGAAACTACGCCGATACACGCTTCAAGAACGCATTCTTATTATTAAAATTCACTATAAAAATGGTGAAAATTTGGCAGAGACGGTTCGTAAACTCGAACATTATTGGGTCGTCGTGAGACACCTTGTCGGACCGCAATGAAGAAATTGGTGGAAAAATTCGAGCTGTTGGGACAAGTTAGTGATGTGAAGAATAAAACCCGTGCACGTCGCTCAAGAACAGCCGAGAATATTGATGCTGTAGCCGAAAGTGTTGATGAAAACCCAGGTTTTTCCATTCTCCGTCGTTCTTTGGAATTAAGCGTTCCACAAACGTCATTACACCGTATTTTGAATGAAGGTTTGTGTCTTGAGGCTTATGAAATTCAGTTAACACAAGAACTCAAGCTGGCCGATCATCAAGCAACGAAACCATTGATCTTTTGCGGAAAAGTTTCCAGACCGTGTTATTTCTCGAAGAGGTGATCTTGTGATTTAAACACCTTTCGACTTGCGTTCTGTGGATAAGGGTCAGAAACAACTGAACACATGGTATGCAAGTTTTCAGAGCTTGCTAGCCTCAGAACGACTCATATGGTGGAACTTGGTCCTCGATATTCAAGAAGTAACGTTCAAGGTCCCGAAGGAAGTTGTCAGTTTTACCAACGCCATTGACGACTTTCTTGGGTCTTAGCAATTTCTTTGTCCGTCATTGCCGAAACTTGGTTGTCAGAGAAATAATGCAGCATTGTTTCAATGCTTTCTGCCTCTGATACTGCCGCAGATGTATTTCGGGAATTATTTCAGGTAGTGCGAGTGACAGTGGAAGTGACTGAGTTCAATTGAGGCTCAACAGCTTTGATACACGAACTTTCCAAGTTATAATAGCGACTTAGTTGCGCCAGCCCTACATCTGGACACCCCTATCTCTATACACTCAGCCATCTTAAGCATCCCATACATTTCGAGGTTTTTTTCTCAACTAAATTATACACTCCACCAGTGGCGCCGCGTGAGATTTCAATCAGAGGAGGCCCGAGACCACGCAACCAACAAAATAATTTATTTCGAACTGAGCTTTCTGTCAGCCACTGGCATTTATTGAACCATTCTACGGAGAACGAACTATTTTGAGCAGAATAAATAATTTAATTTGGCATTGCTGGTCGAGGTGTCTTAATTACTTAAGTTATAAAAATTTTATCATCGTAAGGCATTTTACTGAATTTATTATTCGAAATTAAATCTACAGGATCTTGCGTTTCTTTAAGTTCACTACTTGCATTATAATTCTCCCTTCTCGTTTCCGTTTCTATCTTTTTTGCTGAAATATAAAATCTTTTTCGAAAAATCTTACAAAACCACAAATCGCACTCTGAAAGGATTAATACTTCGTTAATAAAAAGGATGGGAAAAAACAACAGCTGATCTCCATCCACGATCGCCGGGGTTGATTCGGGCCGATAGGACGTTCAGTTTCTGCTAAGATCGTTCGCCTAGAAGCGAAAAAAAAACCGCGGAGCCGGGCCTCCGACACGTGATCTACAGCTTGAATTTTGAGTAGTTCCCGCACCGTTCATTTGAAGATGTTTGAAATATTACATTCTAACGAATCTCGACTAGTGGAGACGAGCCTCCTTCGCTAAGCCGTTTACCTCCTATCCGTTACGCTGTATTGTGTGTTGCGGGTAATGTATGGATGTTTTAGATCGCTGTGTAATAAACACATGTTTATCATTTTGAGATTTGGATAGTAGACAGAATGATGGAAATAATACAGATAAAGAAATGTGACTGTTTTTCATTTGTACTTGAATTTAAAATTGAATAAAATGCCGTGAAATTAAGGGAGGCCCGGCCTCCTCTGCCTCCTCTGAGCATTTCTCTAAAGAGAAATTAAATTCTCAGAATATGTGCCGTTAAAAGGGGAACAATCACATTAATCTTAGCAATATGAATTGAAATTATATTTTGATGAATGTGCCGGGCCACCTTGACCTATCGAATTCACGAAAAACACAGTCGGTCATGCAAATAATCGATCCTGGACTGATTAATTGTCTAGAGCAAATAGCCTACTGAGTAACGGGACGCAGGAGCAAAACAAACATCATAAAGCACAGATGATTCGGATACGTAGAATCATAGAATCAGATCGGTCGATGTCCAATTAAAACGACGTGTTTCATATAACGGTCAATTGGACAGATTGGGCTGGATGAGAACGAGCTTTTGTGACAGATACGTCATTTCCGTTCGCACGGAAAAAGGATAATTAGATTTTAGCACCCGGAGTTATTTGGAGGTGTGCGACATGGAACGCGTTGGAAAGGCTTGAAAGTGAATTTCGCATGCCGTGAATTCTGATGTGGAAATAATTCAGAGGTAGGTAATTGAGAGTGCTGGGTTATCGCGGCGAATATATTTTTATTGACGGGAGTGGTGTGATTCAGTTCAGTTGTTGGGCAATGAAACTACTCGTGCTATAGTTAAAGTTATAGTTTAAAAAGACGTCACAGTTCACTGCGACCTCAAGGTCTATTGTAGCCCTTTACAGAACTGTTCTGACCACACCCTTTACAGCTCGGCTTCCAGTTCCAGAGATCTGATGAAATCCAATATCTTCAACGAGGCTAGTTCCTCACTCTTACAAGTTTCTCGCCCAGGCATTCTCTCTTTAGGCCGTGACTAGGTCAATGGGGGTTTCTTCCTCCTCCCAACAGAACCTACTCTCTTCAGTGTCCGATAATCCCATCCCCAACAGGTGTTTCCTGAGGCGACAGTCGAGGTTATAGTCGGTGTATTCCCGTTCCCATTCCTATCTTTTACTTAGCAATATCCTGAAGTTTTTCTCAGTGCTTACTTTCTTGATCATTACATCACTAGGGAGGTTCACAGATAAGATGTAGTTGTTCAGAGATGACCAGACTCTCTGATTCTTTATTCTCTCATTACCTGTACCTTCCTTAGATATTCTGAGGATAGCCTTATGGGCTACCCAACAATCACTAGATGTAGAGGTGTGAGATTCGTAATGACCTCAAGTGCCCTAGTTGGGCACGTTCTCATAGCTTCAGTGATGCACACACAGGCAAGCCTCTGTACTTTATCGAACCTTTTCCTCGTACTTACTTGACTTGCCTTGGCAAACGAGGCTCTAAAAATAATAAAAATAGGCCCGAGTACGCCACTGAATTCAACAGAAACAATCGTAACTGCAAATCCAAGGAATTAATTGCCTCTAAATCGGTTCATACACAGACTACTGATAGTTCGTTTAATAGCAGCAGTGTTCATTCCAAATCAGTGCAATAATAGAGACACTTCCATTTTATTGACTCATTGAACTCGAACAATTGTACAATTAAGTATTATCACTGGGATGTGGATGGGTATTATAGATACGTTAAGTACATAGACGAAATAATCGATTCAGAAGTCACAAGTGGGTATTTATAAACTCGATATCATCAGGTACTTTACTGTTGTGGTGTACGAAATACAGATATAAACGACTATTTCATGCGCAAAAAAATTAACGCACATTCTGAAAATCTCAATTTTAATGAAAGTTAACTCTACATTGACTTTATAACTTATTTTTATGTTCTCTCGGGAAGGTTTTGAACGAAACAAGACACATTGAATGGAAGAAAAATTCAGGATTTCACCGAATCTTATGTGAAAGAAGAGAAATAAACAATTTTCAAAATACTGGAATGCTGATAAGTGATTTAATACTTGGTATTTCCACTCCTTGCGTTAATTACAGTTCGGCAACGACGGTTCATACTCAAAATGAGTGATCTTAAAATGTTCTGATCTAATCCTTCCCAGATTTCTCTGAGTTGGATTACTAAGTCATTAAGAGTAGCTGAATGATTTTCTGAACTTCTCAGCCTTCTATTGAGGAATTGAGGTTGTCCCAAACTTGCTCAATCGGATTGAGATCTGGACTTCTTGCTAATTCCATTCGAGAGACTTCAACCTCTTCAAGGTACTTCTGAACGATGCGCGCATGAAATTTTCACCAATGTATGGGGCAAATGGCACTAAATGCTCTTCAACAATGTTCCTTATATACCTATCAGCAATCATAGCTCCATTATCAACGACCACTAGGTCTGTGCGAGCAGTCAAAGATATTCCACCCCATACCCATACAAGGGAACGTCGATCACAATGGTAGAGGTAGATTCTAGACTCATCTGTGAAGAGAACTCTTTCCCAATCAGCCTCTTCCTAATGGATAAGCTCCAAAAAAAAAAATCCAAACGCGCCCTTCGATGGGCTGGGGTAAGAGCTGGGCCTTCAATCATATTCTCTGAGGCGATTTCTTATTGTCTGAGTGCTAATTTATACCCCATGAGTTTGCTCAGGCTGATTTTGAAGGAGGCGAGCGGTTGCAAACCGTTGTCTCAACAAAGAAACTCTCAAGTAATATTCTTGAATGGCAGTTGTTACCCGTGGTCTACCCTGTCCTGGTCTTCGGACATTCATACCTGTCTCCCTGAAATGCTGCAACATTCTGGACACACTTGTATGAAAAACTCCAAACCTTTCTGCAATTCTTGTGTATGTTCACCCTTCTTCTCGCAAAGCTACCGCTTGGGCACATTCCTCTTGGGTCAAATTGCGTGTTTCGCGTTGCATAGCGATCGAGTGTAGAAATCAAACGAAAAAAACTATTGATCACTAGAATTGAATGGGAACAACTGATTTCAGAATGGAGCCAATACATTCAAAATCTGATAATCTCATCTTTTTTATTCCTGCTGGGAAAAAACATCTGTATTGAAGAAAAACGTTGAGAGTTGATAACATATGCATGCATAAAAATAATTATCATTGAGAACACCTTCAGTTGTAGAATAAATTTGAGATTTCCATAATGTGCGTTAATTTTTTTGCGCAGTGTATTTAGTGGAAAAGTTTCCATAGCGACTCTAGTTTCATGTCGATAAAACATACAAGTTGGTTTTCCAGCAATAAAATTCTGATATTTCTGGAGTTTGCGATTGCACAAACATTGTGAATTTGTCATGGTATATGACCCACTTTGGGAGCACATTTCGAATAATTTTCTCGTGTATAAGTCGCCACCCTCTCGCGTTATATTCGAGTTAGCTGCTTTTCGGCAATTTCACTCATGATATTAGGAGTGTAAATAGCTTCGTGCGGTTTTGATAACAGATGTCACTAAAGTATTATTCTTCCATTGTATCATTTGGCGAAACCGTCATTTTCAAGTGGCTTTCTCCAGTCTCTCTAATAGTGCCAATAAATCTACACATTCATATGATTGGTTTGAAATGTCTTATCGAATATACAGGGCGTCTTCAAACAAATACGAGGGATTTTGGGAGATGATTTTCCTATGAAATTAAACAGGGGTAGTTCATATGCATTTTTTTTTGGAATAGACTACCCTTCCAAGATACAGCCTTTGGAAGGCGATGACGGGTTGACAGATTACACGAGTCATAAAACTATACATATTATCAAGCATCAATTTTTCAGATCTCATAACAGTCCCTATGATTTCCGTTTAAAAATTGTTTTCGTGAATAGATTTTCAAAGAATTGAATTCTTTTATGGTTTCCTATTCAATTCTGAAGAAAACCACTAAAAATAAAGTTATGGGATCAACAAAAATTTGTGTGAGGAACATCTATTTAGTGCTTCATATTATGTATAGTTTTATGACTCATTATTTTTAAGGAAGAATTAAAAACTGTTAACTTGTCATCGAGTAGGGCTGTATTTTGGAAGGGAAGTCGATTTCGAAAAAAAATTATATGACCTACTCCTGCTAATTTTCATCGAGGAATTATTCCCCGTAATCCCTCCCATTTGTTTACAGAGAGCCTGTTTATTTTTTCAAGAAAGCTGGTAGAGTCCTTTCAGCTCTTAGGCCATCTTCAGTTCCATTGCTGTGAATGATCCATAAAAAAATTAAAAAAAATTGCTAAACTGGTTTTCACAGCCGCCTAAGGATTTCAATAATTCTTGAATGGACTATATTGGATACGGATGCCCAGAGCATTCGCCATTTTGCAGCATTCGTCTAAACTAATTTTTCGAGTAGTTCGTATCCTCAATACGGTGTATCCTTTTACATAATCTCAAAAACATTCATTTAACTTTCTTCTTGGAGGTATTTCTTATGTAGAAGTGAAATTCCAGATATTTAAGGAAAATAAAACAACTATGACAATTGAAGTTTTGATATCAAGTGTATGTAGGGTGAGAGGTTCAGTTGTTGACACCCTGATAGTGATTGACACAGTGCACATATATACCGATGTAGTAAACTATTGGTGCTATCAAAGGTTTTTTCACCTATATCTACCTATTTCAGAATGTTTTATTTCGATTTGGGTCAAGTTCGATTTCCTCAGGTTATCATCCTGAAAACGGCATCATTAGATATTTGGCGTGAGATTTCGCAGTAGTGTCAATAGGTGAATATGTTGGAGTTTAATTAAGGATGGCGACTGCGTACAACTGAGTATATTCTACGATTTTTTATGTTTCATATTCGTTAGAAGATTTCCATTGTTTGGAAGATTTCAAGGAAAACTTTATTGATATAAGTAAACCTTTCAATGATTAATATATTTAGTTTCAACCATATGTAAATAACTGTGTCAATAATATTACATCAAATTGTAATTGACATAGGCTTTAACCTTAATGTAAGAATCATCGAAGGGTTTACTTACATATAAGAATAATCTTAGTCTTTTTTTTCTTGTGAGCAAATCGATTCAAAATTAGGGTACGTCGAGAATGATTATTTTCTTAATATGAACAAGCGAACACTTATTTATTTCATTGTTTTCCCAATTTTTTTCAGATTCTTTGATCTCTTCAACTTTCTGCACTCGCAAAACTTTTCTCACGCTCTGAAGACTATCTAAAGGGTGTTCCAATAAGAGGTCTTATTTTGAATAGCCCGCTATTTTGATATATGTCACGTTTGAAGCTGTAATTATTTGACATTTAACAAATAGGAACTACGCCATTAATAAAAATGTAACGACACACGTTTCAAGAGCGCATTGAAATAATTAAAATTCACTATAAAAATGGAAAATTTGGCAGAGGCGGTTCGTAGAACTCGAACACCTTGTCGGACCGCAATGAAGAAATTGATGGAAAAATTCGAGCTATTGGGACAAGTTAGTGATGTGAAGAATAAAACCCGTGTACGTCGCTCAAAAACAGCCGAGAATATTGCTGCTGTAGCCGAAAGTGTTGAAGAAAACTCAGGTTTGTCCATTCTTCGTCGTTCTTAGGAATTAGGCATTGTTTTATGGCTGAAATGGGATAGTATTGATCTGGACAATGTTTACTTTCAACAAGATAGCACTACGTGCCACACACGCAACGAATTCATTGATATTTTGGGGGATCTTGTGATTTAAGACCTTGCGACTTCTTCCTTTGGGGCCACGTGAAAGAGAAGGTCTACGCCAATAACCCAGCGTCGATTCAAGACCTCAATTCGTGAGGCTCTGGAGGACATAGTGCAGCCACTTTGCGATTTGGTTATGGAAAATTTCATTAAAAGAAAATGGTCATGTAAGCGTGGTCGCGGTGGTCATTTGCCTGATGTTATTTTCCACTATTAACGGCGCTTCTCCTTTATAATAAAACAAACATCCGATCATTGGTATTGAAAAATGGCATTTTTCTTTGAATTTCAAAATAACACCTCTTATTGGAAAACCCTATACTTTAACAGTTCCGACAATTATTATATTGCGCTTCAATATCAATTAACGTCTCTCATAACACCATCTCGTTGAATACAACCGCTTAACAAAGGACGAAGCGTATTTATGTATAAACAGAAAGGAAACAAATCAATTTCCAATTAGTCGATTCGAATACCTTGCAGAAACTGTTATTAAATGCTCGAATATGCATTGAATATTGTAAACATCAATCGATAATATGACAAAGACGAATGCCTTAAGGCCTACAAATTTAACGAACGAATCCTGAGTACTTATGTAGACTGATTTTTTTTTGAACTCGTGGTTATTTCAATCAACGAAGGGTTTTCAAGATTGGTGATTTTATATCTGGTATATTAACTTGAGACAAAGATATTCAATCCAGTTGAATTGTGCTTTTAGCAGGAAAGTTTTGGGGTAGTTTTGAGTTCTTTCATTTTTAGGTTTTTTGGGGCGAATCCGAATTTGAAGTTTGCTAACAAAATTTCGTGACGGAACATAAAAAAATATAAAAAAGAATAAAAATCGCATTTGTGGTGAGTTTTTTGCTTATTACTCGGAAACTATCAACATTTCGTGAAAAACCTTTCCATACAAAATGAAAGTACATAAAATTTCCTAAAAATTGTACTACCACAGCTTGTCCTGCCTCAAATTATAGTTGAAAATGAGGTATTTTCTATGACTCAATAAATGAAAAAAAAATTAAATTCTATGTTTCTGATGATGCGATCCCCTTGAAATTTCGCATGAACATTCAGTATATCAGTCTTGATAAATAAAAAATAAATTTCAGTCGAATCGAATATCTCCTTTTGGAAATATGAAGTTTCTACTTTTTAATATTCCAATTGAATTTTCTATGGTTCTGTTTACACTATGGCCACAAAATTTTGCATAAAGCTTATTTTGAACATCTTGAATATGGCCGCAACATTTCATTTCGATGGGTTTCGTTTTGTCTGAGATATTGAGGAACAAAACGAAATCCATCAAAATGAAATGTTGCGGCCATATACAAGATGGTCATAATAAGCTTCATGCAAAATTTTGTGGCTCATTCTAAGAATGAGATACTTACTTGAGCTTTGGACGGATGAGGTCCCCCCTGGAACTCAACAGTTCCATAGGCGTCCGTCGGAAAGGCCGCTGTACATTTTGATGGTAACCATATTTCGGTTTGGATTTTTTCGGAATTTTCGGTAATGAATTTATGTTGTTCTAGAGTTCTATCACAGCAACATCTGAAAAGAAGAAAGCATATTGAGATGGATAATAGACTAGAGCGATCTACACCCATAATAGTATTCAGACTGTCCCTCCATGTACAAAGAAAATGCATAAAGACTGAGATGTTGTTCAACTCCAAATTTACCCATTTTCTAAATCAATTTCCCAGCAAGTCTCAATCATAAAATTGAAATGAAATTCACCATCGACTCTGATTAAAATAGTTCACTGTATCATTCAGACTAATGGATTAATATTCAACTTCTTAGACATCTATCTGATTATCCAATTATGAAAAGTCCTCTGATTAATTTCCAAGTCACTCCTGGTTCCTGGAAGACAACTTGGCCGTTGAAATCCTGACAGGGATATTAATTCTGAAAAGCAACTGTGAGTAGTTGAATTGTGTTTGTTTGAGACGAAGACGATCTCCAGTTTTCTTGCCCCAAATTGCAAATGTAGGTACCTGATTTTCTGGTGAAAGGGGATAGCGACTAATTCATTGAGATGAATTTCATTTATATCCATTTATGTAGTTGAATCCTGAAGTATGTGGAGAGAAATTTCATAAAGAGTCTTTAAGATACCTACAGTAATTCGAAAAATATGATTAAACACTATTTTACTTGTTGCTGTAAAGATCTTATTCGTCTCAATCATAAAAATGACATGGAATTTACTATCCATGCAAATTATTCGGAAATTTCAAACATTTACGTCCATTTATGTAGTTGAGTTCTGAAAGTCGGAAAGAAAATGTATAAGGAAATTTTTCAAAATACAGTGGAACTTCCCTATAACGAATTTCTCTGTATAACGAATTTTGTACAAGACATTGCATCTTCAAATTCCATGTTAAAAACACCCTATAAAATGAAGTAGATTCTCTCTATAACGAAATATTCGAAGAACATCACTCTTTGAATGGGTATTGGTAAGAAGGTATAAGGGTGGGTTTTTCAGAAATTTTTCCGGACATACGTAATAAACCTCGACCTTAAACTAAATCATTACGGCGGGCAGAAATATCCTTCTGAAACAGTTTTAAATACACCGCTAGCTGTTTGGTTACGATCTAACCATTACGCTAGTGTGAAAGTTGTGCGAAAATGTCTAAAAGGAAGTGCTTAAGTTTGAATGATAAACTTAAATTTATCAGTGAAGTCGAACGAGACATTGGCGACTATAGAAACAAATTTTCTGTATAACGAAATTTCTCTAAAACGAATTTTTTTGCGGATTTAGCGCTTTCGTTATAGGAAAGTTCCACTGTATACTGATTTAATTTTTTTTTTCAATTTTCTCATTTTCTTCATACTCTGAATCAAATAGCGTCATTGCTCTACCAATGACCGATCGCTCAAAAGCACCTGCTCAAGGCTTTTCTTGATTTTTTTTACAATTTCTGGTTTTGTTTTTAAACGACGTCAACGTCGATGAATTGACAGATTGAAATCAAACTTCAGATACGTTCATTCGAATAGCGTACCAACATAAAAAGACAAAATTACTGGTAGACAAGTAGCAATCTCTTCTCGAACCGCAAAACTTTTTGCACGACCTGACATGATAACTTTCCTATTTTTCAACGTTTTCTAATGTTTTTTTCCCAGTCCCACGAATCCCCTAAAATTCTCCAGAAATGGAACTGGCATGAATCCAATATTCGATCCGTAAAGGTGAACCTTCGCAAACAATACTGTGTGCCATATTCAGCGAGACCAAACTTTATTTATGGATGTTTTTCCAGTCTCTAATGGATTTGAATTTCCCAGATATTCGGACAGAATTTTCTTATTCCGACTCTCAGTCATCCACATGACTTGTTTTCAAGCGGACCTTGAAGGTCTTTCAAATGGAGCGGTTTTTTTAACTGAATAAATAATAGGCAAACGAAGCAAAGCGATACGCCCTGTGGTGACGATCTGAGTAACCTTTAATATTGACATGATTCTTTCATTTTGCGTTGTGTTGTCGTGATTTATGTGAAAATTTAACATTATTAATAATTCTTTAAGTAAAATTCATTCAAATAGCTATTGTTCAGTTCCTCAATGTTCTTCCTGAGAAAAAAAAATTTCAAATAATATACATGTCCATGCCTTTCCTCAAGCTAGGGATAAATTTCGTGTTTGGGTAGAAGGGAAATCGAGAAGTAAAGTGGCGAAGTGTTGATGGATGTATGAGAATTGGCTCCTGGTGGATTTGGCTGAAAATTTGATATGATGTTCTACTAATCCTTCTGATCAAATGTCTCCACAGTCACGAAGCTGAAAAATGCATACTTCTAGGAGTTTTTAGCGATTTTTTGTATCCATTATGGCTTACGTATTACCGTTCACACAGAAATGTTTGAAAATATTTCGTGATTATTGAAAGCAGATTCTGTCAATTCGAAATATTTTCAAACATTTCTGTGTGAACGGTAATACGTAAGCTATAATGGATACAAAAAATCGCTAAAAACTCCTAGAAGTATGCATTTTTCAGCTTCGTGACTGTGGAGACATTTGATCAGAAGGATTAGTAGAACATCATATCAAATTTTCAGCCAAATCCACCAGGAGCCAATTCCCATAATACGTAAGCCATAATGGATACAAAAAATCGCTAAGAACTCCTAGAAGTATGCATTTTTCAGCTTAGTGACTGTTTAGACATTTGATCAGAAGGATTAGTAGAACATCATATCAAATTTTCAGCCAAATCCACCGGGAGCCAATTCCCATACAAAATGTGACGGGTCCTTTAAATTCGGTAAACCAGTCACAGGAAATATGAAAGTTTGCTTCTTGCATTTTGTAGATGACGATTATTTTTATCGAGGTAATTCCGGATCACAAAAAACTTGTAGGTTAGGTTAGATTCAGGGGTTAATCGTTTACAGATGCCAGTTTACAACAGACTAGCAGACCCAACAGACGTTGTTCTGTATACACAAAAATTCATTCAATTCGATCGAGCCGTTTAGTTGCAGAGTAGATGAATAACCTGAATAACGACTTCAGCGCCATCTGTTGATCTGATGTGTGGTCATAAACATACGGTCATAGGCAATCCAAAATACATTCATACAAAACATCCCTCACACTTAAGTACCATCTCCTAGCCGCCTTGTGCCTACCTCGGAGACATTTTGATGCGATTTCATCTTCAACCTGCCATATCTTTTAATGTATTCATCATGGCTGATTTTGGTACTCATATTTATTATCATTGAAGTTATAGTAGGTTTCCTCAAATTTCTCGTGTGAAAAGTATAGCCTATGTTACTCAGGGATAGTGTAGCATTCTGAGGGTGAAATAATTATTGAAATCTCTAGTAGCTTATGAGTAAACTCGTATCAAACCCTCAAACGCACAAACATACAAATCTGTCCTCTTTATAATATAGGTATAAGTATAATATTAGTAAAGATAGAGATCAATTCTCTACAAACGCCCTATTGACCACTTTTTTCTATAACCTATCGTTTTGAAAATATCTCGAATAAAGTTGGGAGGAGATGAAAAATTCTATTTTTCTCCAACCATCAAAAAATGTTGACATTTTTGTACTCTTTTCAGGTGCAAAAGTCATAGATTTTCTTACCGTACAAAAATTCACTCGTTACTTAGCAACGGTACTTTTAATCCTTGTAAATGCATTTGAAGTCTACTTGACAATCACTGTCATGATTCTGTGTTCAAATTCATAACCAAATTATGAACGATTTTTCACTAAAACCAATTTTATTGTAATTTTGACTTGGTTGGAGAAAAAATAGTATATATTATTCGGATTAAAAGTGCCTATTTTAACTCGCAATTTTGCATTCGCTCGGCTGCGCCTCGCAACTGCAAATATTGTTCGTAAAAAAAAGATGCACTTTTAATCCTTATAATATAATATACTATTTTTCATCTTCTAATGAAAATAAATCGGTCTGTGCTCATTCGATCAGGACGATTGATACCTCATTTTATAGGTTAATTAATTCTCTACAAACGCTCTATTGACCACTTTTTTCTAAAACCTACCGTTTTGAGCAGAATCCGTACCAACTTAAGACACCGGGATCTGAATAAGATCAGTTTTCAGAATATGAAGAAAAAATGAACAAAAAACTTTCCAAATTCACGAATTATAAATGACATTCATAGAAATTTCCTGAATATGATAAAAATATTTTCATTTATTCGAAGTTTTTAAATGACACTTGAATAATTTATTCTCTATTAACAAATACTCGTAAATACTTAGCACTAACATCCATATTTATACAACTTCATTGATATATTCCAGGATCAACAAACAAAGACATCGAAAAAATTTCATTTAAAATAGTTAGTTGATTGCATTTTCAATGAAACTTGCGATTAATTGCATTATTCCAATCATTCCCTCGAGTTCTAACACTTCATCCCGCAAATGCAATGGAAATTCTCCGCTGTGACGTCACATCTCGGTGGGCGTCGGCATACCAGTGTATATCGTGCTCGGACACGCAATTCGATTTTGGTGCGATTTCATCTTCAACCTGCCATATCTTTTGATGTATTCATCATAATTGAATGATGTAAAAGGCAATTTCGTTCTATATTAAATACTGGATATGAAGGACGTATTTAATTGGATAAAGATCAATAGCGTATTCATAAAAAAATACTCCCAAAAAATGCATAATTTTGAGAAACATTCGGATACCTTTAAAAGGTGATACCGAGTAAACCTTGAAAGATAGATATATGCTATCGCGGACTTTTTTGTAGAACTATTGAAGAGGTACATTTCCGTCATACATTGTTTCCATGTACGTCTTACGGTTTTCGCAGCGCACCTGAAAATAGCTGATTTTGGTACTCATATTTATTATCATTGAAGTTATAGTAGGTTTCCCCAATTTTCTCGGATGAAAAGTATAGCCTATGTTACTCAAGGATAATGTAGCATTCTAAGGGTGAAAAAATTATTGAAATCGGTCCAGTAGTTTATGAGTGATGTCATATCAACGCCACAAACACACAAACACACAAACATACAAATCTTTCCTCTTTATAATATTAGTATAGATGTAGTTTTTTTGAGAAAAACTGATAAGCCTACCAGAAATCTTCCTGTTGGATATACTACCAGAAAGGAAGAACTACCGGAATGTTCTAGTTCTAGCAGTAGAACTGAAAAGTTGAGACAAGGAAGTCCGAATAAAGAAAAACCCACTGAAGGGTGCACTTGTGAAGAGAAAAAGTACTGTTTGAATATAATAAAATGATTTTAATTCAACTCTTCAACAAACAAAATTGTTTTCCTTAATTTCCTCAAAAGCCTTTTAACCTAATTCATCTTCACTTTGGCTGAAATAAATTGAAACAAATGATGACACCCACCGTCTTCACAGAAAATAAAAATATAATATACACAGTAATACACTCGTTCGATAAATATTTCTGAAATTTTGATATATTGATGAAAAATCCAAATTTTGATGAAGCTGATATACATATAAACAATACATCCAAATCCTTCCATGTCAAGATAAATAGTTATACGAATGCCCGCCTTGGAGCTGCATTTTTATTTTCAGATGCCAATAGATGTCGCATTGAATTCTTCTGGGGATTTAGACATTCAAAAAGTCTGATGTATGACTGGATGTGAACGGGATATTCTAGATAATGGCTCATTAGTTGGAAGATTATTTGGGCCGTTTTCATTAATCAATTAATTTCTGCTGAATTTTAAGTTCAATTACCCTGAAGACGGCTGGCGAACGCTTGCCGAAACGTTGAATAGAACAATACAAGATAATGAAAACGGCCCAAATAATTTCCAACTATGACTGGATGTATGTATTTTTTATGGAAGATAAGCTGTTAGGGGAACTGCGAAGATAAAGATGCAGACTGACATGAAACACCTGATGACATCACATAACATTACTTTAGGGACATAAGGCTTTGCCTGACAGGGTTGACAGTGCTGAAATATTGATATCATCTTCATTTTACTGCTTTGTCCCTCGTTCAAGGGCGGCTCCATTTTGGCGAAACGACATTGAGATGAAACAGGTCCGAAATAATCACATTAGACTCACTGATGAAGGATTTCTGCCATCGAAACTTAATCCGGTACATTCTTGATAGTTTCAGAGCGAATGGTTTTTTCGACGACAACGAAAATTGAAAAACTGAAAATAATGCTGAATGGATCACATGTTTGAACCTGTATTCGGAAAGTCTTGTGTTAATTTTGTCAACCACGCTATTTTGAATTGATGACATAAGGTAAATGTACCAATTATCGACACTATAGTGGACACTTGGGAATGTACAAAGTTTTTCGGATAGTCAACAAATGTTTTTCACACATAAAAGCCAGTTTTAAACTCATTGTACCTTTAACTTCAAAAAACAAACACGAAATCGTTAACAGAAAGTTTTGATATTTAAAAAAAAATTCAAATCAAGTGAAAGTCAGATGTCCCAATTATCGACAGCTCTGGAATTGAAATTACCAATTATCGACACACATGAGGACCAATTATCGACACTGTGAAATCAAGAAGAATAAAGAGTTGTATGGATAAGAGAAAAATAAATATTCAATCGAATTGATAAATTCAATTAATGAAATCGTGAAATCTGATAGAATAACATATACAGGGTGTTCCAGAATAACGTTACCAAATGCCAAAGGGGACTTCTCAACTTCTTTTAAGGAGAAAAGTTTATACAAACATGGGTCCGAAACGGCTTCGTTACGAGAGACCAGATATCAAAATTCAAGAAAAAAAATTTTTCTTTATATTTTGAAATTGACTATTGCTATCGTTTTAAAATTTGGGGTACGCTAAACTCATTCAAAGTGCTCTGTGAAAATTGAGAAGAGATTAAAAATTTCAAGTCAAGAGTCGTTGAATTTGGCAGTTTCTTAGTGGATTTTCACCTATTTTCTTGACGAAGTAGCTTTAGTTATGAAAGATCCACATTTCGCGACGTGAAACATCCATTTCACCAGCAATAGTTCATCCTCCTCTTGGTTAAGACAGTCTCAGAACCTATCTGCCTTTCATAATGTGGTTCTGGTAACATCGAATTGTTTGGAAGTTCTTAGAGCAGGCATTTCGTTTTTCACATCCGTGACATTTAATTATTCGGAATAGACTGAAAAATTAACGAAACCAATAATCGATAATGTAATGCACTCGCCATCGACATCTGCGAAAAAGTATGAAATAATATCATAAGAGTTTATCATCATTTGGTGTCGGTTTGTTTGGAGTGAAACTTTGATCATTTTCGGTCAAAACGTTGAAAATAAATTGTTAATAGGGCTCACCAATTCCACGAAAAAATACATTGAAAAGTCTTGTCGAGGTGTCCTATGATCGGCACAAATTTAATCATTATTCGACATAGAATTGAACCTATTATCGACATTGAAATATTTCATTTTCTAATTGGAAAATTTGAAGAAAATCATTATGTCGATAATTGGTACATAATAAATAATGATCGAATCGCATACAATAAAGTTACTTTTATTCCGAAAAAAAGGTATATAAGCTCCAGGAAGTATTTCAAATAACACCACACTTT
Source organism: Propylea japonica (assembly GCA_013421045.1). Classification (NCBI taxonomy): domain Eukaryota; kingdom Metazoa; phylum Arthropoda; class Insecta; order Coleoptera; family Coccinellidae; genus Propylea; species Propylea japonica. The sequence goes on from CM024240.1 coordinate 11,720,474, forward strand.
ACCCAATTACCGACACTTGTGTCGATGAATGGGGATGGTCATGTTTTAGATGTACCTATTATCGACACCCTATTTTTAATGAAAATATCACAGAAAAATTTATTCCATTGATAAAACTGAAATCATCAAACCATATGAAAGTGTGTTAATGTACAAAAAAAATTTATATCACTTGAATCTTGCGAGTTTGCTTGGATATGATGAGGAGGCTTTTCTTACTGAATTGGTAACAAATAGGCTCTAAACTCGGTTGAGGCTGAAACTCAACTGAATGAGGGCACATTTTGCACTGAGGATACTCAGAAAAAATCGGGATAATATTCATATATGCTAAGAAAACTATAAGTTACATATTCGCGAAGAAAATAATTCTATGGCTGGTCCCGAAACCTTAATATATGGAAAAGAAATGAAAAGTGTCGATAATTGGGGCACTGTCGATAATTGGTACATTTACCTTATATTATGTAGTATATCATGTGATGAAAGTTGGTTTCAATCGTGAAGTCCCCTTTTCAACTGAGGAATTGATTCTAATAAAGGGTGTTATTTTGAATAGCCCATTATTTTGGTGGATGTCACGTTTGAAGCTATCATTTTTTGACATTTGACAAGTAGAAACTACGCCATTAATAAAAATGGAACGATACACGCTTCAAGAACGCATTGAAATTATTAAAATTCACTATGAAAATGGTGAAAATTTGGCAGAGACGGTTCGTAAAACACGAACATTTTTGGGTCGTCGTGAAGCACCTTGTCGGACCGCCATAAAAAAATTGATGGAAAAATTCGAGCTGCTGGGACAAAATAGTCATGTAAAGAATGAAACCCGTGCACGTCGCTCTAGAACAGCCGAGAATATTGCTGCTGTAGCCGCAAGTGTTGAAGAAAACCCAGGTTTGTCCATTCCTCGGCGTTCTTCGGAATACGGCATTCCACAAACGTCATTACACCGTATTTTGAATAAAGATTTGGATCTTAAGGCTTATAAAGTTCGGTTAACACAAGAACTAAAGCCTTTTGCGGGAAAGTTTCCGGACCGTGTTAACTCTCGAAGAGGTGATCACAATTGACCACCGAGATCTTGTGATTTAGCACCTTGCAACTTCATCCTTTGAAGCCACGTGAAAGAGAAGGTCTACGCCAATAGCCCAGCGTTGATTCAAGACTTTAAAGATGGAATTCGTGAGGCTATCGAGGACATAGGGCAGCCACTTTGCGATTTGGTTATGGAAAATTCATTAAAAGGATATGGTCCTGTAAGCGTAGTCGTGGTGGTCATTCGCCTGATGTTAGTTTCCACTACTAACGGCATAGCTTCTTCTTTATAATGAAATAAACACCCGATAATTTATATTGAAAATGGCATTTTTTTGATACCAAAATAACACCTATTATTGGAAAAGCCTTTATTATGTCGTGGATCTGACAACTAGAGAATAAACATCTTTTGTTCAATTCATACATTCGTTTACAGACATTATGGATCATATGTAAACAAAGAACATTTTCTGTGCATAACATAAATAACAAACTTGTGTTGATAATTTATAGATCATTTACGAATGTTTTCGATGCAAATTTTGATGCTTGAAATACTCTTTACATGAAAGTATAAATACATAAGCTATGGACCTGCAAGTGATTAGCGAATAAATAAATCAGCTACGCATAAATGTTCTCACAAAGGTAAGATAAAAGGTAAATAAACAGAGAAATGAATTACCAGAGATATTGATCTACAGTACTGACCTTGTGGTCAGAACATAAAAATACCCTAGAATACTATTAATCCATTAGAAAGAACACATAAAATTTATAGTCAAAAATTTGCACCAAGATGTATATCGATTCTGATGAATGAGGACTTGAAATATGTAAAAAATATAAATTGAGAAAAATTAAATTCTTTGGTTCTGATGATGAGATCCTCTTGAAATTCTGCACGAACATTCAGCATATATCAGTTTTCAAAAAAAAATAAATTTCACTCGAATCGGATATTCTGTTATGGAAATATAAAGATTCTTATTTTCAATATTCCAATTGAATTTTCTATAGTTTTTTTTACACTCTGTCCACGAAATTTTGGATGAACATTCAGTATATCGATCTCCATTCATAAAAAAAATTTCACTCGAATCGGATATTTTGTTATGGAAATATTAAGGTTCTTCTTTCAATATTCCAATTGAATATTCTATGGTTCTATTATTACTATGGCCACGAAATTCGGGTGAACATTCAAAATACTGATCTCAATTCATTTCACTCGAATCGGATATCTTTTTATGGAAATAAAAAGATTCTTCTTTTCAATATCCCAATTGAATTTTCTATGATTCTGTTCACACTATGGCCACAAAATTCTGCATGAGACTTGTTATGAGCATCTTGCATTTGCTGTAACATTTCATGTCGATTGGTTCTGTTTTTTTCCGAGATATTGAGGAACAAAAATTTTGAATGGCCATATTTTATGCAACACCTTGTATGATTTGGCTGGTTAACGAACTCAACCGAGCCATTTGGGACTCGAACTGAAACCTGAAAATTTCAAGTCTCTAGGACAATCCCTTCGAAAGTTATTATGCTAACGGACGGCCCCACGGACATAATTGAATTTGACCACGAATTCGTCAACAAGGAGTCTAACCCTATCGCTTGAGACCATTTTTGGCTTTCGAAAATTACAGACATTTGGGGAAAACGATATACTTAGCACTCGTTTAGGTAGAACGAGCGCTAAAACATTTTTATTCTACTCTCAGAGTAAGTGGTGATCATCCCAAATTAAGTCGTTTTTCGTTCTGTATTCGAAATTTTCAACATTTAATCGAATTTATACTATAGTCCGTTCACGAAAGGTTGAGCCGTCGGTTGGCCATGGAAATTTGACATATTCCACTGTGTATATTAAAATTTTAGGTTATGTTCTTTATTATCTTGTCAGATTGATACGCAATGTTGTCAATATTGCATAGAGTTCTCTGATAACTCGCAAGCACGTCGGACGAGGCCGAGTACATTCGGCAACGTTGACTTTATTTTACTTCATGACAATAAATGCTGCCAACTTCAAATAATTAAAAAAACGCCTACTATGTGCTCAACCTTTCGTGAACGGACTATACGTTGTATAACCTGAAAAACTAGCGTTCAAAAACTGGCTACACAGTTCGACCCAATTTCCTTCCACAGTCAACAATTTTTCCAGTGGGATTATTCTGGAAAACGAACGGAGCCTCCAGGATCCCACTCATTTTTTTATTTTCGCGAATTGTAGCATCCAATCTGCAACAACTACTCATACAGCAAAATATAAAAAAGGAACGAAGCAGTATCTGTTTAATCGTATATCGCAGTTGAAAATCCAGCTCACACGAGAACCATTCAACTCAGTTCCAATCAGAATATTGACCCTATTTGAGTGTAGATAAACTCCCTAGAACTTCATTTCGAATTCAGGAAAATTATCAACTATTCCTTCACATTGGATAAGTTTTCTGGAGGATTATGTTAATGAGAAACTGCTTGGAGTTTTTTCTCTATACTTATAACACGAACGGAAAAGCTAAGAGTTTGCGTCACGTTTCCCAACGTTTTGGTTGTAAAAACAATTATTTCAATCATTAGAATTTAGAAAACAGTACCTATATTCAATATGAAATTAACAGAAGAGTCTGTTGTGAACCGAAAGAATAAAAAAATGTATATAATAGATGTCCTAAAATACTATACAGGTATAGATATTGATCTATACCTTTAGAAATGATCCCGAACAAAAAGTATGTGTTTTAAATGCCAGGAAAAACTTCATCCTCTATTAGAATCCTTTGATGTTGTTTCTGATAACTTTCACCGTCAAGAAATTTTCCAGAAATTAATTAATTAAAATTTTTTTAATGGTATATTCATTAGTTGTGTTTTGATTCTTCGGGGATATAATTCCTTCAAAAATAAAAAAATTATTTACTCTGATCTCAGAGTAAGTCGTGATCATCCCAAATTTATTCGTTCGGCATAATTTTCGATATTCAAGTATAATATTCTTTTGAATTGAGAGCTAACAAAATACAATACATGAAATAAAAAAAGTCCCTAGCTGAGGTTGGTGCAAAACGGGGTACCATACTATTCTGTCGTATGATACCAGAGCACAGGGAAAAACCTCAGTAGAAAAAACCCTGCCTCGCCGTTTTTACAAAATTTTACAAACTTAAAACTATTCGAATAAATACCTTCAATATTCAGATACAAAATACGTGATTATTGCTCTTGAGCCAGGAGGGTGTTTTTAAACCAGGTCTGACGTTCCAAATGATGATTTTCGAATCTTCTGTTCTTCTAAGACCGCTACAGGACCCTACTGAAGGGTAATCATCTCCCATAGATTTAAATAGTGGTATTTCATCCTAAATATCGAATTTAACTTCGGAATAATGATAAAAAACGTGTGACAAACTTATGTGAATTTATACTACGTTTTTACCTGAAAAAACTAGCGTGCAAACTGGATACACAGTTCGACACAATTTCCTTCCACAGTCAATAATTTTTCCAGTGGGATTATTCTGGCGAACGAACGGCAGCCCTCAGGATCCCTCTCATTTTTTATTTTCGCGAATTGTAGCATCCAATCTGCAACTATACTCATACAGCGAAATATAAAAAAGAAACGAAGCAGTATCTTTTAAATCGTATCGCAGTTGAAAATCCAGCTCACACGAGAACCATTCAACTCAGTTCCAATCAGAATATTGACCCTATTTGAGTGTAGATAAACGCCCTAGAACTTCATTTCGAATTCAGGAAAATTATCAACTTTTCCTTTTTATGCAGATGGTATGAGAAATATGGAATTACTTCGGATAAGTTTTCTGGAGGATTATGTTAATGGGAAACTGCCTGGAGTTTTTTTCCCAATATTTATAACACGAAGGGAAGAGCTAAGATTTTGCGTCACGTTTTGCTGCGTTTTGGATGTTGAAACAACATCAATAATTAGCATTTAGAAAACAGTATATTCAATACTATATTAAAAGAAGAGTCTGTTGTCTACTTTTAAAGTGGACAAACTTGATTTCACGAAAAATTTCAAGTTTTTTCTCTAAAAAGATCATTAATCAGTTTTCCTTGTAGTCTCAATTTGACCACATTTTCGGAAAGGGTAATAAAGCTACAAGATAAGAGAGTCTATGTGCACAAAACATCCTTATTGCAGGCTTGGTAAGGAAAAGAATATCACGATTCTGAAGTTATCTCGGAACACCAAAAATGGTTTGCCATAAATAGCAAAATGGCGAATGCGCCACAATACAGGGTGATTTTTTAAGTGTTTCATTAGACGTTTTCGAGGAAGGAATTGTAATACAGATTCAAGATTTTGGATTTTCGTTTTAGAGTACATGAACTTCAATTGTTAATTATTTTCAAGAGAAATCTAATTCCGGTTTGACCGGAAACGAATGTAACTTCGTTATTTCAAATGCAACACCCTGCATATTTATACATATTCGAATTATTCGTTCAATTCTACACTGACTTGATGTATGATATGTGCAACCACTCAAGCGGTTCTTGAATTATAACCTGATTATCAATTTTTTTGAAAAAAAGGTTGTCACAAATTAGTGTCCATATCTTCAAAATCCCTCATTACACGAATTTCTTTTTGCGAAAGTGGAACAAAAGAAAGTACGCTGATACTGTTTCTTGTATAACTTATGAGGAAATATTATACAGGATGTCTGAAAAAGGGCCCCAAAGACTCGAGTCCGTTTAGGGTTAAGGCTTCCAATACGGAGAAAATTGTTTTGATACCTCCTGAACTTTGATTTAATTAAAGTCAGTAAATGTGAATTTCGTTTGTTGAATTTCTTATTACCTTTTCTAGGAATCTGTTACATTTGCCGCAAATAAAGAACATACCCTTGATATATCATTCCAGTGAAATTATTATTGCATGTTTTGCTTAGTGCTTGATCAGTTATAAGAAAAAGTATGAATGACAGTTCCTAACATAGCCTACTTCAAAAATGCAAGCTTACAAAATGTGCGAAACCTGTCTTTAATCGTGAAATTCGAATTTTATTGAATAACGACAAAATTACTGATTTTAGAGGCATAAAATGTTCGGGGCACCATAACTGGTTTTGGACGAGCAATCGATTAGAATTACAAAATTATAGGATTGCCATTTGAAAAAAGTGAGATTTCATAGTTTTATTGAGGCTCACTTTGGGACCCTTTTTCAGACACCCTGTATAATATTTCCTCATAAGTTATACAAGAAATCAGCGTACTTTCTTTTGTTCCACTTTCGCGAAAAGAAATTCTTGTAATGAGGGATTTTGAAGATATAGACACTAATTTGTGACAACCTTTTTTTCAAAAACTTTGATAATCAGGCTATAATTCAAGAACCGCTTAAGTGGTTGCACATATTATACATCAAATCAGTGTAGAATTGAACGAAGAATTCGAATATGTATAAATATACAGGGTGTTACATTTGAAATAACGAAGTTACATCCGTTTCCGGTGAAACCGGAAGTAGATTCCTCTTGAGAATATTTTACAATTAAAGTTCATGTACTCTAAAACGAAAATCCAAAATCTTGAATCTGTATTACAATTCCTTCCTCGAAAACGTCTAATCAAACACTTAAAAAAATCACCTGTATATAGCTTTCATTTTAAAAGATATTTCTTATATTGGAGATTCTTTTGCAGGAAAAAATATACGGGTGCCTATTTTTTCAGTTCAAGTATGAGTTAATGTGATAGATCACCGCAAAATATATGAAAGACCCAATCCTATCAAAAAAGGTGGAGAGGGTTGCAACCTCTTCAGGAATTTGAATACGGAAAGTGAGTATTTCAGTAGAAAAAATATATACATGGAATCAGATCTGTATGAATCTGCAGTTTGTGTTCTATAAAGCGAATGTTCATTTAGTTTTATCGATGCTGTAACGCCCTGTAACTTTGTGAATATTCATTTTATTGAACATAAATTGCAAATTCATATAAATTTGAAGCCATGCATAAATTCCACCACCCCCTCCTCCCACTCTACCTATTCAAATTCCTAATGGGGTTGCAGCCCTCTTCTAATACTCTTCTAGTTGCTACTAAAAACAACTTTATGTCGCAGATCATGTCCCTCTGTTTTCAAAAACCGACCTGTCTGAGTGTTTTCACGAACTCCGATTCGTTGTTGAGTGATTGAGGGTGGACCTTCTTAAATCAGCCTGTAACACAAACAGAAACGGAGGAAATGACCAAAGTTGCAGTTCAGGGATCACCAATTCTGTCCACTCTGTACTTATGATGAATTCGAATCTGAACTTCCTCTATTTGTTGGGATTTGAATTCACCACTTACTTCAAAAAGCATACACACAATAACTCCAAAGTGGTTCATTCAAGAAGAAAGTTATTCCAACTATCCACTTAGTAAGGACGACCTCTTTCCGATTTACTTCCATACACCAAATTGTCCACTTTCAAATAGAATGATCTCATTATATTCTCAACAACAAACGAAATCTCTCAGGAGCATTTTTATCCTTTCATTTTTATGTGAAACGCTCATACCATGCAGTGTATGCAATCAAAAAACGAATAAAGGAGAACGAAACAGCATACGACCAAAAAAATGTCAGTATAAAAAACTAGTTTCAATTGATAACTCCAAACGTATTTTAATTAGTATCTACCCTAACTGTGATGTTGGCACTCCTGGTGAAAACTCAATTCGGTGCTTTCACACCTACAAGAGGTCACCACTTGAAAAAAGAAAAATTCAGAAGCTTTTGTGCACTTTTCCATAGTGGGAAAACGTTAATTAAAATTTAAATGATCTGAAAGCATTTTTTTTTTTTTTAACTTGAAAAAAGGCAATTTATTATAGAATCACTTTTCTGAACATATTAGCAAATTTTTACTTAATATATCCAAAACTTTAGCTAATTGAATATTGTTACTCAATTGTTTGATCGACAAACAGAAATGGTAATAATAATAATTTAAACGAGTGGAATCACGGCACTGGACTTAAGCTTAGTTAAAATTATAAGAAATTAATCTTCATATACCCAACTCTCTACAGCTGGTTTCCAGTTTATTACCTCCTTCTCAGTGAACCATAAATCGATTTCCTTCTTGGCAGATTCAACAGCATCTGAACCATGGATAATGTTCCTTCCAGTTTGGATGCAAAGATCACCACGGATCGTACCAGGAGCACTGTCTGCGGGGTTAGTAGCACCAAGAAGAACTCTTCGGTTTTAACAACATTTAAACCTTCCCATACCATTGGTACAACAGGACCGCTACTCATGTATTTCACTAATGATGGGAAGAAAGGCCTGCCAGACAAATCGGCGTAATGCTTTTTCAATAACTCCTCGTTTGACCATACGAATTTCAAGGCTACTAATTTGAATCCTTTAGCTTCGAATCTCTTAATGATTTTTCCAACGAGACCCCTTTGGACACCATCAGGCTTTACCATAATGAAGGTTCTTTCACGTGCTTCCGCCATTGCTTTTGAAAATAATGAGAAAAAGGCTAAAATAGAACCGATCATTCACAAAGCCTCGGACAGAAATTTGGTTTCATTCTTAGACTGAGTATATCGGGATATAGTCTAAGGTTCCATTCAATAATAAATGAAAATTCATGCGTTTAAAAGTAACGCGGGCATAATATAGGTAAACAATGAAAGCAGAGAATAATACTAATTGATAGTCCGGTCTATTTAGACCAAAAATGAGAGTGAAGTTACATAAAGTCCCAACATGCTGAATTTCTGTGAAGTTGTTCAAAACATAATTATAAACAATGTCTAAAAGTTCCTCATCATTCCCTGTGAGGAAAAAATTTTATTCGAGGTCAAATGTCAAAAAAATGAGTTTTTCGCGATTTTCAGCAAAACGGTAAGTTTTATCATAAAAGTACCTCAGACAAAAATTGTAGATCATAAAATTATCTATAAAAAATGTATCAATACTTTTTTTCTTACGAGCCACCCTTTCTGAGATATAACGATTCAAAAAGTTATAACTACGCGCTAAGTACACTACCTCATAGGTGGCGTGGAAACGTGTGCATATTATGACGATAACGATTTTTATAACTTTTTGAATCGTTATATCTCAGAAAGGGTGGCTCGTAAGAAAAAAAGTATTGATACATTTTTTATAGATAATTTTATGATCTACAATTTTGGTCTGAAGTGCTTTTATGATAAAACTTACCGTTTTGCAGAAAATCGCGAAAAACTCATTTTTTGACATTTGACCTAGAATAACATTTTTTCCTCACAGGGGAATGATGAGGAACTTTTAGACATTGTTTATAATTATGTTTTGAACAACTTTACAGAAATTCAGCTTGTTGGGACTTTATGTAACTTCGAATGTCTAAATAGACCGGACTATGATTTGAAATCAACCAATATTAAACCCATACTTCGGAACTAATCCCGTCAACGCACAAAGAACATGCGTAGTGGTAATATCAAACAGAGCATCCATAAATAGCTATTTCGCCCTATTTGGAGCTCTTCAGTATAGAAGAGCTCCGTCTGAAAGGCATTCTAGGTTCCCTTATTTGAAGAAATGTCGCCTAGCTCTGAAAGTAGCATCAGAACCAAACGTCAGGATCCCAAGAGATGGCGTTTTGGTTCTGTTATTCTCAGAGCTAGATGACATTTTTTCAAATAAGGAAACAATAGAATGCCTTTCAGACTGAGCTCCTCCATACTGAAGAGCTCTAAATAGGGCGAAATGGCTATCTATGGATGCTCTGTCTGATATTACCACTATGCATGTTCTTTGTGCGTTGACGGGATTAGTTCCGAAGTATGGGTTTAATATTGATTGATTTTAAATCAATTAGTATTATTCTCCGCTTTAATTGTTTCATTTAATGTATTCATGGATTTAACTTTCCTCTTGAAATCTCAATTATACCCTGCAAATTCCTCACTATAAACCCAATGAGATTATATCGATATATCAAAAAAGTGTTTTCATAATGTTTTCGTTTCAAGTTCATATCACAAGTAAGAACAGAGATAATGATCACAGTTGAAATCGCTCAAATGTCAATTTCAGCTTATAACTCGAAAACAAAACAAAAAAATAAATCTCCACTTTCAAATAGAATGATCTCATTATATTCAACAACAAAGGTGACCTCTCCGGAGCATTTTCATTCTTCCATTTTTATGTAAACCGCTCATACCATGCAGTGTATGCAATCGGAAAATGAATAAAGGAGAACGAAACAGCGTACGGCCAAAAAATGTCCGAATGAAAAAACTAGGCTCGAATGAAAGCTGACAAACGTACTTTTAATTAGAATCTACCCTCTCTGTGATGTTGGCACTTCTGGTGAAAACTCAATTCGGTCAGGAATAATATTAACTTAACCTTTTCATGTAGTTATAGAGAGGAAAGAGCTAGTGCTGGGAAGTTGTTAGTTTAATATTGTATTAATATGGGAGAAGGCTTTTTAATGCTTTTACACCTCGAAGAGGTCACCACTTGAAAAAATAAGAGATGTAAGGAGCTTTTGTGCGCTTTTTCGTATAGGGAAAACGTTAATTAAAATTTGAATAGTCTTAGAGATGATGGTTTCATTTATTCATTCATGAATTCATATTTTTCTTTTGAAATCTGCAACCAACGCTTTGAATTCTTTATGATAATAATTTCTCGATGATTAGAAATTCAAAAAGTGAGTTTGATATTTAAAAAGGGGTGTTAATTCATAAATGTCTAGATTGTATAGAAGAGTGTTTATGTTAAAGTAAAGGGTTTTCCAATAAGAGGCGTTATTTTGAATAGTCCGCTATTTCGATAGATGTCACGTTGGAAGCTATCATGTTTTGACATTTGAGAAGTAGAAACTACGCCAACAATGAAAATGGAACGATACACGCTTCAAGAACGCATTTAAATTATTAAAATTCACTATAAAAATGGTGAAAATTTGGCAGAGACGGTTCGTAAAACTCGAACATTTTTGAGTCGTCGTGAAGCACCTTGTCGGAGCGCAATAAAGAAATTGGTGAAAAAATTCGAGCTGTTGGGACAAGTTAGTGATGTGAAGAATAAAACCAGTGCACATCACTCAAGAATAACCGAGAATATTGCTGCTGTAGCCGAAGGTGTTGAAGAAAACCCAGGTTTGGCCATTCCTCGTCATTTTCTGGAATTAGGCATTCGACAAACTTCATTTCACCGTATTTCGCATAGAGATTTGGGTCTTAAGGCTAATAAAGTTCAGGTAACACAAGAACTCAAGCCGGCTGATCATAAACAACGTCGTGTCTTTGCTGATTGGGTCGTTGAAATGCATGAAAATGATCCGGAATTCCATCGAAAAATCATCTTGAGTGATGAGGCCCATTGTCAGCTCGGTGGCTTCGTCAACAAGCAAAACTGTCGCATCTAGGGCTCGGAAAACCCAAGAGTTATTGTTGAAAAGCCTCTCTATCCTCAACGTGTGACTGTTTGATGCGGTTTATGGTCTGGTGGAGTCATTGGACATTCTTTTTCGAAAATGAGGCTGGAGCAACAGTTACGGTGAATGAATTGCACTATCGAGATATCTATCTATCTATCTATCTATCTATCTATCTATCTATCTATCTACTTTCAATAGTACGGCGCAACGTGCCATACAAGCAACGAAACCATTTTCCGTAAAACCCTTCAATATATTGATGAGTAGATTTTGAATTGAGAGTCAGAAGCTACATGGTTTTCCTTCGCACAGCAATATAATACACTAGCAATATGTTGATAAATATCATACAAATTTAAACTGAGAGATTTCCCTCTGAAACCAAATTCAATTTGGGATGAAAAAACCCAAGACAACTTGAATATACATCGAGATTCCTTCACCTTCCAGTAATCCTTAAGTTACGCAAGGACTACGGAAGGAGTTCATTCCATTCATGTAAGGTTGAATGCCTAATCTTTCATATGTCTTTTCCATCTCGTGAACAATGTCCACGAAATGGAAAAATCGTTGGAATATCCGATAGGGCTCGTGTGAAAAGGAATTCGATGAAGAAAGTGATGTCACATTTCACCACGCCCGTAAAGGAGATTGTACAATCCAGTCATTCCACTGGAACGAGTCCGTTCTATTAGGTTTCCAGCCATTTCATTCCTCTCCATTTCGCTTTTTCTAAAAGAAAATATCATATTACGGATAGGTTTTCCGTGTGTGCGCTCTGAAACTGATTCTGGTTTGTAATATCTAATTAAAAACTTTCGGAGTTTCTTATAAATCAAGGATTGTTTTCTTTTCCTCAGGTTTTAACGATTTCTTCCTTTTTGTCTTGAAGAATTCTCTACTTTTCCTGTAGAAAATTAAATACAACAGGTGGGTTTTCCGTGTATGCTTCCTGAAACTCTTCTTAGTTTATGATATCCAATTAAAAACTTTTAGAATTGTTGAGAAACAAGTGATTCTATTTGAGTCCTCATAGTTTAAACTACATATTTCGTATTATTTTTTATGAGTTTATTAAAAATATTCCCCATGAAATTCCAGGACATCCAGACAACCAGATTGCGCAACGTTTTGAATATTCCACGGACTTTAAGTGAAGGTGAGAGTGGCCCTTATTCTGAAAATGGGCAACTTTGTCCTGAGACTAACGTCTGGTTGATCCACGGTAACATCTGTAGAGAAAGACTTTTATATCGTAAATTTTACAGTAATGAATCGAACGGTATCTGTAGCAGTCATTATAGAGGACTTACACAGTGTGTTTGGTCATGACTTAGCGACAATTAAAGGGCATTAAATATACCTAATTTTATCGACAAAAACACCCACATTGGGAGTTTACCCACTCAGTTTTGGAGTGGTTCCCATTTTAAATTTACTCTTTTTATTTTAGTTGACCCTTTCAAATAATATCAATTTCTTTGGACATAAAGCTCCTAAAAATGTGAAAAAAATGTTTTTTGAAAGATGTTACTACCACATTTTATCAAAATGGAACAATATGAAAACATTTAACTCAGAAATGTCATAAAAAAAATTGTTAAAAAAATGTTAGCAAAAAAGTACTGATTAGTAAATCCGCAATAGTACAAGAACTAGCACATTGAAGTATATTTTTTTTCCATGAGCTAGCACGCAAAGATATTAGCTACAAAACGATACCAACATACACTGGCTCTCATTGTAAATTCTATAAATCAGGATATCGACTGTTCGGTTGGGGCCCGTTATATGGACCAAGGAAAGAGCAAATATTTTTAATGTATTCAACTTTTTAATTATTTGACAACTACTACTGCCAAAAACATTTCATGCAACTAGATCAAAAATATATATAAAATGTAGTAACTATGAACACGGAAAATCTAGATTGTAGCCCCAACACTCATGACGACCTGTAGCAACAAAAAAAGTTTGGGGCGCTCGCGTAGTGGTCATGTTCGAACAGCAATAACTCTCAAATTATATAGGTAACATATAGATATGATGTAGGTGTTGTTTCGTAGCTAATATCCTTGCGTGTTTAAACATTGAAAACAAAATATACTTCAATGTGCCAGTTCTTGTATTATTGCAGATTTACTAAGAAAATGAGTTCATTTTTTACTAAAATTTTTTCATGGCATTTTCAAGTTGAATGTTTTCATATCGTTCCACTTTAATGGAAGGTTGTAATACCATCTTCCAAAAAACATTTTTTCCACATCTGTAGGACCATTCTGTCCAAAGAAATTATTTGGAAGTGTCGAAGGAAATTAAAAAGTAAATTTAAAATGGGGGCTACTCCAAAACTTAAGGGGTAAATTTCCCAGGGTGAGTGTTTTGTCGATAATATTAGGTATATTTGATGCCCTTAAATTATCGCTACGTCATGACCAAACACACTGTATAAACGGGTATTCCCAATCAGTCCATAAGAGGACGATTGCATTCCTCAAATTAAAGGCAAGAAGACCTCCAAAAAGGCTTGGCTATCACCTGGACGTGAAGCTACCCACGACAATGGGCATAAAAACATGGAGACTCATTTTCACCACAATGTCGCCACGTACTTTTTTCGGACAAGTCGCGTTTCATTTTACGAAGTAATAGTCGCCGAGAAAAAGTTTGGAGAGATCCAGGCAGACTGATGCGACTCAATTCTGCCCGGAAAGTTCTGCTCTTTCAAGGGCAGAATATCATTGACCAAATCGATGTTGCTCTGCGCAAGGAATTTGGACATACAGTGAAACTTCCCTATAACGAACGTCTGTATAACGAATTTTGTACAATGAATTGCACCTTGAATCCAAGTTCCATGTTGAAAACTCCCTCTAAAACGAAGTAAATTCTCTCTATAACGAAATATTCAAAGAACATCACTCTTTGAATGGGTATTGGTAAGAAGGTATAAGGGTGGGTTTTTTCCGAAATTTTTCCAACGTACGTAATAAATCCCGACCTTAAACTAAATCATTACGTTGGGCCGAGAGATTCTTCTGAAACAGTTTTAAATACACCCCTGGCTGTTTGGTTTCAATCTTACCATTAAGCTAGTGTGAAAAGTTGTGCAAAAATGTCTAAAACGAAGTGCTTAAGTTTGAATGGTAAACTAAAATTTATCAGTGAAGAATTATATTTATCTCCTTTCCAGAACATATATTTTTCATTTCTTTGAAAACCTAGAGAGACCAAGACAAAGTTTTGTATTTTCCCATGAACATACCTGATATGAAAACACCTGGTAGTTTTCGAACTTGAACTTGTTCAGCTGAAAATATAGGATGTTCTATTTTCACTCGGGTCTATTTATATCCCATATACTAGTTTATATTCGGTTAACTTTCCATGCTTTAATTTTCTCACCGGTTCTAAGGTGGAAATTTATAGACGTTTTACATGCTTATGTATACATTATTCTTATCTTCTCAACATCAAAGGTGATCTATGTTTATACCTAAAAGAGGGTTTGCATTACGATAATCTCTGTATAACTTTATACAAGGTGTGTCGAGAATGTCCATCGAGCTTTCAGAGGGTGCTTGTATATTGCAAAATGAGTATGGTTTGATGAATAAACTTATAGCCCATAATACATATTGGGGGAGATGAATAAATCCTTTTAATGTTGAAGAATTGAAAAGATTTCTCCGCATAATTTCGAAATGATGAATGCCAAAAGTTTCTCGCATAAATGTGTATACATCGTTATCATACATTAATAGTTATTCAAACAACTAGTTCATTAATGTGAAATGTAAAACCATTTTATTTCCTCAAGGGTATTCGGAAAGTGAAGCAATTAGAAACTAGTTCCTAATTAGAAACATTCATACCAATTATACAAACTTTGGAACTTTCCAACCCAAATCGACTCTTCTGAAATATCCCTGAGAAAGTTAAGATTGTCGAGGAAACTTTCAACATCGTGGGGATCTTGTCAGGGTCCCAGATTGGATTAACATTTTAGTCAGACAGAAGAGATGGATGATTTCCATCCAGTGGGTTTTTATTGAAATTAATCTGGATAAAGGATTGAAGATGCTTAAGATATCAATCTTCATTATATTTTAAGTTTAATCGACAGTTTTGTATATGTATGTTGCAATCAGTAGAATGAAGTAGTAGTAGAATGGTCCGGCGGAGTCATTGGATCTTACTTTTTCGAAAATGAGTGGTGTTCTGCAGAACAACCAGTTCTGTGCGTTGGTTCAAACAAATACCTCCCCATACACATATAGAACCTCCGCCAAAAGCTGTTGTGGGTACCATAAACTGTTCTGCATACCTTCGACCTCTTTCCCTCCAAGCAAGAATACGTCCATCGGAGTTGACCAAAAGAAATCTAGACTCATACGTAAATAAACATCGGCTCCAATCTTCAAGTGTCTAATTGCGGTGCTCCTCAGTCCATTGCCGTCGATGAACCCGGTGTTCCTTATTCAAACGGGGATGTTGTACCCTCCTACGTGCTCTCAAACCACGAACGTGTAGTCGTCGTCTTACAGTATGGTTCGAAATTAGAACTCCTGTTGCAACTCTCAGTGATCTATTGAGCCGCGACGCCAGGTAAGTGGGATTTCACCTAGCATTGAGGATCAAAAAACGATCTTGGGCAGCTGTTGTAGGTAGTGCGCTGCCGACCTCCCCCAGACATGAATTGCATCGAACATGTCTGGTCTGACATGTCTAGACAATTGTCAACCTTAGAAAAAGCGATGAATAACCTGGAGGACCTTTCTAACGCTTTACGAGATATTTGGACGAATTTGCCCCAAAATTTTATAAATCGAGCTCGTGGGGGACCAACTAGATACTAGCTTAACCGAAACTTCAGCCTTCTTGTGGTTTCATCATAAAATTTTTATGTTATTCAAACACAAAATTTTGAGTGTTCCTAATAAAGTCTTTTTTTCTCTCCAACTTTCCATTCTTTCATTCTTTTCTCAAGTGAACCATATTATCAACTGAAAATACTCTGCTATCTGAATAAATTTATAATCTTGGAGCGAATATTTCAGAAATAAATTTAGAACAAGTAAGTGATTCCTATCAATTGTTGAGCAGTGTATATTCAGTAGTCGTGGATAAAGTATGGTGAGTTTCTCGCGTATGATGGCTGTTAATTCGCTCGGTGAACTTCACCCCGTGAATAATAGCTATCATTATACTCGTAAGTTCGTTGCATAATATACTATGATGCATTTTCAACATGTATGTATTTCGCAGGTTATCTGAAAATTTTTCATGAAGTAATATGTATTGTCACGCAAATTCATGAGTGTCATTAGAATATTATCATTATCAATATTTCTTGATAGCGATAGATACTGATAAGTCAAAGCTTATTCAACATGCTTTGAATGAAGACCATACTATCTAAAGAAGAAAAACAGAGTAAGACATTGATGGCAAAAGGTTTCATGTCAGTTACCGAAAACCCTATCAGTCAACCGTCTGTTGATATCAAAACCATCTGGGCTGCAAAAATAAGATCCAGCCTAAAAAACATCAAATAAATTTTTCAACAACTGAACAAATCAAAAACGATTATTGTTTTCTGAGAACTGACAAAATGACAAACATTTTCAAAGTGTGACGAAAGTAACTTTTCTGAAAGTAAAAAGTCTGAAGTATTTTTCCTGACGACGGCTGAAGAAAGCTAGTCGAAACGTTGAACAGAAGAAGCAAAAATGATGAAAATAACCCAAATAATATATCAAAGTATTCGCACGTCATCTGAGTGAGACATAATTTGAAATATCTTTTCGATTTGGCTTCAGTCAAACGTCACTTGGCAACACTGCATCATTTTCCCAAACGAGATTTTATCTTATCAAAAAATAAATGACGACATTCGTTCATTGAGTTCAATTTCATTAGATTCGATTGAAAAACTGCCCCTTTTTGCTACGAAAAACACTCATATCGAATTCGTTTGAAGCAGAATGGCACATATTATTCGTATCTTATATTTTTATGGCACTTTTCCACAAAACGATCGACGTATTTCACGAATCAGTATCTTTTATGAGTTCAAACGAACAGAATATAGAAAAAGCTCCATTTCGTAATTGGTATCGCGAAGACTGGAGGGCATATTCATAATTGAATTTTGCCATAGCGACGATATCTTTTAGAAGCAGATATGAGTTGATGAGGGTCACGAATTTCTCTCGGGTAAATATATCAATTTAAATTTTGAGATAGAAGATGCAGCCTTCATTGCGAAGTAAATTGATTAATAGAATACCCTATTCGTATTATTCTTGGAAAGCACTTGACGCTTTTGCTTTTTGGGATTTATTTCTCTCTGGAAGTATTATGCACTTTTTTATGGGACAGCATGTTATAATTTTACCCAAATATCTGTAAGTTTCAAGGGCAATCCTGAATATTTATGTTTTATTTTAGATTTGGCTTCACAACTTCAAAACTTAAAATTTTAAGGGTAGGTTTAAGATTTGAAAAAGAAAGATAGCCCTCAGGATATTCAAATTGGATTGATCGTTTTCCAAATTTGAACATAAGCGCAAAAGCTTCTGACTCCACAGCGAATAAACAGAAACATGCACGCAAAAAATCAAACTCTAACAAATTTCATTCTATGGCGAGTCTCGTACCCGTGACCCCAAGTATGAAAAGCTTACTTGCTACGGTCACTAAGGCATCGTATTAAGTAATGTTCTTCCGCTTCTAATGAAGGGTTTTCCAATAAGAGGTGTTATTTTGAATATCCCGCTATTTCGCTAGATATCACGTTTGAAGTTGTAATTTTTTGACAAGTAGAAACTACGGCATTAATAAAAATGGAACGATACACGCTTCAAGATCACGTTTTCGAGTTTCTTCGGATCTCTATGTATCGGGTGTCCCGAATTCGTTGTCTAGTGAGGGGATCTCAGAAACCCTTGGAGCTAGAAGGAAATGAATGGCACATTTTCGGGCTCGATTTTTGGGAGATTTAATTTGGTGAAAACCGTAACCTTGTAAGTTCAACCGTTTTCGAGATATTAGCGAAAATTGGAAAATGGCGTGAAATGAAAAGTTCTCATAACTTCTTCAATACTGGCGCTATGAACATGAAACGAAAACATTAAACAGGCACTTTTTTTCGTAGAATTCTTTGATGTAATCAAATTTTTTTTATTGCGTTTTTTTTCGAAGTTATAATACAAACTTGTGTTTTTTTAAATGTGAACCATAAGCATTTGAATAACAGATGGAACCGTCCTTTTTTTCTCTTTTCAAAAATATATAACTCAATATATAAATTTCTTATTGAACTGTAAAAAACATCACAAGTTTTATTTTCACACGAAAAATCGAATGGTTGTCTGAATATGATAATCTGTGAACATCAAATAATTAATAGATAAGAACAGATAACAAATTTTTCATAAATATTGTGCGAAGTGAAGTCCATTTTGGTCAATGCAAAGCTCACACTTTCTTTCTGACATTGTGAGTAGTGTTGGGACCACTCGAGTAGAAAATCACTCGAGTACTCGATTATTCAAATAATCGACACTACTCGATTATCAAAAAAAACCGCTCGTCACTCGAAATCGATATGAGTCATGTGTTATTCAATCCGATTTCTCGAGCAACGAGTGATATCTTGATAATCGGACTGTGTCGGTTATTTGAATGGTTGAGTACAAGCTCGATATTCGGTGTTTTCGCCCGGCATTAACCATATATAATCGCGATCTTTGAGTGAATTCTCATCCGATAGTTCTTATTAGTCAGAAATTAGTTGGTGAATGGGTGATGACTGGGGAATGTGAGGTTGTCTAGTATTGTCTGAACTCAATAAAATGTAGAGATGTTTTAAGGTATTCGTTTATAAAACTGAAAAAATCAACAAAATTAAAATTTTTACTGAAAAACATCTTATCATCATATCTAATAACGGAAATGCTGCTTCAAATTTGTAGTACTGCCATAATAAGACAAAACTTTTCTACAAATATTGCAAGTCGCAAATTTTTTATCATTATTTTTATGGAAATAATTCCATACAGCGGACTTCTGTTTTGATCCCATGATAATTAAAATTATCAATACGATACACGCGTGACGCGAGCTTCAATTTCGAGGACAGAAGATATAAACAAAATCGCAAGTCACAACGCAATGAATGTAGAGGCCGTACAGCGCTGAATGAGCGGTGAGCGGTTAGCAATGCATGATCGCTTATTCGCTTGCAACTCGGCCGATTACGAATATAATCGAGGGTGGGGATCAGGCGAAAAATCGCTCGGTGGGTATCAAGCGAAAAACCGCTCGATTATCGCTCGATTATTTGGATCGCTCGATCATCGAGTACTCGATTATTGAAAGTACTCGATTATTCCCAACACTAATTGTGAGGTGGGAGGTTTGCATTGACCAAAATGGACTTCACTTCGCACAATATTTATGAAAATTTTTTTATCTGTTCTTATCTATTAATCATTTGATGTTCACAGATTATCATATTTAGACAACCATTTGATTTTTCGTGTGGAAATAAAATTTTTGATGTTTTTTACCGTTTAATAAGAAATTTATATATTAAGTTATATATTTTTGAAAAGGGAAAAAAAAGACGGTTCAATCTGCTATTCAAATGCTTATGGTTCACATTTAAAAAAACACAAGTTTGTATTATAACTTCGAAAAAAAACGCAATAAAAAAAATTTGATTACATCAAAGAATTCTACGAAAAAAAGTGCCTGTATAATGTTTTCGTTTCATGTTCATAGCGCCAGTAATGAAGAAGTTATGAGAACTTTTCATTTCACGCCATTTTCCAATTTTCGCTAATATCTCGAAAACGGTTGAACTTACAAGGTTACGGTTTTCACCAAATCAAATCTCTCAAAAATCGAGCCCGAAAATGTGCCATTCATTTCCTTCTAGCTCCAAGGGTTTCTGAGATCCCCTCACTAGACAACGAATTCGGGACACCCGATACAGGTATCCCATTTTGGGCACTTTTACGGGATATCTCCGTTATTTTTAACGTTAGCGGGATGCGGTTTTCGCGACAGTGTGTTATTTTTTTGGGAAACTAAAGATGGCGCAATCAGTTTTTGCATAGCCCTCTTAGTTTTTGCTATACAGGGCGGAAATGAAAAGTATCACTTTTTAATTACCCCCCGTATCTCAGTTGCGCTCAAACTTGGAGAAATGGTTGGAACGCATTCCTATAGATTTTTTTCCGTAGAATCCAGTGGCGTAGTCAGTTTTTCAATTAAGCTTTCCATTTTTGAGTTATTGAGCAAACATATGTTTTTTAAATTGGACCCTCTGTATATTATTTTTTATTCTTATTAAGCACAATCTCAGCTTTTCAAAAACATATTATTTTATGCATTTATTTTCAAAACCAAGCCCAGAATTCAAGATTTTGTGATTCAATTGTCAATAACTAAGTAGTAGGCTATGACTAATTATTAAAAACAAAAAATAAATGTCAAGATTTCGTTAGTGATCGAAAATAATGTAAACATAATATCTACATCACGAACAAGCATGTCATATTTCTCGTAATTTTTGTAAGCAGCCATAATAAGAAAAACTTATTTTTTTGTTTTTAATAAACAGTCACAGAGCCTACTACTTAGTTATTTACAATTGAAATACAAAATCTTGAATTGTAAGCTTGGTTTTGAAAATAAATGCATAAAATAATATGTTTCTGGAAAGCTGAGATTGTGCTTAATAAGAATAAAAAATAATATACAGGATGTCCGATTCAAAAAAACATATGTTTGCTTTATAATTCAAAAACGGTCAGTTTAATTGAAAAATTTACTACGCCACTGGATTCTACGAAAAAAAGTCTAGAGGAATGCGTTTCAACCATTTCTCCAAGTTTAAGCACAACTGAGATACGGGGGGTAATTAAAAAGTGATACTTTTCATTTCCGCCCTGTATAGCAAAAAATAATAGGCCATGCAAAAACTGATTGCGCCATCTTTAGTCTCACAAAAAAGTAACACACTGTCGCGAAAACCGCATTCCGCTAACGTTAAAAATAACGGAGATATCCCGTAAAAGTGCCCAAAAGAGGATACCCTGTACATTCAGATTTAATGCACCATTCACGAGAAAATCGCGAAAAGTTTAAAATATGGAGTCATTTTGAATAGTAATTTATGAAGGAACCAGTTACGCAAGCGATATCGACAATGTTTCTTTGAGTATACATATTAGCTCATCATAGCATATATCAGATATCGATTGAAATATATTCTGGGAGGATCCTGCATTTCTAAAAAACTTTATAAAATTAATTAATAGTTATTTAATAAACTAGGTTATTAAAGACAGCGACTAATGGTCAAGATATTTTAATGCGTGAGCGGAGCGAACGCGTTAATAGTTCGAGACCATTAGTCGCTCGATTAATAACCGAGTTTATTACAAGATTTTTCCGACTATCTCAACATGAATAGTGTATAAATTCTTGATTAAAATACATTCTCAATTCGCACAAGACATACATTTGACGTAAAAGAATTTCTATGTTTCTATGTAGAGAGTAGAGTTTTGACATTTCTCGTAGTGCTTCTGAATACTTTGTGTACGGTTGTCATGAGGATTGCACATTAAAATGGCCTAAAAATTGAGTATTAAAATGGGTCATTAATGCTCAATTTCGTACACATTAAAAGCACCTTTTATTTCGAGGTCTGCGGAAAACATGTTTTAATCATTTCTGTTTCAGAGACTGGGAGTGGAAACCTATAAAGTTTTTTTAGAAATATAATCAGTTGCAGAAATTATTGTCATATCATTCGGCTGATGTCAAGCAATTTTCTGGAATGTTTTCGACACCAAACGTTTTGTCTGAACGAGCTGAATTCTGCTAGAATGTCCGTATAACAAATAATAACCGAAACAATATGTTCCAAGCTTTCATTCCACAATTAAACTTCGCAAATATCAGTTCGAAAGGAATATGAGAAAATCTCATTCTCCAAGTGACCTAGTTTGGTTGTGCCTCCCTATATGAAAGATAGTGAGGGGATGATGACCCCTGCAATGCGGCGGCGGGTCTAATCTTCACACTTGAACCCAATTGGTCGGGAAACTTGGTCCTCACGTGTACTATTATTGTCTATTTAAATGAGCGTCACCAGAGGATAGGGGTTTTGTTTGTGGTACAAGCGCTAAACAGTGTCGTATCAGATGTATAATCGACTTCCGAAGTGTTACACCCAGAGAGAATAACTATTTTGGCCATTTTATTGTCTAACTAGCTGACCCGGCAAACCTTGTTCCGCCATTAACCTGCATTATTTGTAGAAAATACTTTTTTAAGTTTTTAAGTTTGAGTTTTAAGTTCTGCGTCTGTTCAAATCTTCTTCGTTGGTTCCTTTCATTTTTTGCCTCTTGCGATTGTATTGCCGCAATTTCGCTATGTAAACACGCACACGGTATATGTATATTTTTCTGTTGAAGATCGATACTATCCAATTCGGCCATAAAAAATCATTAAACATCTCTCGATAGCGCAATTCATTCTCCGTAACTGTTGCTCCAGCCTCATTTTCGAAAAAGTAAGGTCCAATGACTCCGCCGCACCATGAAGCGCACCAAACAGTCACACGTTGAGGATAGAGAAGCTTTTCAACCATAACTCTTGGGTTTTCCGAGCCTCAGATGCGACAATTTTGCCTGTTGACGAAGCCACCGAGGTGGAAATGGGCCTTATCACTCAGTATGATTTTTCTATGGAATTCCGGATCATTTTCATGCATTTCAACGACCCAATCAGCAATGACAAGAAGTTGTTGGTGAGCAGCCGGCTTGAGTTCTTGTGTTAACTGAACTTTATGAGCCTTAAGACCCAAATCTTTATGCAAAATACGGTGTGATGACGTCTGTGAAATGCCCAATTCCAAAGAACGACGAGGAATGGACAAATCTGGGTTTTCTTCAACACTTTCTTCTACAGCAGCAATATTCTCGATTGTTCTTGAGCGAAATGCACGGGTTTTATTCTTCACATCACTAACTTGTCCCAACAGCACGAATTTTGCCACCAATTTCTTTATTGTGGTCCGATAAGGTGTTTCACGACGACCCAAAAATGTTCGAGTTTTACGAACCGTATCTGCCAAATTTTCACCATTTTATAGTGAATTTGAATAATTTCAGTGCTCTTGAAGCGTGTATCGGTCCATTTTTATTAATGGCGTAGTGTCTACTTGTCAAATGTCAAAAAATGGCAGCTTCAAACGTGACATCTACCGAAATAGCGGGCTATTCAAAATAACACTTCTTATTGGAAAACCCCCTAGTTATTCCACTACTGAATTCAAATTCATATATTGATTATTGGTTACGTCGATGTTTTGAACAAATAAATAATTTTACAGGAATTTGGACAGATTGTTTCATTTCGTATCCTTTTCAATAAATCGCCAACATTTCGAATCGTTTGTGATGCTTTTTCAAGACTCGTACTTTTTTGTATGAACAAAACTTCTATTCTTTGTCCTGTTCGAAGAAAGCAAGAGCAAAAACAAAAGATTTCCTCCAATGAGAAAACAATGAAACTAAAACTTTTTCACAGACGTGTGCTATCAATTTTATCCCAGAACAAGAGAAAGTTCATCTCATAATGAAAGTTCTTCTATAGAAGGATTAAACGAAAAAATTCTAGGCGAAGATCATCATTATTTATCGAGGGAGTCCATATAATCCGGTTCGATTTTCCGATAGCCAATATCGGAAGTTTCGTCATATCGTGTGAAAATTCAGGCACGTTTCGTCTTCATAAATATTCATCGATCAACTCATTTCAGTAGGCGTCGAGATATTGGAGGAATTTCTTCTCTGGTTTCATGCTTTGTTATCTGTCTTTGATGAATTTTCATCAACCGTTGTTGTCCAGAAGGTATGAAGGGTTTTATGAATGAAAAAGGTGCGGTAAAATGATTTTTCAATGAAGGGGGTTTTCCAATAAGAGGTGTTATTTTGAATAGCCCGCTATTTCGGTAGATGTCACATTTGAAGCTGTCATTTTTTGACATTTGACAAGTAAGAACTATACCATCAATAAAAATTGAACGATACGCTTCAAGAACGCATTGAAATTATTGAAATTCTATGAAAATAGTGAAAATTTGGAAGAGATGGTTCGTAAAACTCAAACATTTTTGGGTCGTCGTGAAGCACCTTGTCAGACCACAATAAAGAAATTGGTGGAAATATTCGAGCTGTTTGTGATGTGACGAATAAAACCCGTGCAAGTCGCTCAAGAACAGCCGAGAATATTGCTACTGTAGACGAAAGTGTCGAAGAAAACCCAGGTGAATGGCTTGCGCTATCGAGAGATGATTAATGATTTTTTTATGGCCGAAATTAGATAGTATTGATCTGGACAAAGTTTACTTTCAACAAGACGGCGCTTCGTGCCACACAAGCGACGAAACAATAGATCTTTTGCGGGCAAAGTTTTCGGACCGTGTTATCTCTAGAAAGGGTTATCACAATTGGTCACCGAGATCTTGTGATTTAACACCTTGCGACTTCTTCTTTGGGGCCATGTGAAAGAGAAGGTCTAAGCCCAGCGTCGATTCAAGACATCAATGATGGAATTCGTGAGGCTATCGAGGACATAGGGCAGCCACTTGGCGATTTGGTTATGGAAAATTTCATTCAAAGGATATGGTCTTGTAAGCGTGGTCGTGGTGGTCATTTGCCCGAGGTTAACTGTGAAAGTCACACTTAACATTATTGGTTTCCCCAACATTTTCGATCCAGCGGTAGATTTTCCAAGAAACCAACAAAAGCCCTTTTTTTGTTAAATTTTAATATTGATGCGACATGAAGAAAAAAAAATTCTATGGATAAGCAATGGTTGTTCATTAATGGGAGTTCATTAAAGGTCTCGAAACCCTCCTTCAATTTTCTGTGCGATCATTGGTTGCTGAGAAATCGATAATCAAAGACAAATGGATCCTTTTCCATTTGAATACCGATATCTCGGCGAGAAGTGGACATATTGAAGTCAATAAAAAAATAAATTAAAGCTGAATTAACAAAGTATCCCATCATTATAACGATTATGCAAAAATAAAATTTCCACGCTCGTAGACCAGAAAAAAAGGGTAAAATTTTGAGAATTTTTTTGTTGCTAATTTTTCTATCATTACTCGAAAACCACTGAAACTTGAAATTTTTGAAGTTCTAATCCAAAAACTAGACACTTGGAGCTACAATTTCTTTTTTTTTAATTCCTTGTACGACCATTCCTCTCAAAGTTACAGCATATTGAAAATTGCCGAAAAATTTGGAATTCTCTTTTGATCCTTTAATTTTTTCCAGTAGTGTATTGAAAGCATAGCTTCTTCTTTATAATGGAATTAACATCCGACCATTTATAATGAAATATGGAATTTTTCTTTGAATATCAAAATAACACCTCCTATTGGAAAACCCTTTATAATTGATCAAAAAATATAACAACATATTGAAAATTACGAAGCGTATTTGAGAAAATATTTTTCCGCATTATTCCTAATCTTTCTCTGAGAAAGTTCTTTTTCGATATAATACCGAGATAAAGTTTTCCTAACCCAACAAATCCAGAACTTATATCGAAACCGAAACTTGGCTGCATTCAGTAAAAAAGATCAAACCCAGTCTGAACCTCGGCTCTCTTCAAAACGTAGATACCGATATCATGCTCCAAGAATTCCAGAAATTCCCGAATACCTGAATTCGTTCCCCGAAGTGAGTTGCCTAACAAGCCTGACACATCTCTAACCTTGACGAACAAAGGACTGCCGGATGTAAATTTAGTCCTGTGGGATAACTTTTACTGCGACAGCGAAAGGAAAGTTCCGAACTGATTTGATCGACGAACCAATTACGAAATGTAAGGGGCAGGAAAATCACTGGGATATTCATGATGTGAAGAGTTTCACGAATGGCATATATTACCTTCGGTAAGAATACTTTCATGATAAAGGGTGTTTCAAATTACAATATTGTTTTCAAGAAGAAATGAACCACATAATTTACATTTCCACCGACCTCGAATTAAAAGGTGATATTAATGTGTACGAAATTTAACTATTCAAAAGCACTACAAGAAATGTCAAAACTCTACTGGAACATGAAACAAAGGAATTCCATTATATCAAATGTATAACTTGAGCAAAATGTGAATGTATTTCAATCAATAATTTATTCATAATTCATATCAAGGTCGTCCAAAAAATCTTATCTAATCAACTCGATTATTAATCTAGCGATAAAAAGTGTCAAACTATTAACTATATTTTGACCATTAGTCGCTGTCTTTAAAAACCTAGTTGATTAAACAACTATTTCCGTCGATCTCAAAATGAAAGGTGATTTTAATGTGTACGAGATTGATCATTAATGACTCATTTTAATGCTCAATTTTTTGCTATTTTAATGTGCAATCCTCATGGCAACCGTTCACAAAGTATTCAGAAGCACTACGAGAAATGTCAAAACTTTACTGGAATAAAGATACATGGAAATTTCATGTCAAATGTAAGTCTTGTGCAAAATGAGAATGTATTTCAATCAAGAATTCACACACAACTTATATTGAGATCATCGGAAAAATATTGTAATCAACTCGGTTATTAATCGAGCGACTAATGGTCTCGCTCCGCTCACGCATTAAAATATCTTGACCATTAGTCGCTGTCTTTAATAACCTAGTTGATTAAATAACTATTCATTTTCAAAAACTCCCAATTGGTAATTAAAGTATCACTTATGACATTTATGTAGGGAAAATATCTGCCAAATGGCGTTCCCTTGCAGCTCTACAGACGTCCACTCTTTTGTTAAAACTTTCAATGACATTTCGACATATTATGTAATTCAAAAATAGTATATTATTCAATGAGCGGTAATGCAGGTCAAAACACACGCAGATGAATTTTGCACCACGAGCCATCAGGCGAGTGGTGTAATTCATCAAGTGTGTTTTGAGCATTACCGCGAATTGAATACCATACTTTATCCACGACTTCTTCAGTAAAATTCGAATTAATCTGCATTTAAAAAATTTTGAACAGTTGTCAAAAGCATTGACAACATTTCGTCCAACCGTCAAACCTCTGTACTCTGTGGTCGGGAATCAAATCAGAGTCTCTAACTAATCAAATCAAGTACTTTCGCAAATTCAAAAATTTAAGTTTTCCAAAAATAAATCTGGAATAAATCGCTAGAACGTTATCTTGATGGCTGAAATAGATTTCCGGATCGATCCTTCTTTTTATTCATTTTTTTTGTAAGCAATTTCATTCTTCCTATGTATTTTTATTAGCGGGTGGTATGTGCGGGTGTTATTATAACACTCGCTTTTCGGTTCATAGACATGTCTACGGTTGTGTTATGACTACCATTACACATAGAAATTAGTTTAATGGAGTGGATAAATATGTATATTACTAATGACACATAATTTCATTCTTCAGTTCAGGAATCGATTGTTTGGATTATTTTCATAGACCTGACTTTTCACATAACCCCAAAGGAAATGTCAAATCACATTATCTTGGTGGCCAATTGATATCATCGTTTCGGGAGATAATAAAATTGACAAATGAAGGACGTTTTTAATAATCTAATGGCCTTAGTTTATGTGTTATTCGAACCTCATATGCCTTCAGAGCAAAATCCTTGTGTAAAATACGCCCACTTCAGCAACACTTTCACAACTAAATTGATATTTTCTTGTAAACGACCACTACGACTGTATTTTTACACTTTTTTGATCTTCCACCGAACCGGTCTCTTGAAATTTTTGATAATACGACCAATGGTGCTTTCAGATATACGATTATGAAAACTAAATGCAAATGATTATCTAAAAATACTCTTAGTCCGGTCTATTTAGACATTCGAAGTTACATAAAGTCCCAACAAGCTGAATTTATGTGAAGTTGTTCAAAACATAATTATAAACAATGTCTAAAAGTTCCTCATCATTCCCCTGTGATTTTATTCGAGGTAAAATGTCAAAAAAATGAGTTTTTCGCGATTTTCAGCAAAACGGTAAGTTTTATCATAAAAGTACCTCAGACAAAAATTGTAGATCATAAAATTATCTATAAAAAATGTATCAATACTTTTTTCTTACGAGCCACCGTTTCTGAGATATAACGATTCAAAAAGTTATAACTACGCGCTAAGTTCACTACCTCATAGGTGGCGTGGAAACGTGTGCATATTATGACGATAACGACTTTTATAACTTTTTGAATCGTTATATCTCAGAAACGGTGGCTTGTAAGAAAAAAAAGTATTGATACATTTTTTATAGATAATTTTATGATCTACAATTTTTGTCCGAGGTACTTTTATGATAAAACTCACCGTTTTGCTGAAAATCGCGAAAAACTCATTTTTTTAACATTTGACCTCGAATAAAATTTTTCCTCACAGGGGAATGATGAGGAACTTTTAGACATTGTTTATAATTATGTTTTGAACAACTTCACAGAAATTCAGCTTGTTGGGACTTTATGTAACTTCACTCTCATTTTTTGGTCTAAATAGACCGGACTATCTCCACAGAACGCTGATTTTAATGCTATATTCCCACAATTTAAACGCCTATCTGTACCTTGTACGAAGCTATCATCACATCACCCTTCTAGAATGTCAAAATACCCAAACGAAATCAGTGCGCCATCTATATTTTAGTTGTTGTACAACCTAAAATCTGAGTGAATAACATGTTTCAGCTGTGTTTAAGTTACAGAGCTATTCGGACCATACCCTCACAGCTCGCCTCTCAGTTCCAGTGATCTGATAAAAATCTATATCTGTGAAGGCTTCAACGAGGCTAACTCCTCACTCTTACAAGTTTCTCGCCCAAGGCATTCTCTTCTTAAACTCGCAATGCCAAAGCATTCCGTGACTAGGTGACTGTGGGTCTCTTCCTCCTCCCCACAGAACTTACACTCGTCAGTGCCCGATAATCCCATCCTCAGCAGGTGCTTCCTGAGGCGGCAGTGTCCTGTAAGGAAGCCAGTGAGGAGGTGTAATTGTTTCTTAACAAGATCCAGATACCTTTTGGGTCTTACTGTTTCAAAGTGACGAAGAAACAGAGTTTTCCTTCTCGGCTTTCTCCTTCTCCAGAAACTCCTTCTTAAAGGTACATTTACCTATACCACAGAATGGTTCTGGACCAACGAGTGACATTCGTGCGCCCTCTTTGGCAAGTGTATTGGCCTCTTCGTTTCCTTTGATTCCCGAATGGCTGGGAACCCAGATTGAAAAGAACTTATTTTTCTTGCCTATCTCATTGAGTTTGTTCCGACACTTCCATATCATCCTTGAGTCGATCACGTATGAGCTCAGTGCTTTAATAGCAGCTGAGTATAGCTATATTTGAAGTGACTATGAGGACGCACAATATTCCTCAACATCTCTTCAACCTTAAGTGGAAACCTGATGCATAATCTAATACTTTCATTCACCTCCAATTCAGTAGAGCTGCCTTACTCCTGCCTATCTCCCCAATTTCTACCTTATCGGTAAAAAACGAAAGAGCAAAGAGGATTTTGTACGGTTCCTTTCTCTCGCTCGGGATCGAATTTATTGCTTCATTTCTCTGGACGCTACAAGTAGAAAGCAACAAGTTTTACGTCTGGATCGTGACTGAGAGATGGATTGGGAATTACATGAGCAGAATTCGCGAGATTTACTGGTCTGCCTTCTGACTGGAAATCGCTGGATGTTATTCCAGGGGATTTGATCGGAACACTTTTCGGGCTCTACATGCATAGGAATTAGACTGGGGGAACATGACTGAAGAAATACTCGAGAAATATTATCTGTAGGGCTTGAAATGTAGAATTATCTATTCGAAAAATACTAGTTGAAGAGTGGAAATTCAAAATGGTCTATGAACTACTTTCACGGAAGTTTAAATTCATTTCTATATGAAGAACATTTTCAAAAGCATCTACAAATTCAGTTAAAATTCTTCACATCTTATATTTGTCCAGCTGTATTTTTTTAAATGCTACTATTTTCAGTTTTCGTTCATCATTTCTATTAATTGATCTTTTACGCCGACCTCAAAATAAAAGGTGATTTTGAAGTGTACGAAATTGATCATTAACACGTTAAGCGCCACGTGCACACCGGTGGACATTTTGAATTTTCAAAGCAGGACCAAGTGTTCACCGGTGGTCATTGTTGATTTTCATCGATCGGACAGCATGACCACCCGTGGTCACATTATGTATTTTATTTGGGGACCGCGTGCTCATCGGAGGCTACGTTTTCTTTCATTATAACATTAGGAATGTAAGGTTTGGTCCCAGGGTGTGAGCATATTTCACTTGGACTTTGTAGTTTGGTCCAGCAATGTGTACTAATTACTGGATATGTGACCACGGGTGGTCATGCTGTCCGATCGATGAAAATCAACAATGGCCAACAGTGAACACTTGGTCCTGCTTTGAAAATTCAAAATGTCCACCGGTGTGCACGTGGCGCTCAACGTGTTAATGATCCATTTTAATGCTCAATTTCTTCTATTTTATTGTGTAATTCTCATGGCAACCGTTCACAAAGTATTCAGAAGCACTACGAGAGATGTCAAAACTCTACTGGGACATAGATACATAGAAATTTCATTATGTGAAATGTATGTCTTGTGCAAAATGAGAATGTATTTCAATCAAGAATTTATACACTATTCATGTTGAGATCATCAGAAAAATCTTGTAATCAACACGGTTATTAATCGCTGTCTTTAATAACCTAGTTGATTAAATAACTATTTCAATTCAATATCTCAAAAACGATGAAATTTTGAAGAACATACAGTATAGGGTCAAATTCATCAGTTATGACCTAAATCATAACTACCTTCAATATTTAGTACGACTTACCCTGTATAATACTCTCCCCAGAATATATTAATCAATTTTATGTACTTTCAACTCAGCTCTTATTTTGAAGCCGACGGCAAAAGTTATTCAAATTACTGGGAAATATAGATTAGAAGTTCCTAGGGATAAAAAGTCATTTCAATTCTTGCAATTAGGAATTGAATCAACCAGTTTGATTTCTGGATCTGGATTCGAAATCCTTCAGAACTCTTTAGTTAGATCAATCCGAGTTCTACCTTCTACCATTTGATAAGAGTTCATCCAGAGGGATTAATTAGAATTTAGATTAAACGGATTTTCGAATAAATTTAAACTCTCATCATTTATTGAGTATTTGATGAATAAATAAATTGCCTTTAATCCTTTGTCAAGGATGCATCTTTAAGGAATCTTTTCCCTGCTGAATCGGACATGACATGACATGTCAGAGAAAAGTAGAAATTGAGCAATAAAAAGGGTCATTATTGATCAATCACTTTTTATTTTGAGATCGGCGCAAATAGTTTATAAATCAACTAGGTTATTGAGACAGCGACTAATGGTCAAAATCAATAGTTCGAGACTATTAATAGCTAGATTGATAAACGACTAGATAACAAGATTTTTTCATTGACTATATAATGAATTGAGTGTGAATTATTGATTGAAAAACATTCCTATTTTGCACGAGACATATAGTCCGTTCACGAAAGGTTGAGCCGTCGGTTGGCCATGGAAGTTTGGCATATTCCACTGTGTTTATTAAAATTTTAGGTTATGTAGTTTATTTTCTTGTCAGATTGATACGCAATGTTGTCAATATTGCATAGAGTTCTCGGATGACTCGCAAGCTCGTCGGACGAGACCGGGTACATTCGGCAACGTTGACTTTATTTTACGTTATGACAGCAAAAACTGCCAACTTCAGATAAATAAACAAACGCCTACTATGCGCTCAAATTATCGTGAACGGACTATACATTTGACATAATATGAATTTCTTTGTTTCATAAGAGTTATAACATTACTCGTATTGCTTGTGAATATTTTGTGTTTGGTAGCCCATGACGATTGTACATTAAAATAACATAAATTGAACATTAAAATAGGTCTTTTTCGTTCAGTTGCGAATACGTTAAACTCACTTTGCATTTTTAGGTAGACAAAAAAAGTTCTTTAAATTGCCTGGGTTAGAAGTTCCTGATGGGATAAAAAGTCATTTTAAACCCTGTGTTTTTGAATTGAATGTACTAGTTTGATTTCTGGGGCGCATGATGTATTTTAGAATCCTTCAAGACTCCTTACTTAGATTAATTAGAGTTCCGTACTTAATTTGCTCAGAGTTCATCCAGTGGGATCAATCAAAACTAAGATTAAACGGATTTTCGAACAAATTCAAACTCTCATCATTTATTGAGTATTTGATGAATAAATTTCCTAAAAAATTCAAGAAAAACCCATAAGCGAAGCCTTTAAGCTTTGTCACGGATGCATCATTTAAGGAACCCTTTTCCCAGCTGAATCGAACTCCAGAACTTTCCTGACTAATGAGTTCGACCGAACTTTCTTCTGTTCACCGGTATAAATTCAATCGATTGTTCCTGAATTTCGAGTGGGAGGGCAGGATCAGATTGAACGTTGGTGATGGCAGGAATATCTGAAAATACGCCCACAGATTATTAAGAGGTGTTATAACTATAAGATGTCTGGGGCAGACTGAAATTATTTATGAAATTCTCGGATGGTTTTTGAGCGCTCGTTCTACGAGGTCCTTATAAATGATTGTATCATCGTAGGTAGCTTTGGAAATATTTTATTTTGTCGTTCTTTATGCAAAGTCTATAAATTCATAATTCCAAAAATATTATTCAATTACTTTCGGAATGACAAGCCTAAACTCGCAATATCAGTTGTTTTAATAACGTTTTACATCATAATATAAATATTCAAAATAGTAAAACGCCAACTACCCAGTTATAATCATTTAAAGGGACCCTGTTGGTACTTAAACGAGTGCTATATCGTTTTGCCCAAATGTCTGTAATTTTCGAATTTTGAGCCAAAAATGGTATCAAACGATAAGGTTGGACGAATCCGTGATCAAATTCAATTCTGTTTGTGAAGCCGTCCGGCCGTCCGTTAGCACAGTAACTTTCGAAGGGATTGTCCTAGAGACTTGAAATTTTCAGGATGAGTTCGGGTCCCAAATGGCTTGGTTAAGTTCGTTAACCAGCCAAATCGTACAGGGTGTTCCATAAAATATGGCCATTCAAAATTTTTGTTCCTCGATATCTCAGAAAAAACGAAACCAATCGAAATGAAATGTTACGGCCAAATGCAAGATGCTCATAACAAGCCTCATGCAAAATTTTGTGGCCATAGTGTAAACAGAACCATAGAAAATTCAATTGGAATATAAAAAAAACGAAACTTCATATTTCGATAAAAAGATATCCGATTCGAGTGAAATTTTTTTGTGAAGAAAGATCGATATAATGAATATTCATTCAAAATTTCTTGGCCATAGTTTTAACAGAACTATAGAAAATCCAATTGGAATATTGAAAAGAAAAATCTTCATATTTCCATAACAGGATATCCGATTCAAATGAATTTTTTTCTGTGAAGAGAGATCGATATACTGAATATTCATTCAAAATTTCGTGGCCATAGAAGAACAGAACTGTAGGAAATTCAATTGGAATATTGAAAAGAAAAATCTTTATATTTCCATAACAGGATATCCGATTCGAGTGAAATTTATTTTGAAATTGAGAACTGCTGTGCTGAATGTTCATGTAAAATTTCAAGTGGATTGCATCATCAGAACCATAAAATTTAATTCCCGTAATTATTTATTTTTTATATATTTCATTTTTCGAATAATATTCAGAAAATAATTCCGATTATGATGAGATTCTGCATTTATATATTTGATATCATTCTCAAATCCCATATAAAATAATATTTTGAGGTAATAGTCTTATTGCTCCTCCAAAGAATCACCGCTCAAAAGTTCCTGCTCAGGGTTTTTCTTAAATTTTCAACAACTTCAGGCTGGGGAACATTCGTTGTTTACTGAAGGGATATTATTTGAAAATTTTCATTTTCAATCATCCTGAATAGCTAGCTTGTTTGAATTGATATTCCGTTGTTACAATATAAAGACACTTTTTCAGGAGTAGCTTTTTCCAATGTAATATGATTGAATTTTTATTTCAGCCATTTTTGAGAAATGAGACGGATAATGAAACTTTCAACTATAGTTTATATTTGAGATGTCAAAAATCCTTCTTACTGCTACGAAAAGGCTTGAAAACACTACGATTTTATCACTCCTAAGAAAGTATTCGTAGAATGTAGTGACAGATTTCGATAAAGAGTTCAAGCAAGCGATTTATTCAGCATTATTGAAAGTGACAATTTTCATTTTTAACTCAAAACCACTAAGAGATTGTATGGGTCCTTTTTCATATTTGGATCAGTCAGGAAAAAAAGAATTCGAAATGTTTCATCACTTTTCTTCTTAGTGCTATAGTTCTGAAGATCCCTTCACATGCTATCGTTTCGTCTAAATGTCGATAATGTTTGAATTTTAAGGCAGTGGGAGAAATCACTACCAAAAAGTTGAACTGATAAAGAATTCAAGATTCTGTCTGGTGAAAGTACTCAACATTATCCGATTTTTCGACAGAATTAAATCGAGTCGTTTTAGATCTATTAAACTTGAAATCTAGAAAGAATAGTATGAGAAAATAGTTTTTATGGAAACTGCAAAATAGAGAATATTTCTATAAGAAGCCCATTCAACATTTTCTCAAATTTTAGCAGACTCAACTGCTCAGATTGAATATCCATCTCTTCAGAAGGAAAACTTCCTAGTCATTTCATAAAATTTCCCCTAACCAACACGTGCATATAACATTATATGATGAGTATGCTTGGAAAATATGGTCTGTTCGAAGAACTTTACGATGTTCCTAAACAGGTGAGATTTGTGTTTTATAGGCCACAATATGCTTCAGAGGAAGGATACTGAACATCAAAAAGTTGCTGTGTCTTAGTTAGTTGAAGGATCAGCTGAATGTTTATGACACAGACAGACGTAGTAAAATATTATGTTCTGTTTTTGATGATATCAAAAATATAGTATAATAAGTGTGAAATGAAGCTGTGCAATGTCATAAAACTCGTTCGATGGACGTATACGTTCGTGATATTTTGAGCGTAGATTTTTGGAAAATGTAATAATTATACGAGGTCAAAATGAACATACAGTTTCGTCGGAAACAGTAGTTGACAATATGCTCGAGAATGTCGGATATAATTATTATAAATTCCAAGAATCTACGCTCAAAATACACTGCGCAAAAAAATTAACACACATTATGGAAATCTCAAATTTATTCTACAACTGAAGGTGTTCTCAATGATAATTATTTTTATCAGAATTATGCATGCATATGTTATCCATTTTCAACGTTTTTCTTCAATACAGATGTTTTTTCTAGCAGGAATAAATAAAGATGAGATTATGATA
Source organism: Propylea japonica (assembly GCA_013421045.1). Classification (NCBI taxonomy): domain Eukaryota; kingdom Metazoa; phylum Arthropoda; class Insecta; order Coleoptera; family Coccinellidae; genus Propylea; species Propylea japonica. The sequence continues at coordinate 11,756,424 of CM024240.1, forward strand.
TTTTGAATGTATTGGCTCAATTCTGAAATCAGTTGTTCTCGATCAATTCTAGTGATCAATAGTTTTTCTTTCGTTTGATTTTCTACACTCGATCGCTATGCAATGCGAAACACGCAATTTGACCAACAGGAATGTACCCAAGCGGTAGTTTTGCGAGAAGAAGGGTGGACATACACAAGAATTGCAGAAAGGTTTGGAGTTTTCCATACAAGTGTGTCCAGAATGTTGCAGCGACTCAGGGAGACAGGTATGAATGTCCGAAGACCAGGGCAGGGTAGACCACAGGTAACAACTGCCATTCAAGAGAGTTACTTGAGAGTTTCTTCGTTGAGACAACGGTTTGCAACCGCTCGCCTCCTTCAAAATCAGCTTGAGCAAACTCATGGGGTGCAAATTAGCACTCAGACAATAAGAAATCGCCTCAGAGAATATGATTTAAGGCGTCGTGTCGCTGCAAGAGGCCCAGCTCTTACCCCAGCCCTTCGAAGGGCGCGTTTGGATTTTGCGAGAGAGCATATCCATTGGGAAGAGGCTGATTGGGAAAGAGTTCTCATCACAGATGAGTCTAGATTCTGGCTCTACCATTGTGATCGACGTTCCCTTGTATACAGACGTCCACATGAAAGATATGTCAGTGCAATTTCCTGAATACTACTGGTTTCGGGGGAGGATCGATTAGGGTATGGGGTGGAATATCTTTGACTGCTCGCATAGACCTAGTGGTCGTTGATAATGGAGTTATGAATGCTGATAGGTATATAAGGAACATTCTTGAAGAGCATATAGTACCATTAACCCCATACATTGGTGAAAATTTCATTTTTATGGACGATAATGCCAGACCCCATCGTGCGCGCATCGTTCAGGAGTACCTTGAAGAGGTTGAAGTCTCTCGAATGGAATGGCTAGCAAGAAGCTAAGATCTCAATCCGATTGAGCAGGTTTGGGACAACCTCAATAGAACGCTGAGAAGTTCAGAAAATCATCCAGCTACTCTTAATGACTTAGGAATCCAACTCAGAGAAATCTGGGAAGGATTAGATCAGAACATTTTAAGATCACTCATTTTGAGTATGAACCGTTGTTGCCGAGCTGTAATTAACGCAAGGGGTGGAAATACTAAGTATTAAATCACTTATCAGCATTTCAGTATTTTAAAAATTGTTTATTTCTCTTCTTTCACATAAGATTCGGTGGAATCCTGAATTTTTCTATACGTTCGTCGAACGAGTGATCCCTAGAATTGACACCCCTATCGTTTGAGACCATTTTCGTCTCAAAATTAGAAAATTACAGACATTACGATTTAGCACTCTGAAACACACGGTCTCAACGAGTCGCCCCTGCCGTCGCAGGGGACAAATAGGTCACCGTCGCTTTCACACGGCCCCCCAATTGAACATGAATGTGGTCTGGAACTACCCCCTTTGTTACAGTTCCGCCATTCTTCCATCCCGAGTGGGATTTAAAACCGCACACAACAAACCCGTTTTTCGATCAGTGAAAAAGAACAAACGAGTTCTTCAACTTCGATATCTCATTTTTATTCTGATTTGAGGGGGGGTTTCCGCGTGTCTTTATGTTGGCGACGTGTTGTAGAGAAATAGGAAATGACGGATTTCCTAGAGGCAACAGGGAGGTAAATATGCTCGGAATTGTCTGAACGTGACTGTTTTCTTTGAATTATTGAGATGCATGCAAGATCAATGTTTATTTTGTTCACGTAAGTTCGGCAATATCTCTACATATGTATGATAAAAGGTGAATTTTATATTAGATGGTTCTCAATAACTCTCCTGACGAATGTTTCTGTGATGAGAATTCAAACGTATATCGATATAAACCTCGCCTACCCGAAGATAAGGAAATAAAAATGTTAAGAATCATTTTTGACCTCGAATTCTTCATCAGTCTCAGCTGAAAATTCTAGAATTACAGACACTTGGGCAAAACAATATCAAGCTTTTTCCGTAGGAACAAGCGTGCAGAAGATCGCCACTAGTTTTTGAATTTTGCACTAGTGAAATACATTTTTCAGCACTCGTCACTTTTGTGGCTTGATATTTGATTTTGAACTCGTGGCCAAATATCAATAATTTTTACACTCGTACTATAATGAGTTATACACGCACAGAAAGCCTATTCTTGTTTATTCACGAACTGACCTTTCGTAACTCCTTGAATTTCAAACTCGTATGAGAATATCAAAACTTCTGTACTCGTATTATGACATGAAATACTCGTACAAAGGGCTCTTTTTTGCACTTGCTCATTTGCTCGTTTGTGAATACATACTTTTGCACTGAAAGGAATTTATGATTTCAATCGTTTATTCACAGACTCGCCACTTCGGTGCTTGTTCTTTAATTTTGAACTCTTGTAGAAATATCAATACCTTCTGTACTTGTATAATAATCATTTACACTTGAGTATACACCTCATTCTTTCGATAGCTTTTCGAAAAACTCACAACTTTGTAACGTATAATACTCGAACAAAAAAGATCATTCTTTCACTAGTTCATTCGAAAACTCGTTTCTGAATTTCTGAACTAAAGACAAATATGAATACTGTACTTCCATTATAATCACTTATACTCGCGATGATTCGTTTTTCAATATTGAACTAATGCATCAGGTGATATTCTTTAATGAATGAATATTACCTACTTACTTGAATTATAAATTTAATACTCGTAAAGAACACTCATTTTTGTACTAGTGCATTCAAATACCTACTTGTATCTTCCTTTGAATTTTGAACCCTCGAAAGAATATCAATACCTTCTGGACTTAGAGCAGAACTCTTTTGATAACTTCTGGAAGGAACATCTTCAAAACTTGAGAAATTCAAATACATTCAAATTTAGAATATATAAAATTGGGCAGAAAAGTTGAATTCATAATTGGAATTAATAAATCTCTGAATATTCGAATTCGAACGAACTGAAAAAGCTTCTTTCTGCATCTGACGCAACAATATTGTGTAAAGGGTTTTCAATAAGATGTGTTATTTTGATATTCAAAGAAAAATGCTGTTTTTCGATATAAATGATCGGATGTTTATTTCATTATCAAGTAGAAGCTATGCAGTTAATAGTGGAAAAAAAAACATCAGGGAAATGACCACCACGACCACGCTTACAGGACCATATCCTTTTAATGAAATTTTCCATAACCAAATCGCAAATTGGCTGCCCTATATCCTAGTTAGCCTCACGAATTCCATCTTTGAGGTCTTGAATCGACGCTGGGCTATTGGCGTAGACCTTCTCTTTCAAGTGGCCCCAAAGAAAGAAGTCGCGAGGTGTTAAATCACAAGATCTCGGTGGCCAATTGTGATCACCTCTTCGAGAAATAACACGGTCCGCATTTCAACGACCAATCAGCAAAGACACGACGTTGTTGATGATCGGCCGACTTGAGTTCTTGTGTTAACTGAACTTTATAAGCCTTAAGATCCAAATCTTTATGCAAAATACGGTGTAATGACGTTTGTGGAATGCCTAATTCCAAAGAACGGCGAGGAATGGACAAACCTGGGTTTTCCTCAACACTTTCGGCTATAGCAGCAATATTCGTGGCTGTTCTTGAGCGACGTGCACGGGTTTTATTCTTCACATCACTAACTTGTCCCAACAGCTCAAATTTTCTCACCAATTTCTTTATTGAGGTCCGACAAGGTGCTTCACGACAAATATGTTAGAGATGTACGAACCGTCTCTGCCAAATTTTCAACATTTTTCCAGTGAATTTTAATGATTTCAACGCGTTCTTAAAGCGTATATCGTTCCATTTTTAGTAATGGCGTAGTTTCTATTCGTCAAACGTCAAAAAATGACAGCTTCAAACGTGACATCTACCTAAATAGCGGGATATTCAAAATAAAATAATCTTAATTGGAAAACCTTTTACATATAGGCCTAGCAATAGAGATATTTCCTTGACAAAAATACTACCTGGAAGCCACCTGTGCCATTCCGAGCAGGACAGTCCGTAGTTTATTCCCACCATGTCCTCAACACGAAAATGCCATTTTTTTATTTGTTATTAACAAAAAACAACAAAAATTCCCGTTCTTTTGAGTTTTTTCGTTGCAAAATGGAAACTATTGACGCAGTGATAACGTTGCAATGGGATGAATTGTAGAGAATTACATTGCGAAGAGAATGGTGGGTCAAACGATCCGATCGAATAATTAAAACTGGAGAAAAGCGGAAAAAACCGGAAAATTGCGTTTTGTTACTGATCACGTCTTCTTTCCAAATCAATTTTTTCAATTTCAATCGGACGACTTCAAACTCATCCAGCTTTCCGCGAAAATATGTAAAAAACAATTCAAATGAGAATTATGCGAAATAGTTATTTTCCTAACAAGTGCGGAAAGTGATATTTTCCCGCACGAAACTGCCGTTACCCAAACGACGCGAAGCGGAGTTTGGGTAAGCAGTTCTTAATATTGCAAAATGGCAGAGTTATGAGTTAAAAGAAAAAACACGCAATTTTCCGGTTTTTTCCGCTTTTCTCTAATTTTAATTATTCGATCGGATCGTTTGACCCATCATTCTCTTCACAATGTAATTCTCTACAATTCATCCCATTGCAACGTTATCACTGCATCAATAGTTTCCATTTTGCCACTAAAAAACTAAAAAGAACGGGAATTTTTGTTGTTTTTTGTTAATAACAAATAAAAAAAACGGCATTTTCGTGTTGACGGCATGTTGGGAATAAACTACGGATTGTCCTGCACGGAATGGCACAGGTGGCTTCCAGGTAGTATTTTTGGCAAAAAACTAATCATTTGTTGCTTGGCGTAATACATAACTGAAAAAGGTGAGTTCCTCATTCCGGCTCTGATTTTCGGTCTACTGTTCCTGGAATAAATCATATTAGATGCAACTGACACATTATCATATTGAAATATCTGTTCTATACACATGTTCAAAATAAAAACGAGTGCGCTTGATTATCCAATTCATCTTGAACCAATTTGTGAGCCCATAATGTTATTTTCATGCACTGCGGAAAGAAGATCGTTCAATAATAAAAACCATTAATTTATGTGGGATGTCGATTTTGAGGGCATCTATTTATCTCTTCATTTCCATTTGCCTGTACCTCTTACAAATATTTATCAATTTATTTATTTTCGTATCAATTCCGCTTTGAGATCGGTCTGAAGTGATGCTTAGTTACTTAGCAGTTATACTCAGTTGATTTTTATTACTTTTTAATGGTTTTCACTCAATCGATGGCTGATTTATATCAAATTCAACGAATGGCTTCTGCAAACTCCAAACATTAATTTTCTCTTAAGTAAATAGAAGGTTTTGGAGTCTTGAATAACATTTTGTTATTCCAAGTTTTCGAGCTCATAAACTGCTTTGTTGTATCCTCAAATTGAAAATTGTAATTACTAAAAATGACAGAAAATATGAGCCTTTTACGTTTTTGTATTAAGTGCGTAAAATGAGTTTTTTCATGGCACTTGGGAGTATCAATTGCCAAAAATTCACTCGAATGTGCCATGAAAACACGAATTTTATACACACAATCTACAAACAACATTTTTTGTACAACTGTGAATGTGAATTTACTTCGTCTGAAAGAGGAATGTGCCCAAGCGGTAGTTTTACGAGAAGAAGGGTGGACATACACAAGAGTTGGATTCCTAAGTCATTTAGAGTAGCTGGATGATTTTCTGAACTTCTCAGCCTTCTATTGAAGTTGTCCCAAACCTGCTAGATCGAATTGAGATCTGGACTTCTAGCTTCAAGGTACTCCTGAACGATGCGCGCACTATGGGGTCTGGCATTATCGTTCATAAAAATTAAATTTTTACCAATGTATGGGGCAAATGGCACTACATGCTCTTCAAGAATGTTCCTGATATAACTATCAGCATTCATAGCTCTATTATCAACGACCACTAGGTCTGTGCGAGCAGTCAAAGATATTCCACTCCATACCATAATCGATCCTTTCCCGAAACCAGTAGTATTCAGGAAATTGCACTGAGCATATCTTCATGTGGACGTCTGTATACAAGGGAACGTCGATCACAATGAAAGAGGCAGAATCTACACTCATCTGTGAAGAGAACTCTTTCCCAATCAACCTCTTCCCAATGGATATGCTCTCTCGCAAAATCCAAACGCGCCCTTCGATGGGCTGGTGTAAGAGCTGGGCCTCTTGCCGCGACACGAGGCCTTAAATCATATTCTCTGAGGCGATTTCTTATTGTCTGAGTGCTAATTTGCACCCCATGAGTTTGCTCAAGCTGATTTTGAAGGGGGCGAACGGTTGCAAACCGTTGTCTCAACGAAAAAACTCTAAAGTAACGTTCTTGAATGACAGTTGTCACCTGTGGTCTACCCTATCCTGGTCTTTGGACATTCATACCTGTGTCCCTGAGTCGCTGCTATATTCTGGACACACTTCTATGGGAAACTCCAAACCTTCCTGCGATTCTTGTGTATGTATGTCCACAATTCTTCTCGCAAAACTACCGCTTGGGCACATTCTCTTGGGTCAAATTGCGTGTTTCGCGTTGCATAGCGATCGAGTGTAAAAAATCAAACGAAAGAAAAACTATTGATCACTAGATTTGATCGAGAACAACTGATTTCAGAATGGAGCCAATATATTCAAAATCTGATAATCTCATTTTTTTTATTCCTGCTGGGAAAAAACATCTGTATTGAAGAAAAACGTTGAAAGTGGATAACATATGCATGCATAATTCTGATAAAAATAATTATCATTGAGAACACATTCAGTTGTAGAATAAATTTGATATTTCCATAATGTGCATTAATTTTTTTTTTAACGGTGAAAAAAGTTATCATTTACGCATCCATAGTGAAGAAGAAAAGTCAAGTTTTTTTGACAGTTGTACAAAAAAAATTTCCTTCGTCACTATGGATGCGTAAATGATTACTTTTCATCACTGTTAAAAAAAACTTTTACTTTTTCAACGTTACAGAAAGTTCACCTGATCTGGATGCATAGAAATATTGTATTTGAAGCATTATCTTTAATAATTATATTTCAGACGAAGTAAAATCACATTCACAGGTATTCAAAAAATGTTGTTTGTGTTACGTGCGTATAAAATTCGTGTTTTATGGTAAAAGTAAGTGAATTTTTGGCCTCGACCTGTGGTCTCAACCATGTGCCATGAAAAAACACTCATTTTACGCACCTTATACAAAAATAAATATTAGTACCTACCTCAATGAGTCTTCATTATTTCAAACGCGATTTTTCCTGTAACTCTGAAATAAACAAGAATAGGTTGAAACTTGAAACCTTTATACTCCACCGTAATTAACTCCTGTTTCAACGTTTTTCATTGACGAAGTAAGAAGAAAAGAGCATAAAGCGTTTTTAATGGTCGCGGAACTCCTGAGGTGAGGAGATTATAATACTTTCGTACAGGCACGTCTATTCTTGTGGCTACCCGTTTCTTCGAGGTTCCTAAATATAAAACCCACTCCCCAATTAACTTTGTACAAAGCGCTTTGGGGGTTATTTCTTGTGTTTAATATTTAATTCAAAGCCAGAGCTGATGTTCATCGCATGTCTGCTCGATCTGCTGTGTGGCTGACATTTTATAAAGAAGGGTTTTACTGTTCATGTGCAAAAAAATGTTTGTTCTCTCCACAATGTGACATCTTTTGTTCATTACATTTTTTTGCGTTTGTTTAACATTCGTACAAATTGCTGTGGTAATATGATGTTATTATTCATTTGGACCATAATTATTAAATTTGTCACAAGTTAAGTCTTTATCAAGGCTTATTTGAAATGACATGTCATTTCAAGTACTGGACGAGTAAGTTCATAAAAGTCCGTTAACAAAATTATATTGTAAACATAAAATAAAGTTATTCCATGTCACATCTAAATTTCTTGGTTTTTTCATTGAAAAACAAAAGAGCCTTGATAAAGACACGAATGGTGTCGAAACGTTGGTGAACATTTATATGTAAAAAACCTGAAGAATAAAAATAGTCCACTTGCCTGATAGTTTTCTTATTATTGGATATCATTAAGGAGAATGAAATTAATAATAATAATGGTTTCGCAATTAGATTTTTCTTTGCTGATATTGCGAAATACACATGCTTTATTGTTAAATACAAGAAATTTTATTAAACCATATCTCAAAAGAATATACAGGGTGTCCCAAAACTCGACGTCAACCCGTAACCGGGTGAAAAGGCAAGTAATGCTGGTTGTCAGAAAAATATAAAAAAAATCTGAGTTGCATAATTTTAGATAATGGGCATTAAAAAAAAAGCAAAATTCCACACCCTGTGACAGTCTTTTCGCTCCTGTAGCCACAAATATCAACTTTTTTCAACTTTTTTTTTGCTGTGCAACCTTGAATAATGCTTGTCTAAACTGTAATCAAAATTTGGATACCAGCTGCTCTAGGTTTCATAAAAATAGGGCTTACTCCTCAGAAAAAAAAAATCGAAATGAACAATTGCCTTGTTTCAACGGACTGTATTGAAAAAAAAATGTACTACGCAACTTTGGCATGTTTTGTCAAAAGTTGACCAAAATGGTATAATACTTGTTAAATTGTAGCTGCCGTAGTTCAAATTTATTTTCGATTGCCTTTGAATACACTTCTTCTTAAGGGCCCCACTCACTTCGTTCTTCTCCGCCGTTTTTACCCGACGGTTAAAAACGTCAAGAGAACGGACGAAAATCAGGCCTCGTCTGAAATTTGCAACGTCGGGTAAGTGCGCCGTTTTTAGCCCATACACTTCGTTTTTGCGGCAGTTTTACCCGACCGTTTTTAAACGTCGTCGGGTTAAAAACGGCGGAGAGAAGAACGAAGTGAGTGGGGCCCATTAAACTACTTCCCAGTAAAAAATCCAATGGATTCAAGTTTGGTGGACGGACCGGCCACGAGATTGGACCAGGACGTCCGATCCATCTTTCGGGAAAAAATGTTACCAGAAAAAAAATTTCCAGAAAAATTCCTCCGGAAAATTTTTTTCTGAAAAATTATTTTCTCTTGAAATTTTTTTTCTGGTAACATTTTTTTCCGAAGATAGATCGGACGTTCTGGTCCAATCTGGTGGCCGGCCCGTTCACCGGACTTGAATACATTACACTTTTTACTGGGAAGCAGTTGAGAAAAAGTGTATTCAAAGGTAATCGAAAATACATTTGAACTACAGCAGCTACAGTTTAACAAGTATTTACCATTTTGGGATCCTTTCAAAATGCGCCAACTGATAAAACATGCCAAACTTGCGTAGTTCATTTTTTTTTCAATACAGTCAGTTGAAAGTGGGCAATTGTTCATTTTGAATTTTTTTTCTGAGAAGCAAGCAATTGACAAATAATCAGAAACCGCATTCAAGCGACGAGAGCCGAGAGCCGGTTATTCGTTCTAGACAAAAAGGGAATAACCAAGGGCTGAACCAATGATAACCGCAGTTATTATTGGTTATCCGCTTGAAATTGATTCAAGTTTCAATTAATTGGTGATAGTTTTCAACTGTGTTTTGGTATAGACAAACTTCAAATTTATAAAATACCTTCAGTCTGCCTGTCATGTTTTCCGCTCTATTTACGCAACACATTTTCACGTTAAAAGCTTTCATATGCACAACCTCAAACCTATATCCACCAATTATAAATCCAAATTGAACTGAGACCTAGCGAATAGTAAAATTGGTAACAAGCAAACTTGTTAAACAAGCTTATAGCTAACCCCCGCATATCGAAAATAATCACATCCACATTCAATTTGGATTTAATCAGAAAATGCATTAGTTTCAGTCGGGCACTAATCAAGTTGAATTCAATTTCGTGCGGGAAAGTTGGAAAGTTGTACAGCGCCCAATCATGCGAGAAATGCATTTAATTTTCAACATTTAAAAAGAGGAAAAACTGAAACCGAATCATGTTTGGAGTTTCATCACATCGGAAGTGATGAAAAAAGTTCTCTTTGCACAAGAAGATTCAACTGAAGTTAACTTCAGAGAAACTAATTCCAGTTGGTGAATTCCTATGTGATTTAGGAGAAAAACTACAAATAACATTGAAAACCTTTGTGAACGGGAAATTCTTGATAATGGCTCATGAGTTAAAAGGTATCTGGGCTTTTTTCATTATCTTGGATTGTTCTATCCAACGTAACCCTGAGGACGGCTGGCGAATGATTGCCGAAACGTTGTATAGAACAATCGAATATAATAGAAAGAGTCCAAATGATCTTTCAAAAAATTGAAAACCTTCCTTACAATTCAGGAAGGGTTCGAAAAAATTTAATGAAGCCCTGAGCATACGCTTTTGGGTGCTCGTTCCTTGGTGGAGCATTAATGCTATTAGCTACCTTAACATTTTGTATAGGACTAGATATTCATGCTACGTATATGAGTGTAAAATCTCAGCACAATCGGAATTACATTTTGGAAATTATTCAACAAATGAAATATGTAAAAAATTTATAGAAAAATTGAATTACATGGTTCTGATGATACAATCGTCTTGAAATTTTGCATATACATTCAGTGTATCAGTCTTCACTCACAAAATCAATTTAAATCCAATTGGATATTTTGTTATGAAAAAATGAAATTTCTTCTTTTCAATATTCCAATTGAATTTTCTATAATTCTGCTTACACTATAGATACAAAATTTTGCATGAAGCTTATTATGACCATCTAGCATGTGGCCGAGAAATTTCATTTCGATTGGTTTCGTTTTTTCTGAGATATTGAGGGACAAAAATTTTGAATGACCATATTTTATGGAACCCCCTATACGATTTGGCTAATTGACGAATGGCTTTGTGAACTGAACTCACCCTGAAAATCTCAAGTCTCTAGAACAATCCCTCCGAAAGTTATCGTTTCACGGCAAGCCGGCTCCAGGGACAGAATTAAATTTGACCACTAATTTGTTATCACGGATCACGGAGTCGAACCCTTTCGTTTGAGACCAATTTTGGCTCCAAATTCGAAAATAACAGCCATTTGGGCAACACGATATAGCACACGTTTGAGTAGAACGAGCGCTAAAAAATGAAAACAAAAATATGAAATGAAATGATCCCTGAATCTCCCAGGGATGGATCATTCTACTAGGTTCCTTCGGAACTTTGAAGCAGCAAGATCCAAAAGATATCTAGATCCATTGTATAAGGAAGGATTATACAATGCTAGATCTCAGTAAGAAACAATTACACCTCCTCACTGGCTTTCTTGCAAGACACTGTCGCCTCAGGAAGCACCTGTTGAGGATGGGATTGTCGGACACTGTCGAGTGTAGGTTCTGTGGGGAGGAGGAAGCAACCCCTATTCACCTAGTCACGGAATGATTTGGCATTGCGAGCCTAAGGAGAGAATGCATTGGGCGAGAAACTTGTAAGAGTGAGGAACTAGCCTCCTTGAAGCCTTCACAGATATTGGATTATATCAGATCACTGGAACTGGAAGGCGAGCCTGTTAGGGTATGTTCGAACAGCTCTGTAAGGGGAGCAATAGACCTTGAGGTCACAGTGAACTGTAACCCCTTTTCAAACTAAGCTAAACTAAACTATGAAATGAAAATATATCGATAGGAAAAAAATTGATCATATAATCACCATATTTTGAATTTCACTTCGGCTATCATAAAAACTCCCATAAACCATGTTGATATTTCATTTTATTCATTTCCAACTCTCCATTAACATAAGATTGTAAACAGGACCTTAAGATTTTCATTCCTTTATTTTCCCCTAAATTAATGAAAAAATCGTATATTAACGGTACAATTATTTACGATCATCCCCAAGCTCCGATTTTGGCATGAGTAGACGTGGGAAGGCCGGAGAAGGCAGAAAATAAAAATTTCAATTTAGTCCCATAAATTTAATCGACCTGGAAATTATTTCGAAACCTTCCGAGATTAAGATATGACGTCATTCCGGAGCTCGTGTAAGAGGCCTCCGGTTCGAGAATTCCGGTGTGAATTGAGCTGGATCAGACGATTGAAGAAATTATCAGCGTGGTTAAATTGACATTGCCTCGGGCAATCTAGCGAACATGTGGAGTATCGGATTCATCGAATATGTGCTTCGATAAAGTGATACTTCTCGTAGTATTTTTTCATTTGTTCGAGCAATATGAGGACTTTTTCTACTCACGCTTCTATGGGCCTTAGGACATTCGTGTTGTGATCTTCTAGTAAATTGAGGAGGTTTGTGAAGCTAGCGAAAAAGTTGAAAGCACTAATTTTGGAACTATGTATGTCCATTGTTCAGTGAAGGGTTTTTCAATAAGAGGTGTTTTTTTATATTCAAAGAAAAATTCCCTTTTTTAATATAAATAATCGGATGTTTATTTCATTATAGAAGAAGAAGCTATGCCGTTAATAGTGGAAAATATCATCAGGCAAATGACCAACACGACCACGCGTACAGGACCATATCCTTCTAATGAAATTTTCCATAACCAAATCGCGAAGTGGCTGCCCCATGTCCTCGATAGTCTCACGAATTCAATTTTTGAGGTCTTGAATCTACGCTAGGCTATTGGCGTAGACATTCTCTTTCACGTGGCCCCAAAGGAAGAAGTGGCAAGGTGTTAAATCACAAGATCTCGGTAGCCAATTGTGATCACCTCTTAGAGAGATAACTGCAAGGTCGGAAAACTGTTTCCGCAAAAGATCAATGGTTCCGTTACTTGTGGGGCACGTAGCGCCGTCTTGTTGAAAGTTAACTTTGTTCAGATCAATACTTTTCAATTTCGGCCATTAAAAATCATTCATCATCTCTCATTCCAAAGAACGACGAGGAATGGACAAACCTGGGTTTTCTTCAACACTTTCGGCTACAGCAGCAATATTCTCGACTCTACTTGAGAGGCGTGCACGGGTTTTATTCTTCACATCACTTATTTGTCCCAACAGCTCGAATTTCTCCACCAATTTCTTTATTGCGGTCCGACAAGGTGCTTCACGACGACCCAAAAATGTTCGAGTTTTACGAACGTCTCTGACGAATTTTCACCATTTTATACGGCGTTCCCACGAGGCGTTATTCACGACAGTGAACCACGCTTTCGTGAAATACACTTCTGTGTGAACGCATAGTTTTTAAACTTGCTTTCGTGAGGAATGCGTTCACACAAAAGTGTATTTCACGAAAGCGTGGTTCACTGTCGTGAATAACGCCTCGTGGGAACGCCGTCGTATTATAGTGAATTTCAATAACTTCAATTGCGTTCTTGAAGCGTGTATCGTTCCATTTTTATTAATGGCGTAGTTTCCACTTGTCAGAAGTCAAAAAATGACAGCTTCAAACATGATATCTACCGAAACAGCGGGCTATTCAAAATAACACCTCTTATTAGAAAAACCATTAACCTTATTGGTGCCTCTTTGTACCTCATCTTACTTGTATGGCACCATTGTAGATTTTGAGGAAATGACAATTTAATTTTTTGGTGCTGACTTCAAGCTCACCAACATTTTAAAATGACCATGAAATTGACATACCAATACTCAGTGTCCAATTGGTGTCCAATGAGGCTTCCGAACTGATGGAAAAAACGTATCCATAAAATCAGAGATTATCTTCTTTGATGTAGAACGTGATTACCGAAGTAGATAATCTGTGATAATTATATGAAAAGTAGCAATTTTTTTCGTTGGTTCTGAAAACACTAAAACTCGGATTGTCAATATTTCAATCAGAGTATGATGAGACGAAGGACATCCATCAGGATACGCTGATATCCCTTGAATCACACGGTTTCATCGAATATATGCTTCGATAAAATTGATACTTTTATATTTTTCATTTATTCGAGCAACATGACTTGTATCAATAGTCCGTTCACGAAACTTTGAGCTGTCGGTTAGCCATGACAATTTGGCATATTCCACTGTGTATATTAAAATTTTTGGTCAAGTTGTTTATTTTCTTGTCAGATTGATACGCAATTTTATCTATATAACATAGAATTCTCTGATAACTCAGAAGCTCGTTGGAAGAGGCCAGGTACATTCGGCAATGTTGACTTTGTTCATAGTTATGACAGCAAATACTGCCAATATCAGATAAATAAACAAACCCCCACTTGAGTGAACGGAGTGTACACGCACATAAGGGCCCAATGTAATGTATCTAGTAAATTGAGGGGTTCGTGAAGTTAGCGAAAAACCATTTGGCAGATATCATTTTTCGTACATGAATGTCATACCTGATACTTCAATTAGGTACCAATAAAAATTTCTTAAAAATGAATGCAAATTATGTGTTATATTTTTTCTCAAGAAAAACCGCGCATTCTGGAACACTTTTTTGATTTTTCAAATACAATACATAATGCAGATTATATGAATGAAAATTTCTCGCATTGAATCGTACAATGAAACACGAATGAACCTTCCAAGATGAGGAATTTCCCTATAAAAGATAGCTATCGATTTTTCCATCGTTGCATAAAAAATGAATTTCGTCCATTAGTTACAGAAGCAATATTCAAGAACATGATATCAGGAGATTTCGGCACTTCCGGTCGATAATTAACCTTTGATCTTTTCTCAGTGCTTTCTCCGAACTTTTCGTTCCGGATAAAACGATATTTCCATTCCATCAAAACGAACAGGGATGCTGGCGTGACATGATACATTTTCTAACACAATTCCGTGAAAGCCGGGCTGTATTATGGAGAGACACAGAGGCTAGGAAAATGGCAATGCGACCAAAGTCAATTTCCGTGGAATTCTCGAAGAATATCCATGCAAGCATAGGAAAAGGATTGGACATTTTCAATGGACTTTAGCTTGAATGTAATCGACATGACGAACTCAATTTGTCTCAAAAAGAAAGAGGATTTGATATAATACTAAAACAATAAAACTGCTTTTCCGTCGACCTCAAAATAAGAAGTAGATTCAACGTACATGAAATTGATCAATAATGACCCATTTCATTGCATTATAATGTGCAATTGTCATAGGCAACCGAACATATTGTGTTCAGAAGCAATATGAGTAATGTTTCAACTCTACTGAAGCATACAAATTTAATTATGTCAGATATAATATTATATCTCTTATTCCAAATAAAATGAATTTCAATAATGAATTTATAGGTACTAAATTCAACAGAAAGATCTTGTAATCAACTCGTATTAATCTGGCGGTTAATAGATTAGTTGATTATTAATAATTTACGTAACAAGTCCGGACAATGTAGGGTTTTTTGGACAGTTGCGACATGCAAACTTTTGACAACCAATTTTATATGAACTGTTATTTTGATGCCTTGGTATTTATGAACTGCATTTATCATAATCATATATTTGGAAAGGGGTATTTTTTCTAACGGTTGCCGAAAAATAACTTCATCTATGACTATTGTATAATCCCCCCATCATACGTCCTCGGCCATAACAATCCCATTAATCAAAATTAATAATGAGTTTTCATTCACTGCTGTCAAATGCTTTCAAGATTTGGCTTTTATTATGTTCTCTAAATTGATAATTATTCATTATTCTGACGTACTCCA